>JBAMJV010000714.1:0-571792 GCA_037951105.1 Echinarachnius parma | reverse complement strand
AAGATATCAACATTTACCCCATGGGTGGATGGTCTTGAGGATCTTCATGCGATGGACACCATTTGTGATGCCTGCATCGTCCCGGAGATGAATGTCGGTGACGTAGGGCATGAGGTTGACGTCGATGCCGCAATGTGACAGGTTGTGCGCATACTGCGGATACTCCAGTCCGAGGGTCTTCAGCCAATCGTAGAGCTCCTTGTCGCCGCTGTTTGAGTTGGACTTCAGTTGTCCCAGCTCACGCAAAAATCTTTGAGTAGAAACAAAATATCCAAAATATTATCTAAAGGGCATGATTTTGACGTCCATGCCGCACTGTGACAGGCTGTGTGCATACTGCGGATACTCCAGTCCGAGGGTCTTCAGCCAATCGTACAGCTCCTTGTCGCCGCTGTTTGAGTTGGACTTCAGCTGTCCCAGCTCCCGCAAAAACCTTGAGGATTGAGGATTGAGAAAGCATATTGAGAAAGTAATTCCCTCCCCGTCATTATCATTTGGTTTTTGGTTTTTCTCTGATACTTGAGCTCCAGGGAACCGTTTGACTGGCCTTCCAGAGCCCCTCTAATTATATTTTTATATAAAGAAATTTTGACGAAAATGGGACAGGAATTAATTGTTATTGGAGGGTTTGATGGCCCGTTGCCCGTAAAAATGAATGATCAAAGGCAATCAAAATTTGATGAAAGTCGATCAAGTTTTAGTGACCCCATCAGACTACTAGATTTTCAAGCTGACAGAACTTACAATTAGAAAATCTTGTATTCTTCCATGTCTAGCTTCATCCATAATTGCATTTTTTACCAATAAAGTAATGAACTTTTGAATAGCAGACCATTACAAATACAAATATGTTTCCGTGTTTTCCATGTTTCCGTTGATATGCTCATATGAAATGCGAAAAAAAAAATTAAAAAAATAATGAATCCTAAAGAACTATATCAGCTGATTGGATGGGCTAATTCACATTATCTTTTATTTTTAAAGAATTTACATAATAGTATGGACCAATCAAGGAATATCTCAAATTTGTTCCTGCTCTGCATCTCAATATCCCCCATCAGTTGCTCCTCCATAATGGTCCGGATGTTCGTAGGTTGCCAATAAAAACAAAAAATTAAAATTAAAACTCGGGCCCAAAATTGTTATCCTTGAATAAAATAAAACAACCTTGTTATGAACCATCTCCTAAAAACATATATTTGGGATTTTAAAAAAGTTATTAATTTAAATTAAACTAACCTTCTCCTCAGAAGCCGACTCTCCATCTCGATGTCCCGCATCAGTTCCTCCTCCGTGATGGTCAGCAGGAGGTCACCATCCACCTTGTGACTCTCAAACGCAACGCAAAAGTTTGTGAAACCTGTGGAAATTTAAAAATAAGTAAAGGTAGAGAAAAAGACAAGTATCAGTAAGACCATTTAGTGAATGAAAAAGATGCATCTCCCACACCTTAACTTATTTCCAATCACTCACTTACAAACTCCCCCTCCTAATATATCACCCGACAAATCTACCCTAGGCTAACAACTCCGTATACATGTATACACTTGCCCTTGACACATCTTTGAACCTCACATTCTAACAGGTGTTTTTATCACCCTCATATCTTTGACTGACCCTAAATGCCCTCAATACCATTTCTCTCTCTCGTCTCCAGGGTGTTGTTTTGAATTATCTGTACTTCCTTTACTTCAACCAAGGCCCCGTTGCAGAAAGAGATACAATCGATTGTAAGATACGATTGATCGTAAGTCAGAAAATTTACGCGTTTCAACCAATCAGATTTGCGCATCTAGAACACGTGATCTGACTTACGATTAATTGCAACTTACAATCAATTGTATCTCTTTCTGCAACGGGGCCCTTGACTCATAATGAGCACTAGCTTGCTGGCTTGGTAGCAAAATTGTGTTCCGCACATATTAAAGCAAAACCTTATGAATTATTCACAACGTCCTAGTCCTACTATAGTGTAACTCCATCCATTTGACATCCGGAAGGTACTAGCAGAATACTGGCAGGAAACAAAATGATGCGGACCACGTTTGGAACTAGTTCGTTATTTTTAATGTGGCTCCGTTTTCGCGTCAAACAAAACATCATGGAACTTGAAAAATTGCTAGGTACTGAGCGTTTCGTCCCGGGGGGGGGGGGGGGGGGGGGGGCACTCGAATTATTTTTTGACGGGGGTGTGCCGCACGGAACTCTGAAATGGGGGTCTGAAGAGCTGACTACAAGCACAAAATATAGGTTCTTTGGAGCTACAAAAACCCCGAAACGGTAGTTAAGGGGTCTAAGGAGCAGACTAAAACTACAAAATACATAGACTTGGAGCTACCAAAGACCTACGGAAACCCTCAAAAAGGCTAAAATGGTGGTCCAAGGAGCCGAACTAGAAGAAGAATAATGGACTTGGCGCTACTCAAATACCTAGCCAAGTCATTCCGGGGGTCAATTTTTTTAAATCGGGTATCTTTAGAGCTGCGATCGGGTGTGAAAACGGGGTTCTTTTAAGCGGCACATACCCGTCTTACATTATACATGAGTGCCCCCCCCCCCCCCCCGGGGTTTCGTCATGTTTTGGTTGGATAGGAAACAGAAGAAGATACGCTATAGTGGGACAAGGCCATAAGAAGAGACGAAGCGATGAAACGACGAATGTTCGTTCATTCGTTCTTTCATTCATTCATATCCCTCCTATTAACTTACCAATGCTTTTGACCCACATTTGAACCTCGTTGACACTCCAGCATGAAATGTTGAAAGAGAGTTTTGTGGGGATCTCTTCTCCGATGGTCTTCAGAGCTAGGATGGCGAGTTTGGAGGCGATCTCGTTGTTTGAACTGGCCACCTGGCGAAGCGGCCCAATCACGTTGATGTCTGTAAACACCTGTGGGGGTTCAGTAGAAAATGATTAGTCTGGAAGCATGAAATGTTGAAAGAGAGTGCATTTCTTTGTGTTGTATGTTAGTGTTTTGTTATGCTGCATATGCTTGTGTGTGTGTGTATATGTATGTGTGTGTATGTGGGTGTGTGTATGTCTGAATACTTTTTTTTTTCTGAATGTTTTTGTATGTGCATGTGTGTGTTCATATATGTATGTGTGTGAGTTCTGTCTATTTTTTGAGTGGCCACTATAGGCAGGTTGGTTGCTGTGGAGAAGTGGCCACTATGTCAGGTTTGACTCTGACTGTAATTCCCTTTCTATCATTGTTTGTGTGACGTTTGTGGATTTTTTTTATTCCTACATGAGGACAATTCTAAGGGAGGCTCTAAACTTTGAATAATAGGTTGACTGCTATATAGACAGGTGGCCTTTATAACAGGTTAAAGTCCATTTCATTCATTATGCACGTTGTATGTGTGTGGATTTTTTCTTCTTACTTGAGGCCAACCCCAATGGTGGCTCCACACTTTTTTTATTGACACCTATTGATTAGCCAGATGAGAGGGAAATCTCACACTAGTATTCGCACTGTGCCCCATTAAGATCTCACTGCCTATTTCCTACCTCACAATTGGCTTGAGCTTTCATATGCGCATTAATCTGAAGCACATAATTATAAACTACATTAGTGTAGTAAAACCAGTACTGTAGTTACAGTGGGACATAGGGGGGGGGGGGGGGGTTCCTCTTCAATTATTAGCTAAACAAAATTTGTTAAACATGAGGGGAGGATCTGGGCAAAAAATTTAAAATACACAAGGTGCCCCCACTCCCCCCCCCCCCCCCCCCCCCCCCCCCCACAAATCAGTTCAATCATGCTACGCCACTGATTAAAAGTAAAACATTAATGTGTGATGTTTTCTAGGGTCAAATGTTACCTGTAGAACACACTGATAAGAAACAGCCAAAAAACTTAATTGTGTTTACAGCCCATATATTACATCATACAATGATATTCAAGATAATGATGATCTTGAACTTTGGAATTAGGTGTGTGCTTGCATCTTGTTTGTATCTGTCTTTGAAGTGTTTGAAAATATTGGTATTATGTGTGTATTGATTTCAGAGTCCTATTTCATTTATGTGACTGTGTGTTATTACTCAAACCATCTGCCTCTCACCAATATACACAAACACATGGTCATACATACACAAACACAGAATTACAAAAAGAACACACTCACAAACATACATCACAAAATACACAACTGCACATGCACACCACATATCTCCTTTTTATAACAAAAAAATAAAAAGATAAGACGTACAAACCCCCATAACCCCACATAAAATACACACCTTCACATCCACATAAAATATCTCAATTTTTTTCAAGCACAAGGTCATGTATACCTCCTCTTTGATTCTCTAAGACCAAAGTCATTCCCATGAAAACGCTAAACATAAAAAGTACACACTCACGCACAAAATGCAATCTACAGATGCACACCAAATTTCTCCTTTTTCATATATTTCTAAGCCCAAACCCATACTTATAACACTAGTCACACACAAAATGCAGCCCTACGCACTCACACCAAGTATTTTACACAACACGTACGTATCTATCTTTAATATATTTTTCTCCATTTGAAGTGCACAGTGCAGGGATAATGAAAAATCAATCTTGACAAGTCTCTCCATAAGCAACCGACAGGGTCAGGATTTAGTATTTTTCCACATGGAGAGAAAAGAAATCAAAATTGTATCTGCTTTGCAGGGCAAAATGAAATTCATTTTTTGGGAGGAGCTATGACATGTATTGATTGTCATTTGTGACCGGCTATAGCAAAACCCGACACTTGTCAGGGATTAATGTTTTGAAGAAATTGGCATTTTAAGGTCACACAATGTGTGTAAAAGACCTATGATTGTAAAATTGAAACAATCATATCTTCGCCAATTATTGACCAATTAGTTAGAACAAAGAATCAAATGAAAGCTTGTGATGAGGCCTTTGTAATGATATGAAAATCTACATTTTGATTTTTACCAACAAGTGCCGGGTTTTACTATAGCCGGTCACATTTTATCATGAGACCCATTTCTAAACGTATTATGCTTTGAACTAGTCTCTATGATGATAAACTGGGGCTATAGTTTTGAGCTAATAAGAGGCTAATTTGCCCAGAACCTCATGTACATGATCGCTGCTGCTATAATATCGTCGGTTGAGAAAGAGACGGTTGCTAATTAATTTTTTTCACTTCAGATCTCATCATATTGAAAGTTCGAGAGCCTTGTAGAAAACCAATACAGCTCTTTTTATTCATCTTTTTCTAATATTCCCAAAATAAGGCATAATTATCATCTGCAAAATTTGGCATCATATATATATAGGAGGATCTAACCTACAAAATGGTCTGCAAAACTCAATTTAGCCAAAATGGACTTCAAGCTCTTCTCACTCCAATCTGATTATATCTTGGTGGGGAAATGTCAAGAGATTTGATTGAAGTGAAAGTCCCTGGTTTCGCTAATTGTATACATCTGCATAAAAGGGTTATTCATTATGCTGAGTGGAAACTCTTGAATATACGCCCGGACCAGGGACAGATGGAATAGCAAAAAGGACGATATGGGGGGGGGGAACACATACTAAATTAGGTTCCATTTTTAAAATCTTCTAAACACCCCAATTGGAATCAAGAGAGCAAAAAAAATGTTACTCAGAAATAATATAGAAATGAATATCCAAAACCTTGGTTGATTTAATATATGCAAACATGTTAAGAACAACTTCTAAACCATTCAATCTTGTTGTAAATCCACAGGGCATTCAATTCAAGGGTTTAGATGTACAAGGACATTTCTAGCACCCTCATTGATTGAAAACCTGCTCCAGTTGAAAGGCTTTTGTTTTTTGGGGGACGAGAACAGTTAGAAAGGTGTCTACAGTGTGAGTAAAAAAAAAAAGAAACCGGACTTCAATACCTTATAAATCCACAATTCTAAACATATATGTTGATATTGGTATCATGTTTAAAGCTTGGAAAATTGCGTTTGATATATCATACACTCTGATCACTTCACGCTTCACTGAACGTGACCTAATTATCCAAAGTCATACAAAAAACTACTGTGTCCAAGATTGCACTGTTCTTGTTTTGTGAATGATTGCATCTGTAGTCTGATTTTCAAAGAAAAATGTATCCTACATGTCCTTTTCAGGGCCCCCTGCCTCCAATCAGTGGGGTTGCTGATGGGAGGATAAACATGAAAAACACTTGCAACCAACTGTTTGTTTTTTTTTTGATTCACCAAAGGATATTCTTGAAATGTTCTTTTGAAAAAACGGCATCCATTCATGATGGAACAAGACAACTGCAAACTTGGACACGGGTAGTTTTTGTATGACTTTGGATAAGTAAATCCATCAAAATGTACGATGTATTGTAAAGGTAATTTCCCAAGCTTTAACATGATACCAATATCAACATGTTTAGAATTGTGGATTTATAAGCTACCAAAGTCTGGTTTTGTTTTTTTTACTTGCACTGTATAATAAATTCCCAGTTTGTTTTTGCATCCAGAAGACAAAAGAAAATTTTACCCAGGAATGATAAAGTAGGGAATACCCCTGACTTTATAATTTAATGTCTGCTCAAAAAAGAAATTATTTTCATAATTTTGAAAGTTAGAACTTAGAAGGATGTCTAAAAAATTTAACCTGTTACGCTTCCGGAGGGGGAAAAATCAGATGTTATCCAGAAATGATAAAACAGGGAATGTCCCACATCTACAAAGTAAATGGTCCACTCAGGTGGACCATTTACACGCAATATAGGCTAATACGCTGGAGATAAGCATACCGCCCATTTGTACACTGTACCGTTCAACAGTTGAACGCTATGTTTTAGGATGCATCAGTAAGAAAAACGGACAGGAAATTATCATTTTTTCTACATTTTGCGGTCTTCAAAAGAACAGAGTCTGTAATTATTATTACAGTATATAAATTGTTGATCACATAAACAAAAGTTTAATGCAAATAGCCCCCCCCCCCCCCCTGGAATATCAATAAAAGAGTCTTATAGATTCCAATGCTAAATACATATGTGACCGGCTATAGCAAAACCCTGCACTTGTTAGTAAAAATCAAAATGTAGATTTTCATACCATTAAAAAGGCCTCATCACAAGCTTTCATTTGAAGCTTTGTTCTAACAAATTGGTCAATTATTAGCGAAGATATGATTGTTTCAATTTGACAATCATAAGTCTTTTACACACATTATGTGAACTTGAAATGCCCATGAATTACCGACACATGAATTACCGACACGTGCCGGGTTTTGCTATATCCATGACAGACAGGCTTGATGTGTGCATACCTAAAACACATTTTCATGTTTCCCTGACAGAGAGGCTATCTCTTTTCATGAGGATAATATTTTCCTTTCTTTATCTACTTTAGATGGTAACATACTACGTCTTGTGGTTACTATGGCTATTACTGTAAGATATTTATAACAGAAATGATGATAAAGATGATGATAATGATGATGATGATGATGATGATGATGATGATGATGATGGTTATGATGATGATGATGACAATGATGGTGACAGTGGTGGTGGTGGGTGGTGGTGATGATGATGATGATGATGATGATGATGATGATGATGATGATGATGATGATAATGATGATGACGATGGCGATGACAGTGGTGGTGGTGATGACGATTATGATGACGATGATGATGATGATGACGATGGCGATGACAGTGGTGGTGGTGATGACGATGATGATGATGATGATGATGATAATGATGATGACGATGGCGATGACAGTGGTGGTGGTGATGACGATTATGATGATGACGATGGCGATGACAGTGGTGGTGGTGATGACGATTATGATGATGATGACGATGATGATGATGATGATGAAGATAAGGACTATGGCGATGACAGTGGTGGTGGTGGTGGTGGTGATGATGATGATGGTGATGATAGTGATTATAATGATGATGATGATAGTGATTATAATGATGATGATGGTGGTGATGATGATGATGATGATGGTGGTGGTGATGATAATGATGATGATGGTGATGATAGTGATTATAATGATGATGGTAATGATGATGATGATGATGGTGGTGGTGATGATGATGAAGATGGTTATGATGATGATGAAGATGGTTATGTTGATGATGATGATGGTCAAAATGATAATGATAACGATAGGAATATTATGAAAATGATGATGATGATGATGATGTTCAATATAATATAGAAATAACATTTGATAGAGAATTTTTAAAGTCTCTAAGAAAAAGTGCATACAAAACGTGAATATTATTGATAAGAAACCTTTCATCAAAACAGTACACTGGCATACACACATACAGATGGGCCCAAGAAATGCATATATACATGTAATTACACAGCATTGAAGATACAAACTGAACCCAAAAAAACACTACACCTCTGTCATGAGAGAGTAGTGAAAGATGTAAGGGTAAGACAAAGCCTGTGTTGGAATCTGTTTCCCATCGAGAAAACAAGAATAAAAACACCCACTGTGTCAGATATGTGAGGGTGACTGGGTGAGTTTATGCGTGTGTGTGTGTGTTATGGAGTGCACGTGTGTGTGTGTGTATGCGTTTGTGATTTGTGGGTGAGAATGTGTGTGCATGCGTAATTGGTGGGTTTGTGTGTGTGTATGTATGTGCATGAGTATGTGGGTGTTTTCTGTAGATGGGTGCGGGTATGTATGAGAGTGCAGTCTCTATACGTATGCACATTATAATACACATACATACATGTATTTAATGTTTTATAGTGTGCACTGATAAATATTGTATTAAAGAGGGATCGAGTGGGATCGCCCAAACCTACAAGTGGATAACATACACACACATACACACACACACACAGACTAACATGCCTTGGTCAATTAGCTTAATGGCCATGGTTAAATCGTCAGTGCTATCCAGTAATGCTACACTGAGCACTTCCTAGAGCTCTTAAAAATGTGATACACCGTACGGTGCGCTCATTATTTATTAACCCAAAGAGGAAGAGATTTATATATTCAGCAAAATCTGTTGCTTTGAATAAGTAAGACTGAGCCATAATGTAGTAAATAATTAAAATATATTCATGATAATTCATATCATTACATTCATTTGATATATTCTTGAACTAAACCTAAGTACTAGTACATTAAATACTATTTAAAGAAAAACCTGCTCTTGCGATGATATGTCTAAATTCATAAAGGGGCCGTCACAAATCACAAACAGAGCTCGCCCGACTTCTCTGCGAGCTCAAAAGGGCATTTTCGCCAGGATGACGGCCGGTGTCTGCGCGAATACTGCGGGCTCCGCCGCGTTTTTTAGGGTTCGGCCGACGTTCGCAGGGCACCGAAACCTGCTCCCAAATCAGCGATTTTCAAACGCCGAATTTTGAGGTCGCAGAGCTCGTAAACAGGTCGCCCATAGATCGCTCGGGCATCGGCAGATATTCGATCGATATTCGGGCGGCAATCTGAAGATTTTAGACCATTTGGGGTTTTAAAATTCGGAGGGAGGTCGGAAGAGCTGCGCGTCCGTCGCACGAGCTCCCTACGATACCCGAACGACCTCCTCCCGTATACCGCCCAAATTGTATACAAATCGCGTGTGCGTCGAGCGCACTTCGTGCTGGTGTCGGGCCGCAATCGGGTGGCTTCTACGGGCCCCGGCCGGGCTCCTCCTGCCAACTCAGGGATTTGGCCATGGAAGACGCCCACCCGTGCGTCGACTGGAGCCCGCCCGGGCGCCACCCGGAGCCCACCCGGCCGTCGCCCGGTTGTCGGACGAGCACCGACAGACCTATTTATCATCGACCGAAACTTGGACGGCGCCCACCCGTATGTCGATCGGGTATTGCCCGACTACCATTTGTTTACCAGCGGGCCCCGGACGATGTCTTATCACTAGTGTTCAAAGGTTCCGTCCGAGCCCCGTCCAATATGTGACAGGGTAGATTTTTAAGCGAAAATATGCTCGACCCCCTGGCGGGTTTGAAACTCGGCGACCTCCTGGCGACCTACAAATTCGGCCGGAGTCTGTTTGATTTGTGACGCAGGCATAAAGACTACTATTCTTGTTTCCCCTAGAAAGTAGTTTACAAGTAAGTCACCCCCCCTATAAAGACCACTTGCTCATCATAGAGACCACTTTTTGTGCCTCCCCTAGGCAGTCAATTTACTTACACTTCTTAAAGGGATCTAGTAACTTTGTTGACATGTGCAAAAAGGGTTGATGCAATGTATATTGTTGTTGTTTTCTCATATGTCCACAGGGTATTGTGTGAAAACTTCAAGTCAAATGGACATTGCATGGCCAAGTAATGAGCGAAAATGCAAAGTGATACTCACTAACTCACTGCACTCACTTTGTTTTTCTTATCTGAATACTTTGATCGTACATATCTTTGTAACAAAAGGTAAATTGGAAAAACCGAAACCGGTCCCATGATTTTATTGTTAATACGAATACAACAAGGTATGAGGGAACTGCTAGAATTAAAATTTTATTTTCAGGATTTGGCAATGTTACTAAGTCCCTTTAATCTTCTCCAACTCTTCCGAGGTAAAAACAAAATGTTAGTGCATGGAGAGAAAACTCAACTTGAACGGCCAAGGACAACGCAATCTATCCTCACTGATCAATGACAGCTAGGACTCACAAAGTGGCTGAGATAAACATTTCCATTTCTAGATGACTCTTTCCATTCCAGAGCCCTAGACGTTTACAGTATGCAGTACTAAGCACTGACTGAGCATGTACTCGTATATAATGTAGCTAGCTGCATTAATTAATACAGTCTGCTTCAGGTAACATACATGTATACTTGTATTATTAAATTAGCAGAGGTATAATAAACATTGAAATTACAGACGTGACTGCGTTTAAAAGGTAATAGAGCTCCCAAAATGTACTAAAAATAAACATTATTTTGCAATGTTATCCTCCTATCCTCTATCCATGGATGATTACATACAGTATGTACACAGAAAGTAATATCTGTTATTGATATCAAGGGGGAAAGGTAAAGTCTGAAACCTTTGATCACAATATTGCTTGTCTGATGTGGAGGCATGAAACATCCATCTAGTGGATGCAAGAGCACTTACATAAAGCCAGACATTCTATTGAAAAGCTATTTTAAAATTCCCATACATACATACACCCACGCTGCAGTGGCATTGCAACGGGGAGGGGGGGGGGCAATAATTGGAGAAAAAAACAATAGAAAACATAAGGGGACATTTCGTTTGAAAAAACAGAGAAATACATAAGGTGTGCCTACCTCAATAATGTTGCATATTTAAGTATATAAGAAGGGCTATCATGCTAACAAAATGTTTACGCTAAACAACAGTATTGGAAATATACTAAAAAATACAGGTCACCTGATTATAAAGGGCATATAAAATGCTCTTCTGTTATATTGGGTGCTCTTATAAATAGGCATTTTTGGGAGGGCTGTAACCATTACTATTCCAAACACAAACACACACACTAACAGGCCCGGGTCAATTAGGTTAATGTTTATGGTTAAATCGTCAGTGATGAGCACTTCCTAGAGCCCCTTGATAATGTGATATACCATACATTGCGCTTGTTATTTTTCAAAATATTTTGCTTCGAATAAGCTCAGGGATAAATAGGCTGAGCAAATGTTATAAATACATTCAAAAGAATTCACATAATAATGTTAGTATTAGTTGCTCTTGAACGGCACATAAGTACATTCAATATATTACGGTAAAGTCAAACCTGATCTACAGGCCAATTTTCTATATTGCAAAGACCACTATTCTTGGTTCCCTAGAAAGTAGTTTAAAATTAAGTAAACCCATCTGTAAAGATATGTGCCCACACACACACACACACGCACACATACACGCATAGCTTGTACCAGTTTACTGTTACAAATTCTATATATTCTTTTTATTAAACCAGTATAACAAAAAACCGATGAGGATAATTGTCACGGTCCCATAAAACTTGGCATTATATCAATTTTAGATTCCCCTGAAAACAGGGCAAAGGAGTCTGCCATGAGCATGGAAATAAAACTCAACACGAATGGCCAAGGACATTTGCAATCTATCCTAACTGATCAATGAAATGACCTACAAACTGGCTGAGATAAACATTTCAATTTCTCTACTCCTCTTTCTTTTCCTCAGCCCTCAATGTTTACATACCTAGTCTTTGCATGTTGCTGCTGGCTGTAATACAGTCTATTGTCTTGACAACCTTGACTGTATTATTTTACATCATTATAAATATTGATGCCTATCAAAATGTCAACAATTAAAAGGTAGCTTAGACCTGTAGAAATTACTCCAATAAACATTTCCAGCCCGAGATGTTACATGCAGTTTGTATACAGGTAGGGATATCTGTTATTGAAGTCAAGGGTAAAGTCTGAAAGCAGAGATTACAATAACATCTGCTTGTAGATGCATGGTCCAGTGGTGTAGCTAAAGGGGGGGGGGGGGGGGCACATGGGCATGAGCCCCCTGCCCAATAATTTGACAAAAACATAAGGGGAAATCTGTCTAAAAAATAAAGAATTTTATTTATTTATTATTCATTTATATTATATATTTCTGATCAGTTTCCCTCTTTTTGAAATCAAAACAAATAAAGAAATATATATATGGTGTGCCATCCCCTCCCCCATGCCCCCCCCCCTACTCATTTGCGTGCCCGACCAGGCTATACCACTGGCATGATATATCCATCTAGTGTGGCACTTACATAAAACCAGACAATCTATTGTAAAATTCCCATACAAACACCCCCACTTTATAGCAAGGAGCTTCTATTTCATGGTTGAAGTATATAAGAAGAGCTATCATGATAACACAATTTTAAAGCCAAACATCAGTCTTTGAATTACTTTAAAATCAAAGGCAATAAAACATAAAAGTCATCTGATTTACTAGTATTAAGGGCAAATTAAAGGCAAATGCCAGTAGTGGGAAACGCCCCAAACACAAAAAATGAAACGTATGCACTTTTTTACAAATCATGCATTTAACGTTACTAAGGTTCAGATTTTTCCACACAATCCCTTTTTTATACTATTTCAACAATACCGATCAATTAGTTTGGCCAATAAAAAAAAACTTAAATTGGTAACTTTCACATTACTGTTATTTGGCTTCAATGAAGTATTTAGGAAATGATTTGAAGTATCTCAAATATCTCTTGTCATTCTATCATTGTGGGTATTATATAACCCCTTGCCTACATGATTTTGAATGTGATACGAGTTCCCAACTAACAATTGGACGTTTTCTGAACGTTCTAAACAGGTTCAAAGTTGGTTATTTGGACGTTCTGTGAAAACGTTTTTAAAACGTTTATTTGTGGAAGGTTGAAAACGTTTTTAGAACGTTCCAAATGGACGTTTTTAGAACGTTGTTTAAACGTTAGAAAAACCAATAAAAAACCTTTCATGTATTTGCTTTTAAGTGCAAGGACCAGCAGAACGTTTTAAGAACGTTCTGTAAACGTTCATTAAAGACGAAGACCTATGGAACCTAATAAATATGTTTTAAGAACGTTCTGTAAACGTTCATTAAAGATGAAGACCTATGGAACCTAATAAAAACGTTTTGTAAACGTTCTGTAAACGTTTTGTGTTTGCTGGGTTAATGCATGGTACACCAGGCTCCCATAGTGAATGGGTTAATTAATGTGCAGTCTGTCCACGGAAAAGGAAAGACTATAATTTGTTATTGTGAAACTGAACCTAAAGAAACACTGAAACTGGAGAGCTAGTGCAAAACCATCTGTCTGCGGAGGCATGATAGATATGTTTTGTACTGTATATGTACATGCTGCAACAGCATAGCTCTCAAGTACAGGTATATGCATGAAGGTTCCTATTCCAAACACATGTATTCACATACCCCCTGAAAAATTTATGTCAATTATGTGAACATTGGAAGTTCAATGTAGGCCTATGATATATTTGTTTCCTTGAAAGTTGAGATAGTAGATGGCATTTATTATTTTATTGGTGTGTCTTAATATTTTAAACTTTTTTTTCTGGATATATGGCTTCTTACGTTGAAGGTTCAGCATAGGCCTATTATAATCCATTTGATTCTTTGAACTACAGTATGCATGTACATGCCTTGTATGTATGCATTTTCATTTATTTATTGGTGTCTAGATATAAAATGTGTGCCTTTAATCTTAATATTATTCTGGATATATGGATCTATATTTAAACAAGCATAAGAAAGCATATTGGATTAAGGGTGTGTCTAAATATCAGCAGAATTAGCCTTGCCTCAGGCTGACTAGGTAATTAGGTGTCAAGATGTGTCTTTTTTTTATGCAAGATGTATACTAGGATTCATGTCAAATGCAATTAGTGTTTGATTAAATCCTCCCCATTTGTTTTTCTTGAGCTAACTTTTCTGGTTACATTGTATTAAAACATGGGTGTGTCCACACAGAGTAATCGGCCTATTCTCAGGGAGTGATCATGTGCAGCTTTGAGCATATGGCATTGATGCAAGATAAAGGATCCATACTAATTCAATTCAAATCCTCCTCATCTATTTGATGTGAATTTGTGTTGATCTAATGTGGTCTATGTGTCTTATCTTAAACATTTCTGGATACACGTATTTACAACAAAATGAAAGGGTGTGTCCGATATACTAGTAACTGTGTAGCGCTTCTAGCATTGATACTGACTAGGTCATTGATGCAATATCTCCATCAGACACATTTACTGCTTGATTAAATCCTCATCCATTTGTTTCTATGAGTTACATGTGAATGTGTGAAATTTATGTTTATGAGTTGGTGTCTCTGAATATTTTTTTTAAACGTTTTTTTATTCATGTTATTACAACAAAATTTAAGGGTGTGTCTGATATAACAGTGTACAGTTTCTAGCTTACCGACTAGGTCATTGATGCAATAGCTCCATCAGACACATTTACTGCTTGAATAAATACTCATCCATTTGTTTCTTTCAGTCATGTATGCATGTGTGAATTTATGTTGATGAGTTGGTGTCTATTTAAAAAAAATTATATTTCAATAAAAAAGGGTATGCCGGGTACAACATTGTAGAGCTGCCCGCATACCGACTAGGTCATTGATGCAAGATAATATAGGATTCATGTCAGATGCAATTACTGCTATATCAAATCCCTCTCAGCATGATTTAATTGTGCTAGTAGCAGCTCCCGACTCACGGCTGTCTGCATGCATTGTATGCATGCAACAAATTAAACTTAGTATGCTGCAGATCAATATAACTAGATGACTCAAGACGTGAGAGCATTTAAAGTTGGCTGAAGGGTGTTAAATGACATTAAACTATAGACACCTATATGAACATCATGAAAATACACTCAATCTCAAAGTACAATATAACTATCATTGGCACACTGTATACAATGCAACAATTTACTAAAGGAACTAAGAAATCTGTAATGTTTTATAGATATTACTGAATGTTTTTTAACAACTGCCTCAGATCAATAAAACTACTGTAGATGACTAGAGAAGTAAGAGCATATTAAAGTTCAGTGATCGTCAGTGTTTCATGACATTATAGTTGCCTACATACAAAATACATGCAACCATAAAGTGCCAACATGATCAATATTTTACCATAGACAAAGCAGCCATTTTTATTTGTGGGTTATTCTCTATTTATTTTTTACTAAAGAGTGGAAATGTTAGATATATATATTTTGTAATGTCTTTCAACCTCCTTTTTGTTGATCCCTTCAGTATACTATGCTCTGATAGAATAAAAATGAATGTTGTTGTTTTATTTTGAGATAGCTGTATTTTATTCTCACCTAAACCTAGTGATTCAAATCCTTATATTAAAAAAATATATGCTAAGTGTAAATAGTGTATACTATGTATGCAGTCTTTAATAAGTGTGCACACATGTAATTGCTAGAGGGTAACCTACACATACATTATTATTAACGTTATATTGATCTAAGTGCTAATTAGGATCCATCCCCGTTTCGTTAGTTTATGCACCTGCAATTAAGACCACTTAAAGCCACCACACATTAAAGTGCATTATTAAATACACAGCGATCGCATAATGTACGTATACATGTGTGTCAATATTTGTCTAGTTGTAAATGCGGAAAAATGGGCAACTTATAATTTAGAAATAGTACATGGTCAATAACAAGTACCATATAATACCCGTGTCTAGAGGATTATGCAAGGCTTGACATGCAGTGGCGGATCTAGGGGGGGTTTTAGGGGGTTTAACCCCCCCCCCCCCCCCCCCCTTGGGCTGCCAAGTCAAAATGTATCAGTGAAAAAAGTGAAAAAAAGTGAGAAAAAAAATCACTTACGGGTGTTCAAAATAGCAAAAAAAATTCGCCGCTTCGCGGCTCATGGACGATGCTCCGGATCGTCATTGGGTCAACCCCCCCCCCCCTTAGCAAAAAGCTAGATCGTCATTGGGTCAAACCCCTCCCCCCTTAGCAAAAAGCTAGATCCGCCCCTGACATGAGCAGTGGACAGATGGACAGGCGGCCCAGGGCAACCAATAAATTTTAAAAAGATACCTTTTGGTGGCACGATCGAACCACCAACATTTTTGTACTTGTATACTGTGCATGCACTGTACACATACCTACGGAAATTAGATGGACACAAAATCTGTTTTATTGAAAGAGTTTACAGAAAACATATTTGTTTGTTGGTTACTTAAAAATAAGATTTTAAAATTATTTTCTTTGTTTTTTCGGGCTACCAAAAATTACCTCATATGAAACACACGATGCTCCATTGAGCATGAAATCATGAAGCTAACATCAATAATTTTGTTCTTTGTCACCAGACTATTACATAACACCTGCTTTGATTAGGTCAATCATATCCCCAAGAGTTTTAGCTAATTAACGAGGCAACTAATTGGTATTTAAAATCAGATGTGGTCTAAAATGAATTCTTAAAGTAACTTGCATTTCACATTTTTAGCATCACTTCATACATACCACACAATGATCCACTGAGCTTGGAAGCATAGCTGTGAATGCATGTCTTTTGTCACCAGGCTATTACATAACACCCGCTTTGATTAGGCCAATCATATCCCCAAGAGCTTTAGTGAATAAACGAGGCAGGTGATTTGAGTCCTGCTCAGTTGCTTTTACATAATTAACATCAATTGAATTTTCCCACCCTATGACACCATGGGTGTAATGGGCAATGGAAGGGAAATTGAATAAAGCGGTTGCTAGTTGTGACCGGCTATAGCAAAACCCTGCACTTGTCGGTAATTCATGTTGTGAAGAAATGGGCATAAAACATAATGTGTGTAAAAGACTTATTATTGTAAAATTTAAAGGGGACCACCAGGCAAAGAACAATACATTATTATATGTTTTGGTACCGTTTTTTGATATCAAATAGATACCCAACATTTTGCAAAGGGTTGTGTATTCATAAACAAAGCAATTAATTTCCACCACTTATGGAACCACTACTATTTCCTGGTTCGTACGGGCCAAACATTTGCGAGTGCGTCAATGCGATTCACGCGTACGTTTGTAGACAATAGAATCCCGGGCGATTCGTTCGCTCTGCACACATTAGTCTTCGCAATTCAGACCGCATGAACGCATGCTTTAGAATGGTGAGACGTTTTCCAATTTTTATTTCTTTTCTGGAAACATATTTTTGTGAACTTGTTGATGGAATGGAATACTAAAGATGTTACCTTTCTTTAATAAGAATATTATTTTTGGGTGGTGGTACCCTTTATACAATCATTTCCTCACCATTTATTGAACGAAGCATCAAATAAAAGCTTTTGATGAGGCCTTTGAGGTATTGAAAATCTACATTTTGATTTTTACTGACAAATGCAGGATTTTGCTTAAAGGAATCAATGTACTCTGTTTTATGTATGATGTCCTTTCCTTCTTTCAGTGATTCGGTAGAATACAGTGTATATTCATGAACATAAGAGTTATACGATTCCAAAATTGAATGCAATTTTAAAGAATTGAGGTTTTCTCTATTCCCTGTCATCATTCGTGTATCAATAATTATCATCATGTTCGTTATATATTCAAACTTCTATCTAGTGGCCAGCCAGGCCACCTGTTCGATGATTTCAGCTGGTCAAACAGAATTTCTCATGGCCATTTGCACCCAGGCCACTGCGTAAGTCATAATTTTAACCTTGATCATATTATAAAACTGCACCCAGAGGTGTTTTATCTCTGGCAGATGGTTCCCCCAGCTGGATGAGAGTACAATTTGATTTAGCCTGTGTTGGCCCTTTTGTTCATATGTTTCTATCATAATTTTACCAGACTTAGCATTCCGATGCGTACACACAGTTTATTAGTATGCATGTTTGTGCATTTTGTCCCTTTGTACAGTTTTGTCTACCAAAAGCCTGTAAAGGTCAAACATTAAAGCGATCTAGTACAGTAACTATGTTATCACATGCAAAGAATAACAAAGGATTAATGTGTATTACTACATATTCTAGTGTGTCCACTGAATGCTTTTATAATGGAAATTTTTCATGATTAATGAATGTCACATGGCCAAGTAATGAGCAAACATGTAAAGCGTTACTAGCTGACTCATTGCCATTGTTTCAACAGTTGAAAACATCCTCAATATTTTCTTAAACTATATATTAGTAATACCTCAACAACAGAGTGGATATCTGAAGTTCAAACAAACAAAGCTGTTACATAATATTAATAGTAGGACGATTTGCAAGTAAGTTTGTTTGCTTCAGACTAAGTTACTAGATCCCTTTAAGAATGGCATCTTTGTACACACTAGGCTGTTCAATCATAGGCAGGTGGTCCCCATCCTCAGCTGTGTTTGCACTCCTGTTGGTCATATTTACCATGGTACATTTTTATGTACACTGTATACAGTGATTTTTGCATAATGGGGTAACATTTAAAGCGGTGGGACTGTTAAAGGGGTAGGATTTGACCAAACATTGTTCCAAACATGTTTCTTATGAAAATGGTCTAAAACAAAATTGGTTGCTTAGTAATAGGTCAAGAATGCTCTGCAGAAGTTAATCAGTAATAACCAACTCTGACTGGGATTTTCCTTTGAGAATTTGACTTGCTACAGACACTCAGTGGAGCCAGACAAAGTCTCAGAACAGAGACTGATTAACCCATTCGCTATGAGATTATGAAATCCCCATAGACTTTGTACACAACCCACTCGGTTCCCGTGGTCAAGGGGTTAATTGTCTATACGCAGAAGCCTTCTGAATTAAGTAGCGAGCGACCACTGTAAAGTAAGTGTTATGCATGTATAATTGTGTGCATAGTGCATACTAATCTTGCTCATTGTTGTTAATAAATTTGTCATTGAAACAATTCATTCATGTGTTGCTGCTTCACTTTCAAAAAATTTAAATTAAATTTTTTGTTTCAATCAAAAAACACATTTGCTATCAGGTGAAGATATGAAATCCTTAACTTTTTTGTCAGGTTTCAATTTCAGTAAAAACAACCCAAATAGACTATTATATGTTTCTCTTGTGGTCACAGGATTTCTCTATTTTTATTTTTTTCAGTAATGAATTGTAATGTTTCTTTGCAGCTCAATGTATGGTAGTCTTGGTAGATTGTAGCTTTCTCTAAAAACTCTTAAATCTAAGTCTCCATCTCAGCATTTTATAGTTTGGCCTGGTTATTATGAGAAATGTGTAAATTGCAATAACATGATAACACCAGGCTCATTCAGTTTTGCAGCTTACCAGTGAAATAAGAAAACCATCATCAGATATCCATTTAATGGAATATTTTCAGAATAGCATGCATTCATGACCATGCTTGGGCTCTAATGAAATATCTGTACATAGACTCGTAGCGTTCATTATATCACCTTCAATTTCAGTCAATTCAATATATCGAATACATCATTGTCACTTTTTATCATTAGGCCTACACAGTTGGCTGCTTTTGCAAGATTTTCTGGATGAATATTGAATTACTGGATATTCAGAGACAGGGTCTATCTAAGACTCTGATTTCAACATTACAAATCCCCATGGTAATGTCATTCCAAATTAATCTGTTTTGTAGTATTTGCTATGGTAGCCCTAAAAGGACATCACAAATTGTAAGTAGGAAAGTATGCCTCAATACAGATTTCTGATTAGTCATTACTGATTTCAACAGAGTATGTATTGTATATTCACAAATCCCCAAGGTTATGTTATTATATACATAAATATATTTTGAAGTATTTTTCATGGTGGCCTTAAAGGGACATCACAAATCGAAAGTATGAAAGTATGCCTAATTACTTTTAGCTTCTCTTATTCAAAAGGCAAGAAACGATTTTGCTGCATTGAAACAATCTATAATCAAGAAGTACTTGAGATTTTTTTATGCTATTGAACTGCTTTCTAGGTTCATTTAATATTACAACAACCTATAAATTGTGTCTCCCACTCCTTGAATAGACATTAACACTTTCAAAGATCTAAACATGTCCATTTATTCACCCCAAATATAACATGAACATGTACAATATGGCTACAGAATATAGACTTTAATGTAGTCACACACAAGAAAATATGGACACAAGTATTATACTCTCACACACACACACACACACAAATACACACATATATGCACGCACACATACACAAATTCCCATTTCAGAGCCCCTTTTTGCCTCTTGATTATGGATTTCCTGCATCAAAGTGGCATGGCCAGAATATGAAATAAATCAATAAAATCACTTCAATCCTTCCCCAGGCATTTCCAATCCCCACACACTGTATGCACATCTCTCAAAGGTTCTGATAATCCCTTTAACCCTGCCATCGAAGACTAGAGATTGTGTCCATAGACTCCAGCCGAGTATCTTTGGGACCAATACTAATAATAAAATGCACAAATAAGTATGCACCGTTTTCATACAGCTATCAAACTGTTAAACATAGATCTGTCAATTTCTAAGCTTCTGACAATCCCATTAATCTTCATGAACACATTTCATTAAGTTAGAAAATTATGAATTTCAATTTTGACAAGAATCATCACAGAACCAATTCAATGCAATCCTTGCACATATGAGACTTACATGTTAAATCTCCAATATCTTTGACAGAGACTATCATGTTTTAAATAACAAATGTTATGAGTCATTATTCATCAAAGGATCAAATAATTATAATAAACTCTTCCCACTATAAATAATGTTTTATCATGGCTGGTACATGTACTTCAGGTCTATCTTAGGGTGATCAAGTTCATATAAATACACTTTTCAAAGGGGATATATTCATCAAAATTGTATGTGGCGCAAGTATACCTGCAAACTTGTATACACTATGTGTTGAATAATTGTAAGGAAATAACAATTTACAAAATGATTTACAAAACTACTTCCCTTGAAATTTGTTAGTTTTATGTTATTTTATCTTTCCATGCAGTGGTGTGATGGTACACAATTGTATTTAGCTCTGCTACTCATCGTTGTCAATTATATCGTAAATTATATAATATTACCAGCAATGGCATGGCTACAGTAGGAGCTGGGGGGGGGGGGCACAATGTCACATACCCAAATAATTTGACAAAACAAATACAAAAACAGAATGGTTTCCAGTAAAAAAAAATTAAAAATTAAAAAAAGAACAATAAAGCAGTAATGTACATGATAGAGTATGACCCCCACCCCACACCAATTAATTGACAAGTCAAAAGCGATTAAAAAAACATAGGGTCAAAAAAGAGTATGAAAATAAACATAGATAATTCCACCCCCCCCCCCCCAATGATTGCCGTGCACCCAGCATGTCCATGCTACGTCACTGAGTAGTACACATGTAGTACTAAGCAAACCTGACATGGAGCACGTAGACAGGGAGATTTGGGGAAAAATCAAATCCATGGGATAAGCTGCATCCTGTTTGCATCAAGAGGAAACTAATCTTGCAATCGTTTTCCGAGTATATTTTTAGACTTTTATTCCGCAATGCTAACAACATAGTTGAACTGAATTATGCTTGCATAGCTATGGCGATATTTAATTTAACCCCAAGTTCAAGAATATTTAATTTGGTATACATCTATTTCCATACACCGCAGCCCAAGTATTTACAGATCCTAATTTTGTATAACACTCAATAAAAAAAATTAAAATCTTGAAACAATTAAGATACGTTTTTTAAATATCCCAAAACAATAATACATACAAACTGTAGATTAGCACAGCTCTATGTCAACAGAAACGTGACTACCTCCCCCACATTTCGAAAACAATTTTAAATGAAAATGAAAACGGGCTCGATGTGTTATTGGAAATCAGCTGCACTTTGATCTTTTGCAGAAAGACCTTCCTGGACGATGACGTTGCTATTCTAAGATGATGCAGTAGATATATGGGCATGAGATGCAAGCCATATTAGGCACATCAACATATTGCACAGCAGGCTTGGTACTATAGTACGCCCGTATGACGTACATATTTAAATGTAATTCCACAGATCTATTTGCACTGAGTATCCAATGTACATTTCCCCCAAAAGAGCATTGAATAATGGATGAGATGTTACAATAACTGAATTACTGGAATCACATTATATTTTGGGTGTCTTATTTAGGTGTACTTGCATCTCTTTTTACATTAATTTTATCTTCTCAGAAACTATATTTTTATTATGTTTTCTTGACGAAAAGCTAAATATAAAATATATTGATTTGTAAATTCCCCTCCTGTATATATATATATATGTATGTGTATGATATCAAAAACACTTCTTAAATCTTAATTTTCTTTGTCTTGAAGTTGTTTGGGGCAACTAAAATATAAAGAGTCTTAGTGATGCTTGCCTGACAGGGCCAAAGGGAAAAATATAATTCATAGCTAAATCACATGGTATTTTTTGTCCATTTCTATTTGCATTAATTTGTATGAGTTTTTAGGAGCTATTCCTAAAGATATGTCTTCTCCTTCTTTTACTATCTGTGTTTGATTATAATTATTTAGAACTATATTGGGTAAGAGTTGTCTCGATGTTCACAGGACAAAGGGAATTACAAAGAAGAATACAATTTCAGACTGCTTTTGTGGATTATGTAACAGTTAAGATTATTTTACACTTGAAAAAGGCATCTTTAAAATTGACTCTCGATTTGACACGATGTTCAATGCTACAATAACTTCATAGGACATAACAAGAGAACTACATAATTTCACTTGCTGTTTGTTCCCCAAAACATTTGAAACACTTACAAATCGTATTGTTCAGTTGTTCATGTAAGTTGTAGTTATGTATCTTACGACTCTTTGTAATAGGCACAATACAAATTGTGTACGAGTATGCAAGCATAATAGCACATTTTGTTAATATTTAAAATAAAAACTAATTAAAAAGGGCAGCTTGTCAGGAATTTTTTTTTAAACTTCATGTGTTTTTTGCCTTTAGGTAATTGTTTGTTTGTAATTAAAACAAAAATATGAAAAAAAATCTCCTTTAAAAATCTATATTTCCTCAAATGATCAGTGTATACGTATGCAGTAATCAATACTTCTGAACTCCATTACATGCAGGCTCATGTTTTGTACATAGTATCAGCAATTAATCCTGAGACTGAAGAAATTCTAGAATTCATTACCCTACTAGTTGTGGCATAGCTTGGGCTTTCTTACAAGTATTTGGAGGGGCACATAATTTTGTATGCCTTTCCTATTAGCCATAGTTTAAGCGGAGGCATCCAGACGCCTCTTGATGAGTGCCCAATATGAATAGTTTGTTGGGGGGAAAGTCTGATAAAATTCTTTATTTATATAATTAATCCCGCTAAAGAGCAGGGGGAAAAACATTCTACCTGTGTAACACTGATGAAACGCTCCATATGAAAGGGTTAATAAATATTGGGATGGGTGGGCTCTATATATATATAAATAGTTCTTTATTTTTACCCCCCTTTTGTTTTACTCTTATTAATGACCCAAGGCATTCATTTCCTTCCTAAATCCACATGAATCCATTACTCACTTAATGATAGGCACAAGGGCTAACACTCTCCTGATTAATGCAGCCTTGTCACATATCACCGAATAGCCTTAACCCCTTGCCTACGGGAACTGAGTGGGCTATTTAGAAAGTGTATGGGGATTTCAGAATCTTGTAGGGAACAGGTTAATGTAGGCCCATCTGAGAGCCAAATTTCAATTCCATTCGTCTCCGTTCGTATGCGTTTCTTGTCCAGCCATGTACGTTGTTCTATATGCGGCAGGATGTTTTGTGCATGAGGCAATTGAGACGACTTTCACCACCTGAAGATACTATTCAGTGATATGTGATAAAACCATTTAAGGGGAAATATCTCACCCAGAGGCAATGCAAGGTATCACTTTTGGGTAGACAGGAACTACTGGTCAGCATAATTTCTAAGAAAGGGAATGTGTTAGCCTTGCTTACAGATTTTTTTTTTATCGCAGGCTTCCATTTTGAACTAGCCGGTTTGTGCACATTGCATAACATTGAGCCAGCGTGTATTCTGCACCGTGCGAAAGGCATTCGCAAGACGGTAGCGCATATATATCTGACTTATAAATCTGCACTACCTTTAATATATGTTTCCCTCTTTCTACCCCTTTTGCAAATAAAACAAATACACTGAAATAATTATTATATTTGTGAACAGTTACCAGCTTGTATCAATAGTTAAAAGTTATTTGGGGGGTAACTGTAACATTTTGATAATTGGGGGTGTTATTCGTATAAATTAATTTGATTTTATTAATTGCTTTTTACTGATGATTTGTATTTGTATTTGTATTTTTTTAATTTTATTTTTTTATAATTCTACTGGTTATCTACAGTAGATAATAATCAACTGTTTCACTGACCAACTTGATTTTTAATTATATTTTTTATTTTTTTATTTTTTTTAGTTTAAAGTTAACTGTAACAAAATGGGTTATATATATATAATGCAAGATTCATGATACATGTACTCCATGAGTTGTCCCAATCACATTATTTTAATGTCTTTGTTACATTTATCAATCACTCGTGAAAAAAATAGTTTTACAGCCTGGATCGGAGGTCACCTCTTACACGAAACGGTCACACATGACTTGTTGGTCGCAATTATTTACGGCAATGATAGCAATTTAACTGCAGCCAAATCTTGTATTAGGATTGACATAACCTTATTCAGAGAAATTAAAAATAATTGGTCATAATTCACTTCCTCAATAAAAGCTTCCTGGTCAATATAAAGTTCATTATCTTTGCTTTGAACAGTACGTACATGATGGATGTACATGTACTTTATTATATTTATTGTTCATGAAGTCTAGTCATCACAATTTTGGGGGCAAATAACCTTTACATGACAGTGAAATTGTGAAAAATGAAGTATTTAGTGGCCTGAAATATGGATTTAGTGATCTCCAAAACCTTGATGTTATAAATTAACTCCTTTTTTTTTCAGTTGAAAAACTCATCATTGCAAAATTAGCTTTCATTTAATACAAAAATGGAGAAAAATTACAATATTTTTGATAATGTCACAAACGTAAGAAAATGTGTTCATATTTTTCCCTTTAAAAGCCAATTTCTGCAAAATATGGGTAGCAGACAAGAGCCAAATATTTCCAGAGCTGTTCATATATATATATAACTTGAAAGCTCACCCTGTAGCTGAAATGTTTGGGGTTTTTTTTCCTGAATCTCGGTCACAATGACTGTAGACGATAATGACTAATGGTAGTCAGGGCCTAGTTTACCGGTCAAGGCTCTTTTGATTATAACAAGTACATAATATCTGTGCAGTAAATTTATTCATCTAGTAAAAAACTACACATTTAATGCACATGGCCTGGCACTAAGAGAAAAGGGAACTAAATTTCCTTATAAATACATGTAGTTGCACTGTATTTAGTATGCCACAAATTTGTATCATTTTGCACGAAAGTGATGTTTGAATAATTTTCAAGAGATATTGTATTTTACTAGCTACATTGCAAAATCATATACATGTTAGAATGCTGATCACAAGGGAAGCGACTATGAGTGTTTATTTTTTGCTTCGAAGTAATTGTAGGTAATGAAACTTGCGATTGTGGGCAAGTGGTAGTTTTTCATGTCCAGTTTGAATAATTTCTTGTCATTATTCAAAACTGTAATGACAAAAAGTCTAATGGTTCCAAATCTACAAGTGGCAGACAAATCAAGATAATTACAAATGGTCTACCTCTATTTTTTTTATCATTCATGAGTGTGAAAATCCTCGACAAGACAGCATAGTAAGGTCACACACACACACACACACGCAAGATTCACACTTCACTACAAATGTTAACATAAATTTAAGTGAACTGCTACCTTGGGTCTAATTCTTCACCCATACTCTTTACTTACGAGAAGAGAACAGTGAAACGATGTCCATAACGTACGCATGCCCATTCTAATTGAGAGTATTAAATCGCTCATTACGTTTTAAGTGTACATACCTAACTTGTACCAACCGATTAACACAGCTTAAGATAACAACGAAAATGACTAAATCACAAGTGAACCATATGGAACCCACGCCTTTAAAAAAAGAGAGTACATTGATGTACGCTTTTAAATAAATTATGTTGAAATGTACCTACAGGGTAGGAAATACACAAGGACTGAGGGCGATTTTGCCCTATAATTTTCAAAATAGCTCCCTGAAATCAGTAGGTAGCCCCTAAAATTATCATCTAGAGTATAATTTGAAATATTTTGTGATATCCATTAGATTGAAAAAGTAGCACCCTAATATTAAACAATTTATTCTTTCCCCGTGTACCTAGCTTGTACGGTATGTTTCACACAGCTCACGATCAAAACCAAATTGTCTAAATAACAAGTGAACAGGGTAGGAAATATACAGGAGCTGAGGGTGATTTTGCCCTCTAATTTTCAAACTAGCCCCCTGAAATCAGTAGGTAGCCCCTAAAATTATCATAGAGTATAATGTGAAATATTTTGTGATATCCATCAGATTGAAAAAGTAGCACCCTAATATCAAACAATTTATTCTTTCCCCGTGTACCTAGCTTTTACATCTTTTACACGTTTCACACAGCTTATGATCAAAACCAAATTGTCTAAATAACAAGGTACCTAGCTTGTACATCTACCACATGAATCACAAAGCTTACGATCAAAACCAAATTGTCTAAATTACAAGTGAATTATGGAACTCACGCCTTATCAAACAGAGATGCTCTCAATAAATATGTTTGAAGTGTATATACCTAGCTCAGTAGCTTGTACAATATGTAACACATCATTCACACAGCTTACAATCAAAACTAGATTGTCTACCAATTCACAAGTGAACTATGGAACTCGCGCCTTTTCCAATGGAGGGTACATCGATTGACAAATTATGTTTGAAGTGTACCTAGCTTAAAGTACATAGATGTAACACACGATTCACACAGCTTACAATCAAAACTAAAATGTCTAAATCACAAGTGAACTGTGAACCGTGAGGCCCACCATTCGACCGTGGCTATGCACTGTCAACTTGATGCACATCAACATCAATCCATCCTCCACACATCGCACATACGCAACAAGTATCTTCTCTACATGTACTATTCTGTGCATGTAATATGTATCGTGAACAAAGCACAGTCTACAAATGAAGTCCTACAAATACTAACATTTGCAATCATGTTCACTATATAAGTGTGTATGCAGATATATACGGAGTCATGTGTTCTCTGCATTTATTGTTCTTTGTATAGTATGAGCACTTTGGCTATAAATAAATTATGTTTTAAAAATAGGCTTTGTGAAAGGAATGCTTTTGTTGGCTCGACATCTGCATACTTCCTTTTAACAAATAATTGGTTTCCATTTAAGTACTTTGTGACTTTGTGTAAAAGATAATTATGTAAATGTATGTCATTTGATGCAACATTAAGGAACACATTAAATACAAATATCACAGAAGGTAAATCAGTCAAATAACAAATTATCAGATGTCTGTCAGCAATTATGACCAATAATACAATACTACAATACTACAATACTACAATACTACAATGAGACATCTTATCTGACTTACATGTTACAATTTTAAAAACATATTTTGTTACAATTAGAGTAAGAATATTTGGGGATAAAATTTTGTCCAAATAAAAATCGGTTTAAAGTGAACTAAAATATTAATGTAAATTGTAAAGTGTGAAAATATTCAGCCCACATTTGGATTGACGCCACCACAAAAAGGGCATACAACCAAAAGGCCTTTATAGATATAGTGTACATTAAATTGTACATTTTGCCACAAACTGGTCTGTTTTGACATCTCAAGATAACAATCATGAAAATAATAACTTCTAGTAATTTAGTACCAAATACAATTAGTTCTCTTGTAAGGAATTTAGAAAAATTAGAGATTTATCAAATAGTATAAAAAAATATGACATAAAATAACAAGCCTTACCTTAGTTCTCCCCTGGTCCTTCTTGATGATCGCTTCCATGGCAAAGTGGAATGCCGCCAGGCAGTTGGCTTCTCGCCTGCTGCACTCCAGAAGAGGCATCAGCCTGACCAGCCAGCCCTCTGTCCGCCCCTGAGAGTGTGCCTTGTCACTCCTGGCAAACTCTCCTGGGTCGTGGGTCGTCACAAAGGGCTCCACCAAGTCTAGGGTACCTGAGCTGACTACCTGGCGCTCAATGGCCTGGTTGGATGCGAGGACGGCGATTGCCAAGCAGGCGTAGTAACGGATGCTGTCGTCAGAGTTGAAGGCGAGGGGGAAGAGCCACTCTGAGGTGCGGAACTCTATCATCCTTTGCTGGTTGGCAGAGCCTCCGTACATGGCGCAGTTAGCCAGGGCGGCGGCGCAATGGCGGAGGGTGATGTTGTCACTCATACGGCAGCTGTAGAGTACTGCGTTGAGCCCACCGCGGTCGATAACCTTGGTGCAGGTGTCTTCAGAGTGCTTGAAGAGGTTCTCTAGGATTCCCATTCCGATTTGGAGGAGGGTTGGCTCTTTCCTGGAGCAGGCTAATTTCACAACGGAGTCTAGTCCCTTTTTAACTACAAAGTCGCGGTTACTGGAGGTCATTACTTGTTCTAAAAGTCTAGCGGAGTTGATCTGCAGGGCTCTATCGTCTGACCTGCAGTTCTTGAGGAGAATGTCAAGTCCGCCTTCAGCACGCAGCGCATCGCTGATGCTGTAGGCCAAGTCTCGTCCGTACTTTGGGGTGCTCCAAGCATCGTCAACCATTCGGTAAAGCTGCTGAGTTGCCTCAACGATTTTCTCTGGGTTCTCCTGCCTCAGTTGCTGGATGACATCCTTGGCTAATGAAACGGTGCTCTCCATCCTGGTGCCGTTTCCAATCGGAGGAGGGGAGGAACACTCGGGGGAGCCTGGCTTTCCAGACATTCTTCCGGATAGGAATTTACCACTACGTTTTATGGAGGACCTAAAACTACCTCTCAGGCTAAATTCTCCGTCATCTCCTGGCTTGTCAGGGGTCAATACTTCCTTGTTGGGCTGTACATCCAGGGTGTCCGGGGTCACGACATCCTGGGTCTTCTTCACCCTGAGGCTGCGGCTGCGCTTGGGAGAGGATGATCCAGGGTTGCGCTTGAAGGAACTCCACACAGTTCTTTGCCTTGGCGCGGACTTGAATTCAAAGGAGGGCTCTGTGAGCGGATTCTCCGTCATCGAGTCTGAGGACGGAGACGGAGATTCCTGAAGAGTTTCCTCGAGCAAGAATGAAGGTGGTGCAGAATCCTGGTGCTCAGCGATGCTTGGTGGTGGACTGTTGCCGACCTTGACTCCCTTTTTGCTGCAGTGCATACCCATCAAGTTTCAATTTAAGTGGAAGCTCTCACAGTTACCAGGACTGGTGAGGCCATTCTGTGAAGATAATGGTTAAAATTTATCATTGGGATATATTCTTGGAAATTAAATGTGTACATGTTGTACATTTTATGCGACTATTTACTATATTCTATTCAATTATTTTGGGTGGCACCGACTTTTCATTTTTTATAAAGTGGACTTCATGGAAACAAAATGTGAATCTAATTTATATATTGACAGCACAGCAACCATACCATTAACCTAACCAGGCGCCGTACGTAGTACGGCGCCTGGCATACTGAGGTGTGTATACCGTGATGGTAACACTTTATAGGCTTTAACGGCAAACACACTTATACAACTAGATGGATCTTCGATTGCGCGCAATCGAAAATTATGCCTCCGCTATCACGCGATTTTAATATGCCCAAATTAACATGCACTGATTTAATTTTTCTTATATTTTGAGTCCAGTGACCTTGACCATATGATCCCAATCTTTGATGGCTCCCTAAAAAACAGTCAGGTACCAAGTTTGATTGAAATCTGACATTTAGTTCTTGAGATTTTGGTATTACAAGCTTTTTTGCATGTATAATGAGTCCCGTGACCTTGACCTCAACCTCATGACCCCAACATTTTATGGCTACGTTGACTCTTTATGATACAGGTACCGAGTTTGATTGAAATCTGACATTCAGTTCTTGAAATTTTGCAATTACAAGCCATTTTCGCATTGAGTCATGTGACCTTGACCTTTGACCTCATGACCCCCCCAAATCTAATCAGATCAGTGGCACCCCGATATGTACACTCATACCTAGTATGTAATTGATCCGTCAACCGGTTCTTGAGATATCGCAAGAACGAGGCATTTTTGCACATACATTGATTCCTGTGACCTTGACCTTTGTCCTCATGAACCCCAAAATCTAATCAGATCATTGCCACCCCAATATCTACACTAATACCAAGTTTGAATTTGATCCGTCAACCAGTTCTTGAGATATCGCGAGAACGAGGCATTTTTGCATATATATTGAGTCCTGTGACCTTGACCTTTAACCTCATGAACCCCAAAATCTAATCAGATCATTGCCACCCCAATATCTACACTAATACCAAGTTTGAATTTGATCCGTCAACCAGTTCTTGAGATATCGCGAGAACGAGGCATTTTTGCATATATATCGAGTCCTGTGACCTTGACCTTTGACCTCATGACCCCTAAAATCTAATCAGATCATTACCACCCCAATATCTACACTAATACCAAGTTTGAATTTGATCCGTCAACCAGATCTTGAGATATCGCGAGAACGAGGCATTTTTGCATATAAATTGAGTCCTGTGACCTTGACCTTTGACCTCATGACCCCTAAAATCTAATCAGATCATTGTCACCCCAATATGTACACTCATACCAAGTTTGAAATTGATCCGTCAACTGGTTCTTGAGATATTGCGAGAACGAAAACGGGACGTACGGACGGACGTACGGACGGACGTACGGACGGACGTACGGACGGACGTACGGACGGACGGACGGACGGACGGACGGACGGACGGACAACCCGAAAACATAATGCCTCCGGCCACTTCGTTGGCGGAGGCATAAAAAAACACAATATCATACTTTAAATAACATATCTCGGTTCATACTTACGAATTATGTTATGCATGGGCATCAATGATCCAAATCGTAAAATGTCTGATGCTCCATTCGTTTTATTTATACTGAAATTTACTATAAAACTGGCAAGATTACAGAAGTGACGAAAATGGTTTCCGAATTTGTTCGCTGCATGCAATATCAGGTGATCAAAAACTTGTCGGCGGCAATGGACTAACCGATTGCCCCGCGCATGCGCTATGCATTGCCGACGAGTTTTCGGTCACCTGACATTGCATGCAGCGAACAAAGACGAAGGAAATAACAGTCATCATCATCATCATCATCAATTTGAGGTAAGTTATCATTCTTTTGCAACAAATTAAATAGCAAGCAAGGTAGGTTGAAGGTTTAATTCATGTCTAGAACTAAAAAAAATAAAATAATAATAGATGTAAAGTTCTTGAAACCATCACCCGTCGCAAAATTTCATCAAATTTGTTAACGTCTCGTCTTCACAGCGTCGTCCTACGGACGGCGCTGATCACAGTTACCATACCATCAGCATTATACCATCATACTCAAATGGTATCCCCAGCCCTAAATCATGTTTTCTTCTGTTTACCAGGTAATTATTAAGGATAAAAGTTACTTACAACTTGTGGTCAAAATTGGGTCGAGACAAATTAGCTGTCCACTACAATTAAACGTTTCCACATCTGCAGCACTCGTAGTATTGTGCGGATGTACAGTATATTGAAAGTGCATGGCAAATAGTGAAATAACAATTGCCAAATGAACAAATGACCCCCTCTGACAACCCATGTACGATCAATTCTTGCAACACACACCTTATGGTTCGCGATCTCTCCTAAAGATCTTACGGAACCAAAGAGCATCTTTGGTTCCGTAAGACCCAAACATTTGCTAGTGCGTCAATTCTACACACCCGTTAGAAGACAATAGTAGGTGTAATACACTTAGTCTTCTTCTACAGACACAAACACATAATTTAGTATGGTGATAAGTATTAAAATTATAGAATTTGGTGGAATTGAAGTATAAGAACTGACACTATAACCTTTCATCTATAAGAATCTATAAGAATACTATATTTGCATGTTGGTTCCCAGGGGAGGGGGCACTCATGAATAATGTAAGACGGGAATGTGCCGCTTAAAAGAACCCCGTTTTTACACCCGATTGCCACTCTAAAGATATCCGATTTTCAAAAATTGCCGCTCCATAGACCCCCCAGAATGACTTGGCTAGGTAGTTGAGTAGCGCCAAGTCCAATAGGCCTATTCTTCTTCTAGTCAGCTTCTTGGACCACCAATTGAGCCTTGTTGAGGGTTTCCGTAGGTCTTTGGTAGCTCCAAGTCTATGTATTTTGCAGCTTTAGACTGCTCCTTAGACCCCTTAACTCCCATTTCAGGGTTTTTGTAGCTCCAAAGACCCTATATTTTGTGCTTGTAGTCAGCTCTTAAGACCCCCATTTAAAGATGAAGGCCAGTTTTGGAAACGCCCCCCCCCCCCTACCAAAAAATGAAATGGAAGCGCTTATTACCAATCATGTGAAAGAATATTTTTTTACTAATACAAATTTTGCCTGGAAACCGCTTGTTACGCGAGCGAGACTTTCAATAAGCGGTTGAACATATCAAGTGAAAATCAGATTGTTTTTCGATCGTTGCCAATTTCTGGGCTTCGATATCATATAACGTGTAGTATGCGTATCATACACGTGGTGTACGCCATTCGCAAGTTGGCAACAAAACTACAAAAGAGCACTAGGTTCATTTCACCTGGTCCGACCGTCCGAGCGAGTTAGGAAATTACCGAGATAATCAGCGCATTTTTTGGGCCGTTTTTGCAGGTAAATGTTCTCGTATTTGTTTCAAAAGCCTTGCAAGCATGTAAGTAAAACTAGAAATTGCGCGCTCGGCGGGTCGCGCAGCCGAGCACATGTATCCCCCGAACCAATTGCATTGCACTTTTGTGGGTTGTAATATTGTGAACTGAACAAGTTTGGTGGTGTACGTTGTTCTACTAGGCTGGCAGTAGCCTTTGGGCAAGGCCTCGCGCGCTGTTTGTCCTCCGAGCAGGGTCTGATTAATAGACAAGGCGATGTGCGCTTACAGCAGTGATCGCTGGACTGAGCCGCGTCAGCGGCGAGGCCTTTGCTAACTTGCGGAGCTCATTAATATTGGCATATGTAACAGGCTCTTACATTATGCAGCAGTTAAAAACAATTGCAGCCAATTGTCATTGTTTAGGGTTTTGAACAAGGTGTTATACTTGGATTTGTTTATCAATTATAGGGGGATCAGTATTCAAGTGTACTAGAGTCTCTAGCGATCCGGCGAGTTACCTTCTCACATACACAGAGCTGATTGTGTGATTGTATGAGTTATGTGTACATGTACGCTATACGATCTCAGAACCGATTCTTCTCGGAACCGAGACATGGGTATGGAATCAGAATCGATTCCAAGCTGGGGCAGAACCGCCCAAGCCTACTTCATACCAAATAAGAAAATAATCGGACAAGAACTCGGACCTGTAGAGCGGTCACAAGGTAATCTTAACTATTTCTTTATATCATGGTTACCATGGCAACCATGAATCCGCCCCACACCAAAATCAATAGGCTTCATCCTCTTTCCTTAATACACCTTCATACCAAATAAGAAAATGATCGGACAAGAACTCGGACCTGTAGAGCGTTCACATGGTAATCTTAACTATTTCTTTATATCATGGTTATCATGGTTACCATGGCAACCAGGACTCCGCCCCACACCAAAATCAATAGGCTTCATCCTCTTTCCTTAATACACCTTCATACCAAATTAGAAAATGATCAGACAAGAACTCGGATCTATAGAGCGTTCACAAGGTAATCTTAACTATTTCTTTATATCATGGTTACCATGGCAACCAGGACTCCGCCCCACACCAAAATCAAAAGGCTTCATCCTCTTTCCTTAATACACCTTCATACCAAATTAGAAAATGATCGGACAAGAACTCGGACCTGTAGAGCGTTCACAAGGTAATCTTAACTATTTCTTTATATCATGGTTACCATGGCAACCAGGACTCCGCCCCACACCAAAATCAATAGGCTTCATCCTCTTTCCTTAAGACACCTTCATACCAAATTAGAAAATGATCGGACAAGAACTCGGACCTGTAGAGCGTTCACAAGGTAATCTTAACTATTTCTTTATATCATGGTTACCATGGCAACCAGGACTCCGCCCCACACCAAAATCTAAAGGCTTCATCCTCTTTCCTTAAGACACCTTCATACCAAATTAGAAAATGATCAGACAAGAACTCGGACCTGTAGAGCGTTCACAAGGTAATATTAACTATTTATTTATATCATGGTTACCATGGCAACCAGGACCGCGCCCCACACCAAAATCAATAGGCTTCATCCTCTTTCCTTAATACACCTTCATACCAAATTAGAAAATGATCGGACAAGAACTCGGACCTGTAGAGCGTTCACAAGGTAATCTTAACTATTTCTTTATATCATGGTTACCATGGCAACCAGGGCTCCGCCCCACACCAAAATCAATAGGCTTCATCCTCTTTCCTTAATACACCTTCATACCAAATTAGAAAATGATCGGACAAGAACTCGGACCTGTAGAGCGTTCACAAGGTAATCTTAACTATTTCTTTATATCATGGTTACCATGGCAACCAGGACTCCGCCCCACACCAAAATCAATAGGCTTCATCCTCTTTCCTTAATACACCTTCATACCAAATTAGAAAATGATCGGACAAGAACTCGGACCTGTAGAGCGTTCACAAGGTAATCTTAACTATTTCTTTATATCATGGTTACCATGGCAACCAGGACTCCGCCCCACACCAAAATCAATAGACTTCATCCTCTTTCCTTAATACACCTTCATACCAAATTAAAAAATGATCGGACAAGAACTCGGACCTGTAGAGCGTTCACAAGGTAATCTTAACTATTTCTTTATATCATGGTTACCATGGCAACCAGGACTCCGCCCCACACCAAAATCAATAGGCTTCATCCTCTTTCCTTAATACACCTTCATACCAAATTAGAAAATGATCGGACAAGAACTCGGACCTGTAGAGCGTTCACAAGAAAATCTCTGCGGCGGACGCGGCGGACGCGGCGGCGGCGGCGGCGGCGGCGGCGGCGGCGGCGGCGCGACGAGGCCAAATCCATAGTATCCCCCGAAGTGGTTCGGGGGATACAATAAGAGATAGTCCTGAATAGGTGCGATTGTAATAATCTTGCATTTTCGTTGCTTTTCAGAACTTTTTAATAGTGCAATATGCAGGCAGCTATCTAGCTAGAGCATTTTAACCTATCTCGCGGCGTGGGGCCTGCCGAAACTCTGGCAGACCTTCTTGTGCGGGTTCCGTATCGACAGGCATTTTTTTTTCGACGCATGTTCAATTTGCGTCTCTCAATTTGTCAAACAAATCAATAATTTTGCGAAAATAACCACTCATACGGTAAAATATGTACTTTTACACTAACATTGGGCACTTTTCTAGATTTTTTTTTTCATTTCCGATGTTGCAAATTTCACATTGAAAAGTCGGGCAACGGGAAATTTGGCGATATCTGATGACTCCCGGACCTACTCCTATCCCTGCGGCGCGGCTTCCCGCAGCAACACCATGCGCCACGGGTAATTTTTCCGACATATAAGTTTGAGTTTTTGCGCCCCGGGTAAATTTTTTCCTGGCGAAAACGTTGCTCGTATTATGTCTTTAAGACTACATGAATTGACGTCAATAAGACGTAAACTTGCACCCGCGTACGTCGTCATTGGGACATTATAATAAGATGTCGTAATGACGTCATAATAAGGTCGTTCAAACGACAAAAATTATAATGGCAAAAATAGTCTTTAAAATACGTCATAAAGACGTTGAAACAACGTCGTCTGTGCGACACAAATTATAATGGCAAAAAATAGTCTTTTTTTTAATAAATGTCTTAATAAACTCGTCCATACGACGTACGACATGTTTACCAGTTTACGACCAATTTATGACGTCTTAAAGACGTCAGTCGGCTATCAGGGTATACGAAATTAAGCTATTCTGCTGCCAAATACAATATCTTCTGAAATCTTGAATGCAATATCTATTATATTAATACGGTAAGCTTCAACCCCCCAAAATGGTTCCCACTCGAGATATCCTCACCCCGAGGATTCGGCGACTTCCCGACCGTCGCGATCGAAGGATATACGTTTTGCGGAGGACAATAAGTCATTCCCGAGTCGCTCCCACCCCGTGGTCGTCGTCCAGATCGAAGAAAAGGGAAAGTCAGCAATGTCAATTGCCTTTTTAAGACACCGAGCATTGACTAACGATTTATCGCCGTAAAAGTATTTGTAAGAATATAAATTGGAGTAGATAAAACAAATAATATATCGAGAAACCATTTTAGATATAACACGTTGCGAAACTACCCAGGTTTTGATAAATATCAATATTTATATTACGCGGATGGTATGGTAATGATCGCTATTGCCGATTGGCATCGTGTTTGTAAGTGCATCGACGACAAAATGCGACAACTTCAATTTAGCTGCGGTTATACAACGCGCAATGGCTGTACAGCCGTGTATACACGTCGCGCAGTCATCTAATTACCCCACCGAACCTTAGTTTATTTGCATAGCTCACTGACCTGCTGACCATCGTCTCTGGTCACTATCTCATTCGCCCTACCGTACAAGATACTATAATTGCGCCAGCTTGTGGTAAGATGTATTAAGTCAGCCACGAAGCTATGGTCATGCAGTACCAGAAGAGACGCCTAGGGGGTGGGGGGGGGTGGGGGTGGGGGGTGGGGGTGGGGGGTGGGGGTAGAATATCTTCAAGAATATGAACAAAGGTATACGCGGGAGAACTTAGTTTATGATATGAAACGTGTAGGGGACACGACGGGTTATTTGTCATACAGGCAATTGGAGCCGCGGGGGGGGGGGGGGGGGGGGGGGGGAGCGGCGAAGCTACTTTATTAGCAAGAACACGAACATATATTATTGTATCTATTTTAATACAAGCGGAACAAATTATGGATCATAATGAAATATGGGGGAATAACTGAATAACTTTGCGTGGATACTAAACCATCATGATGGACGGGGCCCCGACGGGTTGTGGGGTGGGATTGAATCGCCCGAGTCTATTTTGTCTTACTATTTAAATGATGACTGTGGGATATTTAGTAAAGTTTTAAAGTGTTGTTATGTCATCATCGTCTTTCTCTTTCAAAAACCCGCGGATTTCCGTGGGTACAGCTAGTATTCAGATTAATACATCAGTACAAATATAACACAATTATAAGGAATGTTTCAGATATAGTAATTAGTGAACACGATCATGAAAAGATGAAGATGTCAGAAGAGGGAACAGAAACAGTACCATAATCCACCCTAGCACCAATGCCATATAGAAAGCACAGTAAACAAGTTTGTGAGATTAACCAAAAATGTAACAATATTTCAAAGTATCATCTCACCAAATAAACCAACTGTGGATAGTAGGAGGGTAGAATTAAACACAATTTGAAACTTACATTGAGCCTTCTGATGTAAAAAGTACTTTTAATTCCTATTTGAGAATTGTGATCTTTAGAAATACTGCAATGGATCTGATCCAATCTGATTATCTGTGCCAGAGCTGTACTGCCCTCTAAATGCAAAAGTAGACCAGTTGTTTACATGTTTAGGCTTATGCCCAGTAAAATTCTTAAATTCCTACTGAAACTGCAGAACAGTGGTACAAAAAACTTCAATGACAAGGTGACTGAAAGGATCTTACATCTGTGTCCATTGTCTGTGAATGTGTGAATTGACTGCCTGGCCATAGGCCCTGGTTTAGCTTTTGTATAAGTGTAACAAAGAATGTAGGTCAATCTGTGACTATAAAGAATTCTTAAATCTTTACAGCCAGCTTTGATTCTACTTATAAGATTAACATGGTCATGATTCAATGAAGCCTTCATTCAATCATGACCATGTTAATCTTATCTATCTAGTTCAAAGTTTGTAAGAATTGTTTAGAGTGAAGACATGCTATAATTGTTTGTTGAACAAAGCCATATTATGCTATTACAGCCATAACACAGCATCAAATTGATAGTGTGAAAAACATCTAGTTTAAGGCTAGGCAGACAGGGGATTTCCCCAGTGTTTACTGGGACAATGAGGGCAGCTGACTATCAGGCTTTTTTACCAGGCAATGGAGTAAGGGGTTAATGCAGCATGCTGTTAACCCCTTGTCTTGTAGGGGTGACCATAATCAATGTGCAGCATGAACATGCAGGCATTCCTGAACAACATATTTATTAAAACATATATTTATAAGGAATTTTTTTGGTGAAAAGATGCCCATGATGGTCGATCTGCTCGATCATTATGCCTACCTTTGACGGTTAAATGTTACTTACTCGGACATTACCAAATCTCAATCATAATTCATTACTGAACAACATATATTATCAACATACAAGGAAACATAATAAACCAATGTAATCATATGCACAACACTATTCTGTCAATGGTCACGATGCCAATGTTGGTCTCCTAGTCCTAACCTTGCCTATAAATATGCTTGCTGCCTGAATGCTGGCTTGCTACACAGTTTACCGGTGCACTAGTTACAACTTCAGTAAAGGCATCTTGGCTTTCGTTTTCTGCAAACTGGTTTTGTAATTACAAGTACAACACAATCACAATCAACAATTCACGCATCAAATAGATTATAATTCATAAACACTATCATATAGTACGTATAAATGTTTCCCGTAAACCACAATTACTGAATCTTACCTCTGTGATCTTGGCAGTATTTTCACGCAATAACCATCTAAAGTAAAGTATACCAAGTGAGACTGAGAGTGATGACTGTACGCAGCATCAATCGATGATGCGGGATGCACTGATGATGAGGCAATTCTATGATCCACCTGCAGCGCGCAGCAGACGACTACAACGTGAGTGCGTTCCACCGTAGTAAGTCTATGGTTCCACCAATGACCGATTACATCGATATAAACCGATGGTTGTATACCGACCCTCTAAAAAGGGCCGTGGGTGCATGATTTACCGAGGGTTGTATCCTATAGATGGCGGTATTCCTCTTCTAATCAATATGCATTGTCCTACCAGGGCAGGGAATTTCCCTGGTCCAAAAACGCCTCTTTTTATCGGCATGGTATGGGGTATTATTTTTTTCCATGAATATGACGGTTCATATGGTTCATAAGGGCCGATGGAGGGAAACAGCATGAATGGTCAAAACTTTCAAATGAAAAACAAGTGTTTTTTAATAACTTTTTGTTGTGTTTGTGTGTGTGCTGGGTGTTTGGGGTGGCCTCAGATCGAAAAAGGGAAGAAATCGAAACGGGAGGTAAGAAGAGCAAACAAAATGAAGAATGGCAGACAAAATCAATTTTGGGAAGGATAGTTATGTAGATATATTTATAAACAAACAAACGAATTTGTCTGAACACATCTGGAATTAAAAAATTGTAAACAAATTGAAATGAAGACAAAAAAGGGAGATCCGGAGTGATCGGAGTCAATTAGAACTCGGACTGGGATGGAAAAAGAACTTGAATTATATAGTTTGGAATTTGTGGATAAATGAGATGAAAAAGAAATAACATTGACGCGTCGTGCTTTTGCGTTGTATATATGCCAGTTTACTTCGTTATATACTTTTGCGCTGTGAGTCATTCAAATGATAATGTCCCTAAATATCAAACAAAAGTCAAAACCAGGGCAGGAACTGTTACATACATCGAAAGGAGGAAGAAGAAGAAGAAGAAGAAGAAGAAGAAGAAGAAGAAGAAGAAGAAGAAGAAGAAGAAGAAGAAGAAGAAGAAGAAGAAGAAGAAGAAGAAGAAGAAGAAGAAGAAGAAGAAGAAGAAGAAGAAGAAGAAGAAGAAGAAGAAGAAGAAGAAGAAGAAGAAGAAGAAGAAGAAGAAGAAGAAGAAGAAGAAGAAGAAGAAGAAGAAGAAGAAGAAGAAGAAGAAGAAGAAGAAGAAGAAGAAGAAGAAGAAGAAGAAGAAGAGGAGAAAAGCATGCGCAACTTGGAAATGGAGCAAGAGAAGAACTATATAAGATGGCCGAATAAAAACAAAGATAAGAAGGTGGGAAATAAAAATTTAAAAAAACGTTGTTGAAACTTCCATGCTGACGATATGAACGCCTCCATGCAGAAGAATGGTGAGCAATTAGAAAATTAGAAACAAATATTGTTAATGTTGCCCGTTGCGGGGCTCACCGAACTTAAGAAACATCGAATATTTGTGAACCGTCAGAGTTCCATTTTTTGCGTTGAGTTGCCGGCATTTGTTCAAAGCTGTGTCTATATTGTAGTCAGTCCATTATCTACCCCCCCCCCCCCCCCCCCTCCCTACCCCGCCTCTATACCCAGGTCGAAAAAACAGTTGAAAATTAGTTGCCAAATGGTACCAGTTGATACCAGTTGTTGGCCAACTGGTTTCAATATGGAAATTGGTACACTGGAATCAACTGGAATCAATTGGAATCTACTGGAACAACCAGTAAGAATCCAGTAAGAACCCAGTTAGGCTGACCAGTAAGAAACCCAGTTGAAACCATTAACAAACCAGTAGTGGGATTAACCAGTACATGAGGACCAGTTAAAGTAGTTGGTTTCAACTGGTATTTCTATTGGTTTTAACTGGTCTTCCGCATCTGTCCATTTATCTTTACTGGGAACCGGGAATTTTAACTGCTACCGTTTGAAGCCAGTTAAAACCAGTAAAAACCAGTTGAATTTCCAACTGGTTTCAACTGGTTTCAACTGTTTTTTCGACCTGGGTAGGATGATGGCTGGTCTATTGAAAACAAAATCAGCCCACTGCCGCTCATATCACAGTCTAATCAAAAGCGTTCAAACTGCTTTACACTAACAAGCTATTTTTGTATACCTCGGGAATGATACATTAGCCAGGCAGGTCCAACCTATATACTGAGACAAGTTCGGAGGGTCTGGTGTAGCGGCTCTGTGTAAAACTCTTATTATGATAATAATTGACAATAATTATTAATAAATAGGACAATATTTTATTTCTTCGACAAGGAGATGGCAAACATAATAATACAAAAATAAAAAGATGAATTGTATAATTATTATTATACAATTATACAAACAAATAAAGATTTATAATGATGGGCTGCTATACCACAGAGAGTCGTATATACACCATCATTAGGAGGGGGTACTTAAAACTGTGAGAGTGGCAAGACTGCATCCACCAAAGCAGGAAGGCTTCAGCCCCGATACACCCCCCCCCCCCCCCCACCCACCCCCCCCCCCCTTCCCCCAACTTCAAGCACCATCCACGACGACATTAAAGGGTACCACCACCCACAAATAATATTCTTATTATAGAAAGGTACCATCTTTATTATTTCATTCCTTCAACAAGTTCACAAAAATATGTTTTCAGAAAAAATATATAATTAGAAAACGCATCACCATTCTCAACCATGCGTTCATGCGGTCTGAATTGCGTAGACTATATGCGTGCAGAGCCAGAGCGCACTGTGCAGAGCGAATGAATCATCCGGGAATCTATTGACGTACGCGTGAAAGCATTGGCGCAAATGCTTGGCCCGTATGGAACCAGGAAATAGCAGTGGTTCCGTAAGTGGTGGAAATTAATTGCTTTGTTTATGAATTACACAACCCTTTGCAAAATGTTGGATATCTATTCGATATCACAAAACGGTACCAAAACATATAATAATGTGTTGTCCTTTGCCTGGTGGTCCCCTTTAACTTCCACAGACTCTAATGCCACATGCACATGGTGTCGGTCATTTCAGGTCACTGGTCTCATCAAAACAAAGTAACTACAGTAAGACAATTCCAAGGAATTATGTACAGAAACAGAACGATTAGTATTCACGGTTCTTCTCCACTTATAAATGCCCGATTTGTGACCATCATGATAACTTCCAGTAAATAATTGTATTTATTTTGTATTAATTAATATAGGCATGACTATGTTATGCAATCCATTTAGAAAAACAAACAAGAATGGCTGGCAAGCATTGAAAAACAAACATCTAAAACGGTTTGAATAAGACTTTGGGAAAGGGAATTTCATATGTATTTGAGAACCAGTAATACAATTATGGTTTCCGCCCCCCTGTCTTCAGGTGAATTCCCAGGGGCTCATTTCTCCTATCCACCCATTTTGCCTCGCAATCTGCAGAATACGCCCCTGGAAAAAACGTGGATAATCTTTTACCATAGAGGGCAGTATGCAAAATTATATTTTCTCAGCAGGGGAGGAAGCGTACACAGGATTTTCCCCCGTAAATTTATGCCAGAAATTTCACGATTTATTCAGGTAAGAACAGAATTTCGCCATAAAAATGTATTCATAGTCGAGAGTATGAATTGTGACATGATTTGATTTGTGTGACTGGAGAATATGTGTCGTAGTATTTGTACATAAGCGGAGAGAAATATCGATATTTTTAATGTTCGGCAGCTGTCCCTTCACATCTGTGTTACTGTATTACTGAATACGCCTGTTCACTGTGCTGTGCAATTGCAATGCCCGTGACTTTCATGATGTGTGTTGTGTGTATGGTGTGTGGTTCTACATGCATGTCGCTGCATTGGCGTTGCAGTGCCATAGTATACGAATTGCGAATGTGTGCGAGTTGGCGGTGCCAGTACTTGTGCATGTGATTGTGTGAACTGAGGTGAGGGTTTCAAAGTCCAATCATGTGATACTGATAGTGATATGATAATGATACTAAAGACAATAGTGTGAAGTCTAAACTGAACTGTATTACAAAATATAAGAACTTATTGAATATTTTCATGAACGTTTGAGAAGTAGAACTTCAACTAGTTTCAATGACTGACCAATAAATATAACACATGCATGATGCAGTATTTTATGACTTTATGTGATATTCTTTCATTGACGTTATTTATGCCAACGCAAAATGTTAACCTCTGACTATTTTTTTATATTTTCAGGCAGATATTCACTGGCATTTATTAATATTATTTTACCTCAAGTGGGTTTTATTGATGTTAACATGCAATTTGCTTAATAATTGATTGCCTGATCAATTCAAAATTTCAATTCACATTTTCAGGCATACTTTACGAAGCAGACATAAAAACTGCCCTTATTTTCTTTTATAGATTGTAAATAAAAATGAGATGACGTGTACTTTTTATACAGATAGTGTATAGATTTGCCACAATTTTGTGTTAATGTTGTGTTTCATCCATTTCCATGTTCATGTACTATGTAGCAAACAAACACCAAGCAAAAAATTTATAAGCTAATTGTTACTTTGAAATCCCCTATTCTTCATTTATGTCGTCCAGTAGGCAGGGCTTGAAATCAATTTGAGTTTGTCGAGCCCGTGGCTATAACAAAATTATCTTAATCTTGCATACATGTAAATCCAAATTTGTTATAGATCTCCCAAATGGGCAACAACAAATGTTTTTATCTCTTTAGCCCCACCAGATTAAAGGGATCTCGTTAGTAGTAAGTAGTAACATTGTCAAAATTAACTTCAAACTCTAACTGGTTCTCATACCTCATTGTATTTTATTACCAATATAAGCATGGGACAGGTTTCTGTTTTTCAAATGTATATTTTGTTCAAAAGATATGTATAGTGTTTGGATTTGAAATTCTCTTGTGGAGAATTTCAACTGTGTACAAAGTCAGTGCAATGAGTTGGTGAATATCACTTTGAATTTTTGCTCATTACCCTGTCATTGAATCTTCACACATCACTTGGTGGACATATCACAAGGCTCGACACTCGCACTGGCCCACTGGCCCGGGGCCAGTGAAATTGCACTTGGGGCCAGCAAAATGTATAAAAGTAATATTTTGGTGGCCCGATCGGGCAAGCAGATTTTCAACCCGACATTGACAAAATGAAAAAAATCTTGTTTTCTTTTATGTCGTGCTTCATCTGTAATCCCAGGTTTGATTAGGAAAGAGTGATATTTTGAATAGTAAAAAGCTTACTCATGAAATACAATTTTCGGGCCAGTAAATTTTCTTTCGGGACACCACAATAGGGGAAGAAACGTATTTCACTGGCCCGACCGGGCCACTGACTAAAAATGTGAGTGTGGAGCCCTGCATGATATCATATCACAGAAATAGGAAAACATTTGATCAACCCTCAGCTTGTGAGCATTCTCTACCAAAGCCTTCCCATGACTTTGCATGTATGACTAAAAGAACCGATGATCTCATCATTTTTGTGTTGTGGGCACACTTTGACAGAGAATGCCTGTCTGTGCACATGTTAACAAAGTTACTACATAATGTAGATCCCTTGAAAGGTTTTTGGCCATTAAAATGTTATAAGTCCTGATTTTACTTGGTGGATTAGGCCGAAAAGAATAAAAGTTAATTTCCAGCATTGCACTAGATATCATCACTTGAAAAAGAGACACTTTGAAATAGGCATGTTTAAATGTTGGAGCCTTGTAGAAACAAGTTAAACTTTCCTTTACTTATTCAAATTTATTCAAAAGAATAAAAGTTAATTTCTAGCATTGAACTAGATATCATCACTTGAAAAAGAGAAGGGTTATTAGTCACTTTGAAATAGGCATGTTTAAATGTTGGAGCCTTGTAGAAACCAGTTAAACTTTCCTTTACTTATTCAAATTTATTCAAATTAATTAATATTCCTAAAATTTGAAATAATTAAGTTTTATTTTATAGATATACATTTATTATACACTGGTCAGCAACATTTTAACTGTGCCAGGGCTGAGGGCTCCCCACTAAGTTTTGTAAGTGGCCAGTCAGGCCAGTAAAATCCATGTGTACTTGTTGCTGGCCCAAAACAAAAACATACTGGTCCCCAGCGCTGCTAGTCCCATTGTTACCGTTTATCTTAAACTACCTACCAATTAAAATCTCAATCCCCCCATCGTTACCGTTTATCTTTTAAAACTACCTACCAATTAAATCTCAATCCCTCCATTAATTCAAACTGCATTTGTGGATGAGGCTTGAGATGGGGGAGTACAACTCATTTTCAGTTTGAAAATCTACTAACTTAAATGTAGGGCAATTCCAAGCAAACATTGACATAACCACTGATTTTTCAAATTCGTTGTACCATAACAAATTTGGTATCAAATGAAAGCTAAAAGATTGAACTTTCCAAAAATGTATTTTGTTTTCGAAAAAAAAAATTGTAAACTATTATTTTATTGTTAATATATAGCATAAATTAATTTTCAGTTATTTTCACAAAACATTCAATTAAATATTAAGCATAAAAGAACTGCGAAAAGGAGTTTTCATAAAATTTTATTTCAGTGTTGATAGGATCATTGCTTCAATTTTTCAGATAAATATCAATTTCGTCATTTTCGCTCTTCGTTCCGCTTCAGTGACTGTCTCATTTACATTACAATCATTAATATGTCACGGCGTTACACTAAAAACATATATTTTTAATATTTCTGGAAAAATATGAATGGGAATGAAATAATTTTTTGTTTTCTCTGTATTAGCCCATAGGGCTATAATATGCATGCTGAATAGCAGCATTATCTTTTACCACTTATTAATATTGTGACGGAAAATGCAAATTTATAATTCCAGTTATTCACTCACTTTGAAAATGTATGTGTGGGACTGCACGATCAAATTTTGGGTTGCAAAACGAAGTACACACGGTAGTTTGAGCCTTGATTTCTTTTTGTTTCCTTAAATGTCATATTTTGTAGTTTCACTCAAGCATTCCCTCAAGATAGAGTTTTCCAATTACTTTGGTGGTTTTTCCGGTCTCATTGTCCTTCGCACTGGATATTTGATATTCCTTATGAAAATAAATAAATAACTTCGATAATTTTGCATACTGACTTTATAAATGAATTATGCATTTTTGTATGCGCAATACGCGCAATAAGCATAGTCCATTGGTAAGCTCACGCATACAATACTGTCTTACTCATGAATTATGCATGTTTGTGTGCGCAAAAACGCGCAATGATCAAAGTCCATTGGTTAGCTCATAACAAAAAAAAAATGTGTTTACGCACGGGCGGTCGCATACCTGGTATATAAACAATGACGGGTTTCACTCCGTTTCCTAGCGACACCTATGATTGACAGCAAGCAGTAGTCTCGAAGGTCTTTTGTCACTCTTTGGAATTATTTCAAATTCGGAAACCAGGTAAATAACCATTACTTTTATTGATTTTTAGATGTTAAATTATACTTGTATAAAAGTCAATAAGATTTTATTAATGTATTGATGATAAATGTACACATTTTTATAAATTTTATACATGAAATCTATGTCTAAATTTGGACATTCCGAAATACGAGACTGTGTCAAGACTAGTGAATTCTATTATTATCGTATTTTTGTTGTTTACGTTTCTCTCTGTTTCTCTCCCATTTTTGTTGTTTAAGTTTATGAATGAAGTAGTAAAATCAGCTGATCGCTGGTTGTATGTTTATATTTGTTTATGAAATACCGAGTAATGAGAGAAGTAGTGGAAATGGCAAAATTTATGGATGTGATGAAGACATATTTAGGGAGAAATGTTTGGTATATGTATTTCAGTGATGACATGAATGTTATGATAAATATTTAAGTGATGTATTCATGAGTAATTTTGTGATGTATGTTCTGGATTTTTGCTTGTTTATTTTACAGATTCTCGTAAACGGTCTCTAATTATACATACAAAAATGAACTTTTGGGTGGAGAGGCTGAGAGCCTCAATTACTTAGTTAAAATGTCACCATAGCTTTCGTACACAGTAGTTTATAAATAGTTTAAGCCATATATTTTTGTTTTGTTTAATCTTACTGATTTATTTACCGGCAATTATTTATTGATTCATTTACTCAATTATTATTTATTAATTGATTTTTGATCATTAATTTTGTTTCTAAATGTTGTCTAAATATTTAGACATTTAGACATTTAGACATTTAGACATTTAGACCGGTAATTCGTAAAGACATTTAATCTTGTAAGAACATCATCGTGCGTCAACCCCTATGGATTTTAGTCCAAATGAGACACCAGCCAAAGTGTGATTCTCGGAAGGACCGAGTTTCTGAGGCGATGACGTCTTCGGACAGTAGATATTGTAATAAATAATTAAGTCTGAGCTTATTCTTGGTAGTTTAAGTGAATGCCTCATAAATAAAGACTTTGAGAAAGGTTATTAGTCCTTAGATTATTCTGAAATGGTTATGGTTGGAATATAATAAATAGAGTGAGGACCATCTTTGTTGATTATAGACTTTCATTACAGAAATAGATAAGACAATTGGAAATTGCAGATCCAAATTGTAGTGGAGATAAAGTGACATGTATTTGGTCTTGATTAGTATTTTGTTAGGAGTCTGACAAGCTTGAGTCTGACAAATACACAGAACTAGGAATGGTGTTCGGGCATATACGATAAGTAACTTCGGTATGATTCCCTAAAAGAGCCAGGGGGTGGCGTCCAGATGGGAAAACTGATCCCGGTGAGGGGTAGTCTTGTAAATATTAGTAGTTGTAAGTGGAGCTGTAGGTCAGCTAGTATAGGTTAAATACATGATCACAGGAAGGAAAGATTAGTCTCTGTAATGTTGAAATTGATTAGTTGGCCACTAATTAATTGGTCTTATAGCAACATTCCTATAAAGGGAAGTCTGTATGAACCTCACATGTTTAAGAACAGAATAGTCAAGAACTTTCACGCTTTCTCATGTTTTCACAAAGTCTAAATTTTTAGACATTTGGACAAAGGTCTAAACTTTTAGACATTTTAATAATCTAGAGCTTTCATACTTTTATTATGTTTTGGTAAAGTCTAAACCTTTAGACATTTTAATTAAAGTTTAAACTTTTGGACATTTTCATAAAAGTCTAAGTCTCAAGTCTAAGTATTTGGACATTTTTTACAAAGTCTCAGTAATTTGTACAGTGTAGTCGCAAAGTTTAAACTTTTAGACATTTTAATTACAGTCTAAGTCTCAAAGTCTAAACTTTTGGACATTTTTATAAAAGTCTAAGTCTCAAGTCTAAGTATTTGGACATTTTTAAAAATGTCTCAGTAATTTGTACAGTGTAGTCTCAAAGTCTAAATTTTTAGACATTTGGACAACGTCTCAGAAATTTGCAAAGTGAAGTTTAAAAGTCTAAACTTTTAGACAATTTTTATAACAGTAAGCCTCAGTCCAAAATTGTAGACTTTTGGACATTTTTACAATGTCTCAGCAAATTGTACAGTGTAGTCTCTAAGTCTAAATTTTTAGACATTTGGACAATGTCTTACTCTTAGGAATTCCGAACATTGGACTTTTGTATTCTCGTTAAGAAATTGTTTTATGCTCTTATGCATCAGATTTATATTGCTACATGAAGCAAGAATGTTGGCTTTTATTGTAATAAATATTCCTGATTAATGCTTATTTAAATTACTACTTTCCAAACCGTGTTATTTATATTTGTTTGGAATGAGCAGCAGTTTAAATGTTAATTGATTAGAACTTAGAGGTGCTGTGTAATGATTGGGTTGTTGAATGAATTGATCTTGTCTAAGATAGAAACTTATGCTTATTTAACCGACTAGTTCATATATGGTGAACAAAACGAATTTACGTCGTCGACGCTCATTAAAAAGCCACGATGGGTGAGATCTGTGAATGTTTAGTATGTCTGGGGAGATTGTTGTTGTCCGTATGCACGGTGACCAGATTCATCAGTGACTGACGAATGTGATGGTGTGAAAACTCTTAAAATTAGGAGTTGTGATTAAGACAATAGAAAATACTAAAATACGAGTCATTTACCTCGATTGTAGGAATATCTCGGCATCTTTGAATTGCGATGTCATCTCCTCCATATGGTAGAAATCCTGCATTTGAGGAATGATTCGCTGTGTTGCAGTACGAAGTGATGAGTGCGAGTTCTGGTCACGTGATTAGCGGTTCGGACTGAGTGGCTATGGGAAGCCGGGTGTTTAAATATTCCCCTCTAGACAAAGAATTTTCTAAATAAGCAAATGACTTAAAGTTTGCTCTTAACTGGTTTCGGTGATTTTATGGCCATAAAAGTCACCTGGTGGCAGTGCTATCGATAGATTATTTGTATGAATTTAGTTAGTCGGAAATTTAGATCTCTTTACCCCCCAAAACGCCACACTGGTGTGCAGCGGTGGGATAGTATGGTTATTTAAGCAAAGTTTCTGTAGTTTTGATGTTAGTAAATTTTGAATTATTCATGTGCTGTTGTTGATAGATGTTTTTATATTTTTATGAAGGAGCAAAATTAAAACTTAATAATTTTGTTTTCTCCTTTTTGAGACTGAGGCACGAAAATGTACACTGTAATAGTTAAGGATTTAAGCTCAGACTTATCTTAAGCTATGGTGACATGAAAGAAACAAAACAAATACAAATAATTGAATAAATTTAATTTTTTTGGAAATTTAAAAGTTAAAATTTATTTAAAATTGACCGAGAGAGATGAAACAAACTCCAAATTTGTATGTCTATAGAGAGATGGAGAGTGAGAGTTTTCATGAGCAGCCAGTGGCACCCGGAACGGAAGACCAGCAAGGTCCACCAAGACGATGGGTCATAGACTCCCAGGACCAAGAGGTTGCAGTTCCACTAGGCGCTTATGGAGATGCCATTCCACGGGAACGGAGGGAAATTTATACTCCGAACCAATTCAGAGAAAACCCAGCCTACATCGGTGGTGACCGACTCACTGAGCCCATGGGTCACACTACTGCAGGACGTGGAAAAGATGTTCTTCCGGACAAATTTGCGGGGAAGGTCCCCTGGTCTGACTATAGGAGACATTTTGAAGTGTGCATGTACATGAACGGCTGGACAAATGTTCAGGCTGGTCAATATCTGGCGTCTCGTCTTCAAGGGCCAGCTCTTAAAGTTCTCAGCAACATTCTCCCTGGACGTGAAATCACCTACGTGGAGCTTACCAGTCTCTTGGAACGTCGATTTGGTCCCGGAGAACAAGCGGAAAATTTCATGTATGAACTAAGAATGAGACGCCGCCAACCTCGAGAATCCTTGCAGGAGTTGGGACAATCTATTCGGGATTTGACTTGTCTCGCATATCCTGAATTGGCCGCCGATGTCCGTGAACGCTTAGCGAAGGGTCATTTCCTCGACGCAATTGACGACGCTGAGATCAGAGCTGGAATATTCCGTTCACAGCCGTCAACGCTTGACCAGGCAATCAAGGCTGGATTGATGACGGAATCCTTCATCAGAGCAGAGAAGTCTCGTGAGCGCACTCGGCCAACTTCACGCCAAGTCCGTGCTATCGATGAAAGAGTTCAGCCGGTCCCTATGGATGATAAGACGAGAAAGGAGATCGATGAGATGAAAATGAAGATGAATGAACTCATGAACATGATGAAAAATGTGAACTTTGAAAGTCGCCGAGCTCATGTAACATGCTTCAACTGCGGAGAACCTGGCCACTACTCAAAGGAATGCACCAAACCGTTTCAGGGAAACGAGCGCAGACCAACTCAGTGGGGCATGGGGAGGTCTGGCAAGAAAGGCCCACAAGCCTAAATTACGAGACCCCAAGTAAGAGTACCCATTCTGTATGCACTGTCCAAGAGGCTCAACGTGGATTGTATGTGACTGTCCAAATTGAGAACACTGGAATAAGAATGTTAATTGACACAGGGGCGATGATTACCATTCTTTCTACCAGGACTTTTGAGAAATTGTACCCATGTCATACCTACAAGTTACAACGGGCTAACGTGGAATTGAAGCAAGCTGATGGAGCACCAATCCAAGTATGGGGTACGGTTACCCTAGATGTGACCATTGGAAGAACTACATGTGCAGTCAAGTTCATTGTTGCAGAAATTCATCAAGATGGAATTCTGGGTATGGACGTCCTTCTCGACGCAGGTAGCACAATTAGCTGTGATAACATGGGAATCACCTTTCATGGAGAGCACATTCCTTGCACTGGCTGTAATGGACAAGTTTTTGAGCCTACTAGTGCAGATATTGCAACAGTCTCTGGAGCACCAGTGCACCTGGAAGATCTCGCTCAAAGGTCCAGTACCGATGTTACAGAAGAAGACAGGTTGAAAATCAGAAATCTTCTAGACAAATACCAAGATGTCTTCTCGAAAGGAGATCATGACATTGGCAGAACAGACCGTGTTCAACATAGCATTCATACGACATGTCCAGCACCCATTCGCCAACACCCTAGAAGGCATCCGATGGGCCAGCGGGAAGAAATCGAAACTCAAGTGAAAGACATGTTGGAGCGAGGCATAATAAAACCATCATGCAGTCCATGGAGTTCTCCTGTGGTGCTAGCCAACAAGAAAGATGGAACCAAGAGATTTTGTATCGATTACCGGGTCCTTAACAGCCACACAGTCAAAGACTCGTTTCCCTTGCCTCGCATCGATGAGTCAATAGATGCGCTAACAGGGGCAAAATACTTTTGTACCTTAGATCTGGCCTCGGGATATTGGCAGGTACCCCTTGATGATGACGCCAAACTCAAATCGGCTTTCGTAGTTCCAGGCGGGTTGTATCAATTCGAAGTGATGCCATTCGGCCTATCAAACGCACCATCAACTTTCGAAAGACTGATGGAATCTATCTTTGCCGGCCTCCAGTGGAAAATCCTTGTGATTTACTTGGATGACATCATCGTATACGGACCAACTGTAGATGAAACGCTGAACAGACTGGAAATAGTCTTCCAACGCCTGAGAGATGCCAAACTCAAACTAAAGCCCAAGAAGTGCCATCTGTTTCAGAAGGAAGTTTTGTATCTGGGGCATGTTGTGTCTGAACATGGTGTACATACCGACCCATCCAAAATCGAAGCAGTGAAGACGTGGCCTACTCCCAAGAACCAGACTGATGTGCGCAGCTTTCTTGGCCTTGCTTCATACTACAGGCGGTACATCACGAAATTCTCACATGTTGCAAAACCCCTTACAGCTCTCACTGAGAAGAATACATCATTCATATGGACGGAAGAATGCGAGAACGCGTTCACAACACTCAAGGGAAGGTTGATGACAGCCCCTATCCTCGCCTACCCTAAAATAGGACAACCATTCATCCTTGACACTGATGCAAGTAACTACGCTATCGGGGCCGTCCTTTCCCAGGAACAAGAAGAAACAACAACAACAAGATGATGCACATCTGTGCAACGTGCAGCTCCGGCTTCACGAGACGAGGAGAGCTCAACAAGCACTATCGGGAGAAGCATCATTACTCACTCACCTTCCAGTGCGAAGAGTGCCGGTATGAGACTGAAAGGAGAGGAGACCTCAAGAAGCACTATCTTCGCAAGCACCCAACGATCTCAGAGGGCTACGAAGATGTCCTTTTGTGCCCGGCCTCAAAGAAGTATAATAGACGCCGGGAAGGAGAGACCATCGCGGTGGCAGCTCTTGAGGAGGAGGCACGAAAGAAGCGTAAGAGCAACGACACCCCAAGCCCCAGGCCCATTCCAAAGATACGGCGACCGGCGCGCATTGTTCTCAAGCGGCCCTCGAGTATTCTACAGCACCTCGCCGATGAATTAGAGCTTTCCGCGAGCGACGACGACTTTGAGTCGGTCCCAGACGAGACAGCTGAAATTCCGGAGCAGGCAATTAAGGACCCGGTCCAAGACGAGACATCCAAAACTCCTGAGGAAGCAATCAAGAAGAACCCGGTCCAAGACAAGTCCGAAATTCCCGAGCCCGCAAACAAGACGGAGCCAGCCCAAGACGAGGCGAGCGATGAGCGTCACATCAAAGTCGTCTCAGATGAAGACTGCATCGTAATCAAGGTGCAGAGGGCTCCAGGAGCATTCAGCCATTTGAAAATAAACAAAGTCATTGTTGTAGCGGAAAAGTACACTTATGTCCACGGCTACCAGCATCGTGTGGAAACAACGACGACCACGGCGTACCTCGAAAATGAAGACTAAGATAAACATTTATAGGCTCAGTCGTGGAGTTAATATTTGTTGTGTTAAAATGAACTGTAAATAAAGTAATTACATAAGGTTTATTCATTGATTGTTGTTGTAAAGTATATTAATTGACTTAATCTTTTTTATCCAATTGCTGGGGCAGCAACTAATTTGGTGGGGGGCAGTGTGACGGAAAATGCAAATTTATAATTCCAGTTATTCACTCACTTTGAAAATGTATGTGTGGGACTGCACGATCAAATTTTGGGTTGCAAAACGAAGTACACACGGTAGTTTGAGCCTTGATTTCTTTTTGTTTCCTTAAATGTCATATTTTGTAGTTTCACTCAAGCATTCCCTCAAGATAGAGTTTTCCAATTACTTTGGTGGTTTTTCCGGTCTCATTGTCCTTCGCACTGGATATTTGATATTCCTTATGAAAATAAATAAATAACTTCGATAATTTTGCATACTGACTTTATAAATGAATTATGCATTTTTGTATGCGCAATACGCGCAATAAGCATAGTCCATTGGTAAGCTCACGCATACAATACTGTCTTACTCATGAATTATGCATGTTTGTGTGCGCAAAAACGCGCAATGATCAAAGTCCATTGGTTAGCTCATAACAAAAAAAAAATGTGTTTACGCACGGGCGGTCGCATACCTGGTATATAAACAATGACGGGTTTCACTCCGTTTCCTAGCGACACCTATGATTGACAGCAAGCAGTAGTCTCGAAGGTCTTTTGTCACTCTTTGGAATTATTTCAAATTCGGAAACCAGGTAAATAACCATTACTTTTATTGATTTTTAGATGTTAAATTATACTTGTATAAAAGTCAATAAGATTTTATTAATGTATTGATGATAAATGTACACATTTTTATAAATTTTATACATGAAATCTATGTCTAAATTTGGACATTCCGAAATACGAGACTGTGTCAAGACTAGTGAATTCTATTATTATCGTATTTTTGTTGTTTACGTTTCTCTCTGTTTCTCTCCCATTTTTGTTGTTTAAGTTTATGAATGAAGTAGTAAAATCAGCTGATCGCTGGTTGTATGTTTATATTTGTTTATGAAATACCGAGTAATGAGAGAAGTAGTGGAAATGGCAAAATTTATGGATGTGATGAAGACATATTTGGGGAGAAATGTTTGGTATATGTATTTCAGTGATGACATGAATGTTATGATAAATATTTAAGTGATGTATTCATGAGTAATTTTGTGATGTATGTTCTGGATTTTTGCTTGTTTATTTTACAGATTCTCGTAAACGGTCTCTAATTATACATACAAAAATGAACTTTTGGGTGGAGAGGCTGAGAGCCTCAATTACTTAGTTAAAATGTCACCATAGCTTTCGTACACAGTAGTTTATAAATAGTTTAAGCCATATATTTTTGTTTTGTTTAATCTTACTGATTTATTTACCGGCAATTATTTATTGATTCATTTACTCAATTATTATTTATTAATTGATTTTTGATCATTAATTTTGTTTCTAAATGTTGTCTAAATATTTAGACATTTAGACATTTAGACATTTAGACATTTAGACCGGTAATTCGTAAAGACATTTAATCTTGTAAGAACATCATCGTGCGTCAACCCCTATGGATTTTAGTCCAAATGAGACACCAGCCAAAGTGTGATTCTCGGAAGGACCGAGTTTCTGAGGCGATGACGTCTTCGGACAGTAGATATTGTAATAAATAATTAAGTCTGAGCTTATTCTTGGTAGTTTAAGTGAATGCCTCATAAATAAAGACTTTGAGAAAGGTTATTAGTCCTTAGATTATTCTGAAATGGTTATGGTTGGAATATAATAAATAGAGTGAGGACCATCTTTGTTGATTATAGACTTTCATTACAGAAATAGATAAGACAATTGGAAATTGCAGATCCAAATTGTAGTGGAGATAAAGTGACATGTATTTGGTCTTGATTAGTATTTTGTTAGGAGTCTGACAAGCTTGAGTCTGACAAATACACAGAACTAGGAATGGTGTTCGGGCATATACGATAAGTAACTTCGGTATGATTCCCTAAAAGAGCCAGGGGGTGGCGTCCAGATGGGAAAACTGATCCCGGTGAGGGGTAGTCTTGTAAATATTAGTAGTTGTAAGTGGAGCTGTAGGTCAGCTAGTATAGGTTAAATACATGATCACAGGAAGGAAAGATTAGTCTCTGTAATGTTGAAATTGATTAGTTGGCCACTAATTAATTGGTCTTATAGCAACATTCCTATAAAGGGAAGTCTGTATGAACCTCACATGTTTAAGAACAGAATAGTCAAGAACTTTCACGCTTTCTCATGTTTTCACAAAGTCTAAATTTTTAGACATTTGGACAAAGGTCTAAACTTTTAGACATTTTAATAATCTAGAGCTTTCATACTTTTATTATGTTTTGGTAAAGTCTAAACCTTTAGACATTTTAATTAAAGTTTAAACTTTTGGACATTTTCATAAAAGTCTAAGTCTCAAGTCTAAGTATTTGGACATTTTTTACAAAGTCTCAGTAATTTGTACAGTGTAGTCGCAAAGTTTAAACTTTTAGACATTTTAATTACAGTCTAAGTCTCAAAGTCTAAACTTTTGGACATTTTTATAAAAGTCTAAGTCTCAAGTCTAAGTATTTGGACATTTTTAAAAATGTCTCAGTAATTTGTACAGTGTAGTCTCAAAGTCTAAATTTTTAGACATTTGGACAACGTCTCAGAAATTTGCAAAGTGAAGTTTAAAAGTCTAAACTTTTAGACAATTTTTATAACAGTAAGCCTCAGTCCAAAATTGTAGACTTTTGGACATTTTTACAATGTCTCAGCAAATTGTACAGTGTAGTCTCTAAGTCTAAATTTTTAGACATTTGGACAATGTCTTACTCTTAGGAATTCCGAACATTGGACTTTTGTATTCTCGTTAAGAAATTGTTTTATGCTCTTATGCATCAGATTTATATTGCTACATGAAGCAAGAATGTTGGCTTTTATTGTAATAAATATTCCTGATTAATGCTTATTTAAATTACTACTTTCCAAACCGTGTTATTTATATTTGTTTGGAATGAGCAGCAGTTTAAATGTTAATTGATTAGAACTTAGAGGTGCTGTGTAATGATTGGGTTGTTGAATGAATTGATCTTGTCTAAGATAGAAACTTATGCTTATTTAACCGACTAGTTCATATATGGTGAACAAAACGAATTTACGTCGTCGACGCTCATTAAAAAGCCACGATGGGTGAGATCTGTGAATGTTTAGTATGTCTGGGGAGATTGTTGTTGTCCGTATGCACGGTGACCAGATTCATCAGTGACTGACGAATGTGATGGTGTGAAAACTCTTAAAATTAGGAGTTGTGATTAAGACAATAGAAAATACTAAAATACGAGTCATTTACCTCGATTGTAGGAATATCTCGGCATCTTTGAATTGCGATGTCATCTCCTCCATATGGTAGAAATCCTGCATTTGAGGAATGATTCGCTGTGTTGCAGTACGAAGTGATGAGTGCGAGTTCTGGTCACGTGATTAGCGGTTCGGACTGAGTGGCTATGGGAAGCCGGGTGTTTAAATATTCCCCTCTAGACAAAGAATTTTCTAAATAAGCAAATGACTTAAAGTTTGCTCTTAACTGGTTTCGGTGATTTTATGGCCATAAAAGTCACCTGGTGGCAGTGCTATCGATAGATTATTTGTATGAATTTAGTTAGTCGGAAATTTAGATCTCTTTACCCCCCAAAACGCCACACTGGTGTGCAGCGGTGGGATAGTATGGTTATTTAAGCAAAGTTTCTGTAGTTTTGATGTTAGTAAATTTTGAATTATTCATGTGCTGTTGTTGATAGATGTTTTTATATTTTTATGAAGGAGCAAAATTAAAACTTAATAATTTTGTTTTCTCCTTTTTGAGACTGAGGCACGAAAATGTACACTGTAATAGTTAAGGATTTAAGCTCAGACTTATCTTAAGCTATGGTGACATGAAAGAAACAAAACAAATACAAATAATTGAATAAATTTAATTTTTTTGGAAATTTAAAAGTTAAAATTTATTTAAAATTGACCGAGAGAGATGAAACAAACTCCAAATTTGTATGTCTATAGAGAGATGGAGAGTGAGAGTTTTCATGAGCAGCCAGTGGCACCCGGAACGGAAGACCAGCAAGGTCCACCAAGACGATGGGTCATAGACTCCCAGGACCAAGAGGTTGCAGTTCCACTAGGCGCTTATGGAGATGCCATTCCACGGGAACGGAGGGAAATTTATACTCCGAACCAATTCAGAGAAAACCCAGCCTACATCGGTGGTGACCGACTCACTGAGCCCATGGGTCACACTACTGCAGGACGTGGAAAAGATGTTCTTCCGGACAAATTTGCGGGGAAGGTCCCCTGGTCTGACTATAGGAGACATTTTGAAGTGTGCATGTACATGAACGGCTGGACAAATGTTCAGGCTGGTCAATATCTGGCGTCTCGTCTTCAAGGGCCAGCTCTTAAAGTTCTCAGCAACATTCTCCCTGGACGTGAAATCACCTACGTGGAGCTTACCAGTCTCTTGGAACGTCGATTTGGTCCCGGAGAACAAGCGGAAAATTTCATGTATGAACTAAGAATGAGACGCCGCCAACCTCGAGAATCCTTGCAGGAGTTGGGACAATCTATTCGGGATTTGACTTGTCTCGCATATCCTGAATTGGCCGCCGATGTCCGTGAACGCTTAGCGAAGGGTCATTTCCTCGACGCAATTGACGACGCTGAGATCAGAGCTGGAATATTCCGTTCACAGCCGTCAACGCTTGACCAGGCAATCAAGGCTGGATTGATGACGGAATCCTTCATCAGAGCAGAGAAGTCTCGTGAGCGCACTCGGCCAACTTCACGCCAAGTCCGTGCTATCGATGAAAGAGTTCAGCCGGTCCCTATGGATGATAAGACGAGAAAGGAGATCGATGAGATGAAAATGAAGATGAATGAACTCATGAACATGATGAAAAATGTGAACTTTGAAAGTCGCCGAGCTCATGTAACATGCTTCAACTGCGGAGAACCTGGCCACTACTCAAAGGAATGCACCAAACCGTTTCAGGGAAACGAGCGCAGACCAACTCAGTGGGGCATGGGGAGGTCTGGCAAGAAAGGCCCACAAGCCTAAATTACGAGACCCCAAGTAAGAGTACCCATTCTGTATGCACTGTCCAAGAGGCTCAACGTGGATTGTATGTGACTGTCCAAATTGAGAACACTGGAATAAGAATGTTAATTGACACAGGGGCGATGATTACCATTCTTTCTACCAGGACTTTTGAGAAATTGTACCCATGTCATACCTACAAGTTACAACGGGCTAACGTGGAATTGAAGCAAGCTGATGGAGCACCAATCCAAGTATGGGGTACGGTTACCCTAGATGTGACCATTGGAAGAACTACATGTGCAGTCAAGTTCATTGTTGCAGAAATTCATCAAGATGGAATTCTGGGTATGGACGTCCTTCTCGACGCAGGTAGCACAATTAGCTGTGATAACATGGGAATCACCTTTCATGGAGAGCACATTCCTTGCACTGGCTGTAATGGACAAGTTTTTGAGCCTACTAGTGCAGATATTGCAACAGTCTCTGGAGCACCAGTGCACCTGGAAGATCTCGCTCAAAGGTCCAGTACCGATGTTACAGAAGAAGACAGGTTGAAAATCAGAAATCTTCTAGACAAATACCAAGATGTCTTCTCGAAAGGAGATCATGACATTGGCAGAACAGACCGTGTTCAACATAGCATTCATACGACATGTCCAGCACCCATTCGCCAACACCCTAGAAGGCATCCGATGGGCCAGCGGGAAGAAATCGAAACTCAAGTGAAAGACATGTTGGAGCGAGGCATAATAAAACCATCATGCAGTCCATGGAGTTCTCCTGTGGTGCTAGCCAACAAGAAAGATGGAACCAAGAGATTTTGTATCGATTACCGGGTCCTTAACAGCCACACAGTCAAAGACTCGTTTCCCTTGCCTCGCATCGATGAGTCAATAGATGCGCTAACAGGGGCAAAATACTTTTGTACCTTAGATCTGGCCTCGGGATATTGGCAGGTACCCCTTGATGATGACGCCAAACTCAAATCGGCTTTCGTAGTTCCAGGCGGGTTGTATCAATTCGAAGTGATGCCATTCGGCCTATCAAACGCACCATCAACTTTCGAAAGACTGATGGAATCTATCTTTGCCGGCCTCCAGTGGAAAATCCTTGTGATTTACTTGGATGACATCATCGTATACGGACCAACTGTAGATGAAACGCTGAACAGACTGGAAATAGTCTTCCAACGCCTGAGAGATGCCAAACTCAAACTAAAGCCCAAGAAGTGCCATCTGTTTCAGAAGGAAGTTTTGTATCTGGGGCATGTTGTGTCTGAACATGGTGTACATACCGACCCATCCAAAATCGAAGCAGTGAAGACGTGGCCTACTCCCAAGAACCAGACTGATGTGCGCAGCTTTCTTGGCCTTGCTTCATACTACAGGCGGTACATCACGAAATTCTCACATGTTGCAAAACCCCTTACAGCTCTCACTGAGAAGAATACATCATTCATATGGACGGAAGAATGCGAGAACGCGTTCACAACACTCAAGGGAAGGTTGATGACAGCCCCTATCCTCGCCTACCCTAAAATAGGACAACCATTCATCCTTGACACTGATGCAAGTAACTACGCTATCGGGGCCGTCCTTTCCCAGGAACAAGAAGAAACAACAACAACAAGATGATGCACATCTGTGCAACGTGCAGCTCCGGCTTCACGAGACGAGGAGAGCTCAACAAGCACTATCGGGAGAAGCATCATTACTCACTCACCTTCCAGTGCGAAGAGTGCCGGTATGAGACTGAAAGGAGAGGAGACCTCAAGAAGCACTATCTTCGCAAGCACCCAACGATCTCAGAGGGCTACGAAGATGTCCTTTTGTGCCCGGCCTCAAAGAAGTATAATAGACGCCGGGAAGGAGAGACCATCGCGGTGGCAGCTCTTGAGGAGGAGGCACGAAAGAAGCGTAAGAGCAACGACACCCCAAGCCCCAGGCCCATTCCAAAGATACGGCGACCGGCGCGCATTGTTCTCAAGCGGCCCTCGAGTATTCTACAGCACCTCGCCGATGAATTAGAGCTTTCCGCGAGCGACGACGACTTTGAGTCGGTCCCAGACGAGACAGCTGAAATTCCGGAGCAGGCAATTAAGGACCCGGTCCAAGACGAGACATCCAAAACTCCTGAGGAAGCAATCAAGAAGAACCCGGTCCAAGACAAGTCCGAAATTCCCGAGCCCGCAAACAAGACGGAGCCAGCCCAAGACGAGGCGAGCGATGAGCGTCACATCAAAGTCGTCTCAGATGAAGACTGCATCGTAATCAAGGTGCAGAGGGCTCCAGGAGCATTCAGCCATTTGAAAATAAACAAAGTCATTGTTGTAGCGGAAAAGTACACTTATGTCCACGGCTACCAGCATCGTGTGGAAACAACGACGACCACGGCGTACCTCGAAAATGAAGACTAAGATAAACATTTATAGGCTCAGTCGTGGAGTTAATATTTGTTGTGTTAAAATGAACTGTAAATAAAGTAATTACATAAGGTTTATTCATTGATTGTTGTTGTAAAGTATATTAATTGACTTAATCTTTTTTATCCAATTGCTGGGGCAGCAACTAATTTGGTGGGGGGCAGTGTGACGGAAAATGCAAATTTATAATTCCAGTTATTCACTCACTTTGAAAATGTATGTGTGGGACTGCACGATCAAATTTTGGGTTGCAAAACGAAGTACACACGGTAGTTTGAGCCTTGATTTCTTTTTGTTTCCTTAAATGTCATATTTTGTAGTTTCACTCAAGCATTCCCTCAAGATAGAGTTTTCCAATTACTTTGGTGGTTTTTCCGGTCTCATTGTCCTTCGCACTGGATATTTGATATTCCTTATGAAAATAAATAAATAACTTCGATAATTTTGCATACTGACTTTATAAATGAATTATGCATTTTTGTATGCGCAATACGCGCAATAAGCATAGTCCATTGGTAAGCTCACGCATACAATACTGTCTTACTCATGAATTATGCATGTTTGTGTGCGCAAAAACGCGCAATGATCAAAGTCCATTGGTTAGCTCATAACAAAAAAAAAATGTGTTTACGCACGGGCGGTCGCATACCTGGTATATAAACAATGACGGGTTTCACTCCGTTTCCTAGCGACACCTATGATTGACAGCAAGCAGTAGTCTCGAAGGTCTTTTGTCACTCTTTGGAATTATTTCAAATTCGGAAACCAGGTAAATAACCATTACTTTTATTGATTTTTAGATGTTAAATTATACTTGTATAAAAGTCAATAAGATTTTATTAATGTATTGATGATAAATGTACACATTTTTATAAATTTTATACATGAAATCTATGTCTAAATTTGGACATTCCGAAATACGAGACTGTGTCAAGACTAGTGAATTCTATTATTATCGTATTTTTGTTGTTTACGTTTCTCTCTGTTTCTCTCCCATTTTTGTTGTTTAAGTTTATGAATGAAGTAGTAAAATCAGCTGATCGCTGGTTGTATGTTTATATTTGTTTATGAAATACCGAGTAATGAGAGAAGTAGTGGAAATGGCAAAATTTATGGATGTGATGAAGACATATTTGGGGAGAAATGTTTGGTATATGTATTTCAGTGATGACATGAATGTTATGATAAATATTTAAGTGATGTATTCATGAGTAATTTTGTGATGTATGTTCTGGATTTTTGCTTGTTTATTTTACAGATTCTCGTAAACGGTCTCTAATTATACATACAAAAATGAACTTTTGGGTGGAGAGGCTGAGAGCCTCAATTACTTAGTTAAAATGTCACCATAGCTTTCGTACACAGTAGTTTATAAATAGTTTAAGCCATATATTTTTGTTTTGTTTAATCTTACTGATTTATTTACCGGCAATTATTTATTGATTCATTTACTCAATTATTATTTATTAATTGATTTTTGATCATTAATTTTGTTTCTAAATGTTGTCTAAATATTTAGACATTTAGACATTTAGACATTTAGACATTTAGACCGGTAATTCGTAAAGACATTTAATCTTGTAAGAACATCATCGTGCGTCAACCCCTATGGATTTTAGTCCAAATGAGACACCAGCCAAAGTGTGATTCTCGGAAGGACCGAGTTTCTGAGGCGATGACGTCTTCGGACAGTAGATATTGTAATAAATAATTAAGTCTGAGCTTATTCTTGGTAGTTTAAGTGAATGCCTCATAAATAAAGACTTTGAGAAAGGTTATTAGTCCTTAGATTATTCTGAAATGGTTATGGTTGGAATATAATAAATAGAGTGAGGACCATCTTTGTTGATTATAGACTTTCATTACAGAAATAGATAAGACAATTGGAAATTGCAGATCCAAATTGTAGTGGAGATAAAGTGACATGTATTTGGTCTTGATTAGTATTTTGTTAGGAGTCTGACAAGCTTGAGTCTGACAAATACACAGAACTAGGAATGGTGTTCGGGCATATACGATAAGTAACTTCGGTATGATTCCCTAAAAGAGCCAGGGGGTGGCGTCCAGATGGGAAAACTGATCCCGGTGAGGGGTAGTCTTGTAAATATTAGTAGTTGTAAGTGGAGCTGTAGGTCAGCTAGTATAGGTTAAATACATGATCACAGGAAGGAAAGATTAGTCTCTGTAATGTTGAAATTGATTAGTTGGCCACTAATTAATTGGTCTTATAGCAACATTCCTATAAAGGGAAGTCTGTATGAACCTCACATGTTTAAGAACAGAATAGTCAAGAACTTTCACGCTTTCTCATGTTTTCACAAAGTCTAAATTTTTAGACATTTGGACAAAGGTCTAAACTTTTAGACATTTTAATAATCTAGAGCTTTCATACTTTTATTATGTTTTGGTAAAGTCTAAACCTTTAGACATTTTAATTAAAGTTTAAACTTTTGGACATTTTCATAAAAGTCTAAGTCTCAAGTCTAAGTATTTGGACATTTTTTACAAAGTCTCAGTAATTTGTACAGTGTAGTCGCAAAGTTTAAACTTTTAGACATTTTAATTACAGTCTAAGTCTCAAAGTCTAAACTTTTGGACATTTTTATAAAAGTCTAAGTCTCAAGTCTAAGTATTTGGACATTTTTAAAAATGTCTCAGTAATTTGTACAGTGTAGTCTCAAAGTCTAAATTTTTAGACATTTGGACAACGTCTCAGAAATTTGCAAAGTGAAGTTTAAAAGTCTAAACTTTTAGACAATTTTTATAACAGTAAGCCTCAGTCCAAAATTGTAGACTTTTGGACATTTTTACAATGTCTCAGCAAATTGTACAGTGTAGTCTCTAAGTCTAAATTTTTAGACATTTGGACAATGTCTTACTCTTAGGAATTCCGAACATTGGACTTTTGTATTCTCGTTAAGAAATTGTTTTATGCTCTTATGCATCAGATTTATATTGCTACATGAAGCAAGAATGTTGGCTTTTATTGTAATAAATATTCCTGATTAATGCTTATTTAAATTACTACTTTCCAAACCGTGTTATTTATATTTGTTTGGAATGAGCAGCAGTTTAAATGTTAATTGATTAGAACTTAGAGGTGCTGTGTAATGATTGGGTTGTTGAATGAATTGATCTTGTCTAAGATAGAAACTTATGCTTATTTAACCGACTAGTTCATATATGGTGAACAAAACGAATTTACGTCGTCGACGCTCATTAAAAAGCCACGATGGGTGAGATCTGTGAATGTTTAGTATGTCTGGGGAGATTGTTGTTGTCCGTATGCACGGTGACCAGATTCATCAGTGACTGACGAATGTGATGGTGTGAAAACTCTTAAAATTAGGAGTTGTGATTAAGACAATAGAAAATACTAAAATACGAGTCATTTACCTCGATTGTAGGAATATCTCGGCATCTTTGAATTGCGATGTCATCTCCTCCATATGGTAGAAATCCTGCATTTGAGGAATGATTCGCTGTGTTGCAGTACGAAGTGATGAGTGCGAGTTCTGGTCACGTGATTAGCGGTTCGGACTGAGTGGCTATGGGAAGCCGGGTGTTTAAATATTCCCCTCTAGACAAAGAATTTTCTAAATAAGCAAATGACTTAAAGTTTGCTCTTAACTGGTTTCGGTGATTTTATGGCCATAAAAGTCACCTGGTGGCAGTGCTATCGATAGATTATTTGTATGAATTTAGTTAGTCGGAAATTTAGATCTCTTTACCCCCCAAAACGCCACAATATAATCAATATCAATTTGGTCACGGTGTTACGTTTTGTGTAACGCCGTGACGCTACCTACTGGATTCCCATTGACATGACACAGTAGACATAATCAAATAGTGTAAGATATTTTTTGTAGCTATGCTTGGGCATTGCTCATGCTCTATATGAATAGGGTCAGTTGATAATGTTTCCATCTCAAAGTTACCCGAGTCATGTATGTGTATGGGTTGTATGTCCGTCTGTCTGTATGTGCATCTGTACATCAGTGTTCTTTTTTTTGCAATATCTCAAGAATCATTGGATGGATTTCGTTCAAACTTTGTACAATCCATGTATTTAGAGGTACCTATTATTGGATATGATTTTGGTCCATGAGGTCAAAGGTCAAAGGTCACATAGCTAACAAATATGCAAAAATTGTATTATTATCAAGATAGTTTGAGAATCCTTGAAGGATAACATGATAATAATACTGGTATGCGTCCAGTGAAGTATATGACCTGATTAGGGAATGGGGTCATGGGAGGTAATAGGTCAACAGGTCAAAATATTGTTGTTGTTTTTTGTTCTCACAATTAAGTTCCAAATTCAATGTTAGAAAGAGTACTGTAGGTAAAAGACAATTTTCTGAAACTGTTTGGGGCACAGGTCAAAGGTCACTCGGATAATTACCAATTCAAAAACAAACATTTACTAACTCTGAAATCATGTTACATGAAACAAATCATTTGCAAATATGCACTGTGCAGACCAAAAATTAAACATTTGCATGTTATTTTGAGAAACAAGGTCAAAGGTCAGATGTCAAAGGTCTCATATTTCATCGTTACATTTAAGTATGTATTTTGGTTTTAATATTTGATGGTTCCATTAACTAACTTCTGAAATAGATAAGAATTTCAATTATGTCCTAAAAGATTTTTTTGATCAATAGAGGGCGCTGTGCTGCAAATTTGTGTCATGCGGATGATCATTTAATAGCATCTTGGTTATATCACCTATTCATCTAGTTCTTTATTGATTCTAGATCACTACCTTAAAATTATATCATATTATTCATCTCTTTGATATCTCCCATATATATAACATGTACAATTCAGAGGTCACGGCGTTACAGTCACGGCGTTACAGTGCATAGATACATTTATGATATCATATTTACTATGAGCATTGGATTTTTTCTACATTTTTATTTGGATGTTCTACCTTGATGTCTAGTACAAAGAATCAATGTGACAAAAGTGCAAAATGTTCCTGTAGTTCACAGAGTTTACTTAGTTTCTTAGCATGTAAGAAACCCATGTCTTTTTGCCGTCACTGTGTTACGGCAGATATTGATATTCATAATTAATAATTTATTGGGAATTTTGGTTTTCTTGCCTATTGTAAATTATTGGTAGGATAGTGGTTACAGATGCATATCAAAAGTTGGTTCTAGATATTTAGATTTTATGAGTTATTTGGACTTTCATTGTGAGAAACACCCTCTGACCGTCACGGCGTTTGCTTGGAATTGCCCTGTATACAACTTTCTGCTGGTACTATTGGTATCTATTTGTACACGTATGTGTCCAGAACCATCTGGTCAGTGCTGGTAAAGACTCGGTCTGTGGTCTTTATAGACGGGTCCATTTACATGCAAACTGCATCATGGGAAGTCAAGATTAGTGGATTAGTGGTCTTTATAGACAGGTGGTTTCTAGAGCAGGTTTGACTGATCAATTATTGATAGCTTTTTACAGAGATTTATTTTCTTTGTTCTTTTACTTTACAGTACCAGTATTTTTTGTAAAAGGAAAATGAGAGTGTAAGCAGAGAGGATGGAGCCTGGATCAAGCTCTGCCTACAAGGATCCAGACGAGACAATAAGGGACCTTATTGGACTCATTGGAGGTAAGAATAATTCTTCTTTACTTTTATGTACTTTTTTTGAAATGACACTTCAATAAACATGATTTGATGTCAACACAAAGATTGCATTTTTGATCATACATTGACTTTAGATCAAGAGCAGCTGTAATTAACTAATTATTTTAACCTTAAAGGGACTTAGTAACATTGCCCAAATCCTCAAAATAAAATTATAATTCTAGCGGTTCCCTTATACCTTGTTGTATTCGTATTAACAATAAAATCACAGGACAGGTTTCGGTTTTTCAAATTTCCCTTTCGTTACAAAGATATGTATGATTGAAGTATTCAGATAAGAAAAACTCCGGGCGAGTTTTTCTTCTGTGTACAAAGTGAGTGCAGTGAGTTACTGAATATCACTTTGCATTTTCGCTCATTACTTGGCCATACAATGTCCATTTGACTTGAAATTTTCACACAATACCCTGTGGACATATGAGATAACAACAATATACATTGCATCAACCATTCATCACTTTTTTCACATGTCAACAAAGTTACTAGATCCCTTTAAAGGGGTAGTTTAGTTTTGGTAGAGAGGGCGCTGCACATCACAATTTTTTTGTGAGGTAATGAAAAACTGAGTGTCGAATTTGAGAGAACATGCAATTTTAATGGCAGAATAAACTTTATTTGGTCAAAATCGGTCCAGAAATGGCTGAAATATCAATAAATATATCTGATCTTATAATTATTTGGGGCCCAAATAATTAGATGATTTTTTCAAAAAAATTTAAAAATGCTTACACTTTTTCAAAAAATTTCAAAAGCGTTTTTTAAATAGTTGTTGATGATCTATCTACTTGATCATTATTTCAATAAAACATCACATGCATAATTTTGTATGAAAAGGGATTGAAACCAATGCCTTTTTAGAGAGCGCCCTCTTGTGTTTGAATGGCTCTTTTTTAATGATAACGGGCTTTTTACTTAGTCGTTTGTAATTTTGTATACCTTTCGAGCATGGTGGAGTAATAACTATTAGTGTATAATGTTACTGTCCAGGTTTGGTTACTAAAGTTCAGCCTTACCAAAACTGGTAAACACTGGTGAACACTGTTTCATCTGCAGCTGTAGCTTCTCATGCCTGTGAAGAAGATGTGGTTCTAAGAATTAATGGAATCAATGTATCATCATGTTGCCCTTCAATAATTGTTTTAATTTTGATCTCATAATCATTTGCAGCCTATGGAGGCGAACCAGTACCCCAGAGGGGTGCAAACCTCCTGGGAGCAGCAGCAGCTGCTGCTCATGCTAGTCACCTGACTCATCAGGAGCTGGTGGAGAGGGCCAGGAGAGCCGAGCAGGGTCAGGGACACGGACACCGACAGACCCTCAACTACCTGATGGCTGCTGCACAGCACTATGGTATCCCCGTGCAGGATGGTATGTACATGTATCTCCTTCCGTATAGTGACCATGATCAACTTGATATTCTAATTTCAAACAAGATTGATGCCATACAGTTTTATTGAACCCTATATGAGGCAATTAATCACATTAGGAGATCGGAACCCGGTCAGGGACAGGCCTTCTGAGCCACACCAGCAAGAGACCACGACATGTACAATTTCCTTGGAGCACAGAGTAATTAGACCTGCAACTCTTGCATTGTCTATGCACAGCCTGTTACTCACAACAGTAATGGTTATTTCTGTATGAGTGCCAGAGACCACAATCATTAGGTCCAGGGGACAAAGGAAGAGAGGCAATTGTTGACAACATGAACACAATTGTTTTCTTTGATCCCTTTTGAACAGCATATTCCTTGGGATCCTAATTACCAGCCAGGACACTCGATCCAGGACACTCAACTATTCAGAGGCACCATTCAGTGGTACACCAGCACACCAGCCAGAGGCCACAATCTGTAGGTCCGGGAGTGCAGAAAGCTAATACAGTGAATAAAATATGATCTATAATTTTTCATCCTTTTTAGCATATTCCCGAGAGCCCCATCACCAGCCCGAGCCCAGGCCACTCAACTATTCAGCGGCTGCTTCACATCACAGTAACTCTCACCCGGTGGCACACCAGCACACCACCCAGAGACCACAGTCTGTAGGACCGGGTGGAGTTTCTAGAAGGACATCAAGTGGTGATCAACGACCACATGCCATGAACTACCACATGGGACAAGGAGGCCATGTTCAACACGGTAAGTTCCATTTTCTTTATTGGTTTCCGCTAGGAGGGTTGTTGCATATAGAGTTGCAATCAATAACAAATTTGTGATTAATCGCAAGTCATAAAATGCGCCTAAATGCGCAGATCTGATTGGTTCAAATGCAGATATTTGTGACTTGCGATTAATTGCAATTTTGCGATTGAACGCAAATCTTTATGCAACTCCTCCTAGAAGAGATACATGTATGGCATGTTAGTGGATGTTTGTTTTGATGTGAACTTGTTTACTAAGTATTGTATGTATGTGTATGTGTTTCTTTGTGTCTTATGTACGTGTGTTAGAAACAAATTATTGCTAATGAATATTAGGATTGAGTGTGGAAATTAAGGTTGCTGAAATCTGTAATGATAAAAGGAAACAACTAAACCACAAATAACTTTGCATATTGAGTGCATTCATACCCTCCCTTTTGTTGATTGATATGTAATTACTAGCTTTGTTTTTGCATAAAAAGATGCAGTAGTTAACATTCATGTATCATGTTTATGGTTTGACCGCTTATGAGCATCCAGCCTCAGCCTGTTCATAAGCTCCAGCCCACAGCCACCACATGCGTCCTGAGATCCCCTTCTGTACCTGATGGGTCTCATGCTCCTAATAGCAACAGTGCAGTAGACAAGACACCTAGGCACTCAGATGTAAAATAGTAGACTAGTTTGATATTTTACTTGGTTTTAAACTTGTTCTCTTTCTTTCATGGTTTGACAGCTTATGAGCGTCCAGCCTCAGCCGGCCCATCGGCTCCAGCCCACAGCCACCAAATGCGTCCTGAGATCCCCTCTATGCCTGGTGGGTCTCATCCTCCAAATGGCAACAATGCAGCAGATTCCATTGTCAGAGAAGGTAAAGTCCATCTTCATTTAAAATAATTTTTTGCTTTCATCCCAATTAGGATGGTCTTGCTGTAACATGTCTGATTATTTTCTGGACCAGTCGTGATCAGGTTAAACATTTTAATTACCTTTGTTGTAATATGTGACCGGCTATATCAAAACCCTGCACTTTTCGGTAAAAATCAAAATGTAGATTTTCATACCAATAGAAAGGCCTCATCACAAGCTTTTACACACATTATGTAAACTTAAAATGCCCATTTCTCCAAGACATGAATTACTGACAAGTGCAGTGTTTTGCTATAGCCGGTCACATATGATATAATGCAACGATCTTGAATTGTGTTGTCTGAAAGAAAATAAGATTGTCCAGAAATATTGCTCTTCATGATCAAAATTTCAAATGTAAATTCAGTCAAACCTGCGTATAGTAACCACCTAAGGAAAAGTGGCCATTGTCAACAGGTGGCCTCTATAGACAAGTTCCATAACAGTGTTGTTCTCTGTAGGTGATGGGATCACTTTTGGTGGTCACTATACTATAAGTTTATTACATGTCTTGCATCCTAATCTCTTGCAGCCTTTGTGAGATCCATGGCTGGTGAGGCTGAACAGGACTACTTAGGCAGTCAGGTGCCATCAGATGGTGGGCAGCCCTCCCATGGAGTTACAGACAGTGCTTCTGTTATTCAGAAAGGTAAGACTGGTACCAAGTACAGTAAGTGTTAACTAAGTTGACATGTGCGATAACTCACAAGGGTTTATAAAATGTGTATTTCTGTGATCTGATCTGCGATGATAAATGTGAGAAAATTCCATGTTATAGGGATTTGGGATTTTGCCTGAAAACTGGCATCCCTAAACAATGATTTTAATGTAAATTTCTTTTACAGTTTTTCATATTTTTCTTGTCAAGGGAGTTCATAGTCACTTATGCTTTTTTAAATAACTATATTTTTGTGATGTAAAGAAATGAGATGTGCTCGTGTTGTTGAACAAAAGTGCCATCTTTCAATTAAATACCTTCCAAGAAATCCCTCAAAACTTATTGATATGATATGATATGTATGGAAAATTGTTCATGGTTCATTTTTAAACCTCAGAAGAAGATTCTGCTAGGTTCAAACATTAAGGCCCTAATCTGACTCATTTGATTACACAGGCATATTTTAGATACGCAGTTTTCAGCAGTAACTTTCTTCATTATTATTCTGCTGTATGTTCTCCTTGTCTAGCTTATGAGCAAGTGATGGGCAATGATGGGGAATCACCAGAGTCCCTGTCCCCAACTCCCCCTCCAATGCAGCCTCCTCCACCACCAACTCATCCTCTGGTATACATGCTGAATCCAAGAGCAACTGTGCCGCCTGTCACCACACCCCAAAATATCACAAATTGTTATTTTGTTTTAATGTTAAATTTATATGATTATTATGTCTTGTATGTTCTCCTGTTCTAGCATACGAGCAAGTGATGGGCAATGCTGGGGAGTCGCCAGAGTCCCCATCCCCAACTCCCCCTCCACTGCAGCCTCCTCGACCACCAACTCATCCTCTGGTCTCCATGCCAAATCCGAGACCAACTGTACCACAGGTCACCACAGCATCTGCTGGACTATCCTCAATGGAGATGTACATGCAGCAAGGTTTGTGAACAAAATAATTTACCCTTCTTGGACAAAATCACATACTGAAGCTTCACACCTTCCTTTAATATGGAGCAAGGTTGGTAGAAATGATTTTATTTGAAAAAGAATTAAGGTGCAGCTTTTTTTTGTTTCTGGTATAGCTATGATTATTGTTTAAAGTTTAGTATCAAGTCAGTACTTGTATTTCTTAGGAATTAAAATAAATTTTGGCAACTATTTGTAAAAAAGTATTGTAAATCTACTAGTATATTGATGTGTTAACCCGTTTTTTTAGATTTAGAAATCTCCATAGACTTTGTACATAGCACATCGGGCTTCCATGGACAAGGGGTTACATCAGAAGTTAAATTATAAGGTCTAATTCACTAAAGACGAATTGATTTTGGTTTGACATGCATTCTTTATAGTCTTCAACAGAGTATTTTCGGGAAAGCTCCTGAATCAATTATTTGTCATTAATCATTCAATTTTGGTATTTATTCACTCCCAACTACAGGATCATCATCAAATGGGCAGGGGAACCCTACTCCTGAACAAACGGGATACCAAATGCCACAAAACAACAACACAAATAATACAGAGGAACCAACGCAGAATGCCAGTGCCCCAACCAACATGGCTCCTGCACAAGGCTCAGATAATGGTGAGGTGATGTTAGATGCAGCGGGTCAGGGAGTAAAAGCTTCAGAGAATTTGGAGGCGAGTAAAGAAGTAGGTAAGGCAGATAGAGAAGAAATTGAGCAAGAATTGAGCGGAGAGGAGGCGAAGTGTGCCAGCTGCCTCACCGCCTTCATGCCAAAGAAAGGGGAGGTCCAGGAAGGGTTGTTGCCCTTGTGTGAGGATTGCACAAACCGCTACTCAACGTCCATCCCAAGGTGCAAGGAATGCGGCAAGAAGCTGCTGACGGATGAGAGCCTGATTAATCACCAGTGTGATGGCCAGGGGGAGAGCTTCATGTGTGAGGTGTGCGGGAAGGTGTTCAGCCTCGCAAAGCACCTGGCACGTCACAAGGTCGTCCACAACCCATTCAAGTCCCATGAATGTGAGAATTGCGGGAAGCGCTTTGGCAGGATGGAGCATCTCAAACGACACAGGATGACTCACGAGTCCAACAAGCCCTACATGTGCGATAAGTGCGGCAAGACCTTCAGTCGTGTTGACAATCTCAACACCCACAAGTGCAATACAACTGGAGAGCGCATTCCGAGGCAGAGGAAGAAGCAGCATAATGTCACTTCCGAAGACACCGGGGAGGTGCACCCTTGTGGTATGTGTGAGAAGAAGTTTCCTAGCAGGGCCAAACTCAAGCGCCACTTGCGTCAGCACACTCAGCCCAAGACACACCCGTGTGACCAGTGTGAGAAATCCTTCACCTGCCTGAGCCATCTGAAGCGTCACCAGTCGGGCCATCTAGGTTTGAAGCCTTTCCCTTGTGTCATGTGTGGCAAGTCCTTTGGCACCTCAAGCCATCTCAACAGACACATGACCACCCACTCAAACCCATCTCTGCTCAAGTGCAACAAGTGCACTCGATTCTTTGGGACCCAAGAGCAACTGAAGCAACACTACTTGACGCACTTGCAGCAGCAGGAGCAGCAGCAGCCGCCTCTTAGTTCTGACAGGCAGATGCCTCCAATGACCAACAAGAATACTTATGAAGATGGCACCAGACCACAGGACTACTCGATGACTGGGAATGATCTTGATGAGAGGGAACATGACCCCAACATGTACAGTTGTCACCTGTGCAGACGCTATTTCAACAACCCCATCAGCTTGAATCAACACGAGTGTTTCCCCAGGGATGAGGGTGATAATAATGATATTCACAGCTCCCATTTCTCTGCAATGCATGAGCAGCGAAATACACCTCAGCCATTAAATCCGTATGGGAAGCTGCCTTTCTCTACACTTCCTCAACCTCTGGAGGCAGTTGGCCTATCACCCAGAAGTTCACATCCAATGGCACAGTATCCACGTAAGGATATGCAGCATGCAACTCCTCCGCCCCCATTGGACAAAGGAAATTCATTGACTCAACCATCACATCATCCTTTCACGGGTGTGCAACACCCAACTTCTTTGCCCCAGCATGAGAGAGGAGGTTACCCGAGCGTCGGCAGTGCATCGGACCAGCCTGAGAGAGGAGGTTACCCGAGCGTCGGCAGTGCATCGGACCAGCCTGAAAGAGGAGGTTACCCGAGCGTCGGCAATGCATCGGACCAGTCCGAGAGAGGAGGTTACCCAAGTGTCAGCAGTGCATCAGACCAGCATGAGAGAGGAGGTTACCCAAGTGTTAGCAGTGCATCGGACCAGCATGAGAGAGGAGGTTACCCAAGTGTTAGCAGTGCATCGGACCAGCATGAGAGAGGAGGTTACCCAAGTGTCAGCAGTGCATCGGACCAGCCTGAGAGAGGAGGTTACCCAAGTGTTAGCAGTGCATCGGACCAGCCTGAGAGAGGAGGTTACCCAAGTGTCAGCAGTGCATCGGAGCAACAGCCGTACAAGGAACTACAAGACACAGCTCCCTTGCCTCAGCTTGAGAAGCAGGTTACACCAGATGCCGAAAGTACCATAAATGAAACCCAAGCTCAGTCAAACCAGCAAACTGCTGAAACCGCTGTTCCTGAATCTGCAGAACAGTCAACTACCGATAATAAAGATGATGTTACACCAGCAAATGTGAGTAAAGACCCACCTCTCACAGAGGAAGAAAAGCAGAAGAAGCTCTTCACCTGCAAGGTCTGTGGCATCTTCTGTGAATCCCTGAATGGCCTTCAGCTCCACGTACAGGTCCACACTATAGAACGACCCTACAAGTGCGAAAGTTGTGGTAAACGATTCAGGAGGCAGAGTCACATGGAAAGGCACCGTCTTATCCACTCTGGTGTCAAACCCTATGCGTGTGATATCTGTGAGAAAAGTTTCACACGTCCCGACAACCTGAATTTCCATCGCAGCACGCACTTCAAGAATGAAGAATTTGAGCCCATACCATGTGGAACATGTGGCCGCAAGTACCCCAACATTGAAACATTTGGCAAACACAAGTGCGAGCCTGGAGCTGCTGAGAAAATGCCCGTGAGTATGCAACCAAAGGTCAAGAGATACTTTATTGCTGATAATGAAGAGAAGTCTTGTGACGTGTGTGGGAAGGTCTTCCGCTCAGGGAACAGACTGACCCGTCACATGTTGATCCACTCCAGAACAAACGCACACAAGTGTGAGATTTGCAACAAGGTGTTCACCAGACGGGATCACCTCAAGAGGCATCAGCTCACCCACTCTGGAGTCAGACCTTATGGCTGCGCCCAGTGTACCAAGCGGTTTGTGCGCAATGACCACCTGTTGCACCACATGCGATCTCATCATGGCTCAAATGTTGGTGGTGTAAGAAGAAGCCGTAAAGGAAAGGGCAAGGGCAGGGGAAGAGGAAGGCCTCCCTCCATCAAACCAGATAATGCCTTTTTCTGCCATCTTTGTGGGATGCGGTTTGGAAATATGGCAGAACTAGATATGCACGAGTGTATCAACAGTGGGCCAAATCAACCCATGATGTCAGTCCCAAAGCCTCTTCAAAGGATGTCCCGCAAACGCAAGACCAAGCTTCACGTAGGCAAGAGAAAGGTTAAGGAAGGTCCCATTGTGCATGAAGAAGGTGAAGAAGGAGCTGATGGAGAGCAGGGAGCTGTAAAATCTGAAGTGCAGGGAGCCACTAATCCTGATGAGCCAGGGTCATCTCGCAGAAAGAGCCTAAGGCCACGGAAAAAATCTGCCAGAAGATTCAGTGCGGTGCTTACCAGTGATGTGAGTGATGATGAAATGCCCAAAGGAACGATTGCATGGGATACTGATGTGCCCTACCCCAACAAAAAAGTTGTTGGGGTAGAACCAAGAGAGTCCCAGCTGCGTTCATGCAAAGAGAACAAGCTACACACCTGCGATATTTGTGGAAATTTATTCCACAACTTCCATATCTTTGAGCAGCACAAAATATTTTGTGCAATGAAGGCAAATCCTGTCTACTTTGACTCCCCCGAGCCAATGGAATACTCGGATCCTGAACCAGAAGAAGATGAAGATGAGAAGCCAAATATAAATGCATTACAGAATCCAGTTGTTGTTGCAAGTGAGGTGACACGGCGTGTCTCTGGAGAGGATGTTACATGTGGCGTATGTGGAAAGTCGTTCAACAAGATGGATAAGCTGATGAGACACGTCAAAATTCACACACAAGAGAAGAAATACCAGTGTGACATGTGCGAGAAGGCCTTTGGGCGATCTGATCACCTTGCAAGACACAAGCGTTCTCATACTGAGAGGAAATTCAACTGCAGGCGTTGCGGTGAGAAGTTTAAAGATGTGAAAGAGTATCGCCTCCATATGCAGACCCATCAAGAACCTAAAGAAGAAAAGATCTTTCCCTGCACATTGTGCGATGAGACCTTTACCAAGCAGGCAGCGCTCATCAAACACAAGATGACCCACAGCGTTGAGGGAAAACACCAATGCAAGCAGTGTGGAGACATATTCGATGAGGAAAGTGGCCTTGAAACCCACGAATGCAAGGTTGAAAACCATGATTGCCTCGAGTGTGGAAAAGGATTCATGTCTGTGTATGCACTGACTCGCCATCTATTCAGTCACTCCGGTACACGGCCATACACATGCGAGAAGTGTGGAAAGAAGTTCACCCGCAGTGGACATCTGAAACGTCACATGATCTCCCACTCCGATGAGAAGCCGTACGGATGTGAACTCTGCGAGAAGCGCTTCAACAGGATTGACCACATGCGCATCCACAGGAAGACTCACGACACCGCCAAGAAGGAGAAAGAGCCGAGGGAACCTTCAGAGAAGCCATACTCATGTGACACCTGCAACAAGAACTTCAGGACAGAGGCTGTGCTGGAAAGGCACAAGACACGCCACACAGTTGACAAGCGCTACATGTGTGACATATGCGGCAAGACATTCAAGCGCATGGATAACCTGAAGATGCACAATCGTGTCCACACAGGAGAGAAACCGTTCGTCTGTAAGGAATGTGGCAAACACTTCTCCCACCATACAGCACTGAGAGGTCACATGCGCACTCACTCTGACGAACAACCCTACGTATGCGAGATCTGCGGACGGGCTTTCAAGCATCCACACAACATGCGATCCCACCAGTATGTTCATGGCCTCCAGAAGCCCTTCAACTGTGAGCATTGCCAGAAGCCATTCCGTGATACATACCACCTGAGGTTGCACATTTCCAGATGCCACGACCCAGACCGTGTGACCAAGCCACGGGGAGGAGGAAGGAAATCTGCTGCAGCAAGTGCCGCTGCTGCGTCATCTTCATCTACAGCCAGTAGTGCAGCTGCTGCTGCTGCTGCTGCAGCTGCAGCTGCTGCAGCAAACAACACCCCCAAAGCTGCTCAGCGGAAGCCATTGATAATCCCCTCAGTTTCTGAGCCCGAGACAGCAGCCCCGCGCCATCAGCAGTTGGAAAGCCCTCCTCCAGTTCCTCAATCCCATTTAAAGAAGAACCCAATGGCTTGTGAAAGATGTCATCTGGCCTTCCCCAATCTGGAGTTGTTGCACACACACCAGTGCCCTGCGCTGTTCCACCTGACTGCGCACTCCTCTCACAGTGCCCACGCCCCCTATTCCTGCAACCGCTGCAACCGTACATTCCAGGACTCCCATCAGCTGCGTATGCACCTGCTGACCCACAAGGAAGACCAGGGCGTGATCTGTGCTATCAGTGCCATCCAGGAGAACTTTGAGGAGCCCCAGGCAGCCATTCAGCAGCGCTATCAGATGGTGCATCCCGATCATCCAGGCCCGCTGGCCTACACCGTACCCCACCAGGCACCCTACATGATATCCCAGTCCAACCAGCTTGCCTACTCCATGGCCCACAGTCTACAGAACCCTCGTGCTCATGGGGCTCACGGGCATCATGGTGATGTGCCATCCTACCAGATGCTGTAAGTCTCCTAAATGTCTTATGTCGAGCTGAGTTGGCTAGTTGTACTTCTCCAACTCCCTTGGACATGATGATCATTATCAGGGAGTTTTACCGATTAATCAGGATGATTGACGTTTTTAACCTGCATAAGACTAAATTAGCTACAATATTGAGACTTTGTATTTAGCAAAAATGATCTCTGCTCAGACCAAATGACCTGAGCAGGTAAACTTTGCCTATATGTGATATCATCTATCAAATGAGCTTTATCAGAGTTTTATCATAACATGCAGTATTGTCAGAGATTTAGTGTTCAATTGTATATTGCACATGTATATCAATAGGTTATGGATGATTCTACATCTCACTTTTTAGAATTAGGAAAATTGTTTTGTGGTGCTTGTAATATTACAAATATTGGATAAATGTGTATTTAGATATGATAACGTTTATTAATGACTTGAGAAATTCTATCATTTCTCTGTATGGAATGAAATGAATTTTTTCTTGTAATCAATGCTTGCTATATTTGACAGAAAGATCATGTATACACACAGTATAGAACATACAATAATTTCTTGCATTGTTATATGAGAGTAACAATTAATTTGTTTCATCTTATCTTAATCATGTATTATACTAATTCATAATGACCTAATGTATATAATATATTAACAGAATCACTTGTTTTAGTAAAGTAAGAAACTAATTTGTAATTGATTCATGTTGTCTAGCTCTTGTATAGAAAGGGGCATTTTTGTCAGAATTGTGTAGTTGAATAGTTATCCTTTAACAACTTGCAAACTGACTGTACAGTGTATCTAACCAATATACATCATGCATGTTTTGGTTGAAAAGTAATGCTATCTATGTGAATGTATCTTTTGATGTTTATTAGACAAAAATTAAGTGTCAATTGTTCACTTATATTGTTTTCTTACTTATATCCTATAGTAGTGTTTTATGTGATTTTTTCAAATGAAAATTGTGGCATGTGATTTTGTATTTCCTTATTTAACTTTCTATTACTTCATCCATTTGATACATATTTATTTAAGGTAACGATATACTACATGTATGTGTGTTAATTGTGTGAGATCTTTGAATGAAATAAAGAAGGGGGTACTATTTGTTTTTCCTTTTTGGTTAGTAATATTATCTGTATTTAACATTTTGTACTTTAAAACAATCTTGATTTCCTGTCGATTGGTGGTTGCACTTGCCTTAAATATTTTCTCAGCAGAATTTTTGAAAGAAACGTTAGTTCTAGATGTGGTATGACAGTAGATTAATTTAGATCATTCCGCTTATCATTAAATGCAATGCACACATATAGCTTTACAGGTGTGCATACTTGCCTTTAACGTAAGCATTGCTATGTACAATATAAATGTAGGCTTCAGGAAAACTCCATTTTGCATGTTTCTAACTTAAAATTTTACTGTAACTGCTTCTTAAATTGAATTTTTGCACTACATATGTCTGTATTTATATTACATCTTAACGTAAAAATGTATTTGTGAGACAAAATTGTAATTCGTTGTTTAGAAAGTGTTCAAAGCAAATAGTTGGTATTTGTGTACCCACACATTTACACAAGGGATCCAAATGCTGAGTATTAGCAAAGACGCTTAATGGAAAGACCGACCACTGTGCAATTATCCTGTACAACGTGAATGGGCAGAGCGCGATGTACAAAATTAACACGCACTTTGATACGCAGGCTTTTCATTATGACGTCACAATAACAATGTTTACTTCGCCTGACTAAAAATAACTTCAAGATGACGTGATAAAGTTTGACGACCCTAAATTTGCATATCGCGCGTGAAATTTGCTTTGGGCACAATTTGCGCGTACAATTATAAAGAATTAAATAAAGACAGTGCGCGGACTGAGCGCGCATTAACATTATAACACGCGAGTAGCCATTGCCATTTTTCTCTACACGGTAACAAATCTTTAAATTTAAAAAATATGTTTCTCACAGCTTTGATTTCAATTGTAAAATCGCTATCGACTATAATTTTTAAATATTTTTCTTATCATGAGGATAATATTAATTCTACATAAAAACATATTCCTATAGGTTACTAAGGTCGACACTTAAGCTGTTGCTCAATCTTCATGCTAGCCTGATTTGCCGAGTATTTGTAAGTACAGTTTGATCCTTATTTTCTTTTAAATTCTTACTAAAGAATGGAACTGAATTTCCAAAAAAAGCAATCGTCTATAATTTTAAAATGTTTTTTTATTAATAAAAATGACACAAATACAGTGATATAATAAATTTCATATGGTTACTAAGCTCTAGGCTTAAGCTCGATTTGAATCTTCATTCTGTTTGAAGGGACATCGCTGCGCGACCGCCAGTGAGCTGTCTTGTAATTCTACAGTCTTTGGTATTAGCTAGCCAGACTAAGATGTCATTGTAGGAGTTGGAAATGAAAATCACAGAGCCATAACCTCATGGGCAAAATATCAATAAATATGTAGAGACGATCGAATAATGGCATAGTAACTTTATGTGTAGCTACACCTATAGTACATGTACTTGTATACTGGTATATATAATTTTGTATTGTAATGTGGTATGTTCAAACATAGTGTGGTATGCATATTTCCAAGACAAATTAAGTTTTTGCTTTCTTAAAAGATATCTCAGCTTTTTCTTGCTGCAAGGGCATATTAATACGAAGTATGATAAATCGTTTTGTTTGTCGAAAAGATGAACAAAAAATCATAGTGTATGTGTCTATGATATATGACCTGTAAGTAATGAAGGACTTTGTTTATTGCCTTCAGTTTTGAGACGCTCGCAGAGAAGTGAGACTGCTTTTAGAAAAACAAACATATAATTACCGTCACCAGTGATGACAGGAATTTTTACTAAAATAAACTTCAGTATGAAGTGAAAGAAGGGCATCGCGTGTACGATGTAGGATATGTTGGGACTGAATAATGCATAAATGTTTTATGTTTGGTCATAGTCCTTGTGGCATCTGTCAAGTACATGTAAACGTGTTGCACATTTTAACTTTGTCCTTTGTAAGCTTTCATTATGCATACCAAAGCAAGGTAGTATATATATAGTTGTAGATTTTAAACTTTATGTGATATATATATGTAAGTTATATGTTAATGTAACCATGTTGCGCACCATTTGTAACAATGGTATTTGACTGAATAATTGTAAAATACAAATTTTGTTATGTCATCACAAAATGTATAAGTCACGGTAGAGGTGCTTTTTCATTATTGGTTCTATTATTATCAGCATACATTTGACAAGGGACTAGGCGACACCTTTTATTGTTAAGTTCAGGAAATTGGAATGTGGTACATTGTTCTTTGTGAAATATAGTCAACATCTATGTATAATAATGCATCCCCTCCAAGTAGTACATTATCTAATGTTTTAAGACATGGACTGATTGATGGATGGACACCTTTTTAAATCAGTTTCATTTTCAGATATAATATTCTATTTCAAAATGAAGAATCAAGATTATAGTTATTGTTTTCCTCCTACAACAGTAATTTCATGTATGAAATAACTTTTCAAGCATGCATACTTTTGAAAAGAAAAATAGGCATACCTTTCATTAGAAAGAAGCAATTGCTTAATTCTGTTTTTCTTGTGACAGTGTTATATAATGTCACAAGAAACATTTCAACATTTGAGGAATCTTTTTAAATATAATCCAAATCATGTATTGCTTTTGAAATTGTTGGCTTATGTATAACTCCACGTTTTACTTACAACACACATTATCATAAGATGTTTGCTAATTCTAGTGACATATTGTGTAGGCTGGAGTTTTTTAAAGGTTAGTTCATTTATAGAGTTCACTTGTTAATCATCATAATATACACATTGTAAACTCCCAAAATATACAGAAACTGCATACATATATCCCATACTAGAATGTGTTGTCTGAAAATAAAAACAAAGCTTTGTGATTGAAGTATGAGAAATTATACTGTACATGTACTAGAATGCTAGTAACTGTATCTTTCTTTTTAAATGCAAAACATCCAATTCTGTTTATAAAATATGTGACCGGTTTTGGCAAATCCCCGGCACTTGTCGGTAAAAATCACAAAACGTAGATTTCCATACAATTAGAAAGGCCACATCACAAGCTTTCATTTGATGCTTTGTTCTAACTAATTGGTCACTAATTGACCAAGATGTGAATGTTTCAAATTTACAATCATAGGTCTTTTACACACATTGTGTGAACTTAAAATGCCAATTTCTTCAAAACATGAATTACCGACAAGTGACAGGTTTTGCTATAGCCGGTCACATATAGCTGTGTCATGACTGTAATCAAAGATTGAAAATATGAAGACATATTTTGTTTGTGTAACTATTATTAGGTAATCATACAGAAAGAAAATTGCTTTTTCTTTGTCACACTCAAGCATTGCTCAACAAAAAGTCTGATTTTTATACACTTGTCATTACTAACTACTATTTAGATCGGAAGTACTAACAAATCATGTATACGTAGTTTCATCTACATCATTTTGTAAATATGAATTTGATATGTTTACCCAATCATGTGACGTGTGTAATCTATATTACTGTTATATCTTGTTATTGTGCAAAGATATGTTTGTGCAAAATTTTATATAAAAATGCGTATGGGACACACATTTTATATCATACATACATGTATATGTATAGCACAGTAGCATATTTTAGAGGTCCGTTCTGGCCTATATAGTTATATTTAGAAACTTTCATCATAACTAATCAGTAAAAAACATTTTCAGTATGTTATATTCTTTACGTTTGCATTTCCCCGATTAATTATTATGTCAAATCAATATCCTTATCTTGATTTGTATGTTTTTATTAATTTAGCATTTTGTATTTTACATTTGGAACCAGTGTGCTTCAATTCTTTTAATATTTCCTTGATGAATCCATGATTTTATACAAACTTTGATTTTTTAATATCTTGCAGTGAACCCGACACTACTATTAGAAGTAATAAAAATAGTTGTAAAATTGTATAATATTTTGTTAAATAGCACAACTCGACTATCATTCTAATTTTGATTTAGCTCAATTTTAATTATGTATGAAAGAAATTATATTCATTTTTCATCTCTTGTAAAAGCATTTTTTTTTTTCTCTCGTTGTATAGCACTAAAGTAATTTGCATGGTGCCTAATCAATGTATACAAAATGAAATGGGATTGGTTTTCTAGATCATGTGTAAAATTTGTGACTTAATTTGAGAGTCTACAGTATTTGTGGTAGTATTAGTGTGTATTTTATGTGGGTTGAATGCCAGAGCAGTTTCATTTCTACAAGTCCTTCAAATCGGTTCTTGAGGCAGATTTACAAGATATAAGGGATTGCATGGGTTTTATTTTATTCCTATAAGAAATACAAAAAAGTGTTCACTATATAACAGCCCCAAACAGGTTATAATTAGTTTCTAGGTTTTAAAAGTTGCTTTTTACTTTATTTCAGTGTATGTGAAGCATTATATTAAAATGGAATTCTGTACATCCCCCATGAAATTGGTTCACCTTCCAGTAGTTAATAGCCATATTCAATTGTCTATTTGATAAGGTCAACCTTGCACAAGACATATTTGAACTTCAGAAACTAAATGCTTTGACTTTGGTAAATTCAACTTATGTGGGTGAAAACACAGTTGAAAACAAAGGAAAGGAAACGATTAGGACCTTTGACTTGTCCAATTTTTAAGTTGAAAGTTGGGCAAGGTTGACTTTATTCAAAATATTTTAAGCCGGTGTAATGTTACTCGTCAGACCTCTGGTGCTTGCCATTGGGCAGACTTATAAACATAACCCAGAGTGAAATGGGTATAGGAATTATGTTATAAATTCAAGAAGTATATTTACTTGCATGCACAATCATTATTGACATTCTTTTCGCCTCATTTTTTTCTTCATAAAATGCTTCCTTTATCCAAGTTCCTTTTATTGTAACAATCCTAATAAGTGAACCAGATTACCAGAGAATTTCTCACATAGGTTTTCCCTTTGTTATTTTTCAACTCCATCTTGTTTATTAATGTGATCTGTTATGGCTTCATATTTTATACACTTATTAGACTCTATTAAATTCCTTGCCATGCTGAAGTTTGGATTCCTCGAGTTGTCCTTAAGTGTGTGTGTGTGTGTGTGCAGTATTCTGGGCCCTGTTGCAGAAAGACTTGCATTGGATTGTAAATTCAGATCATGTGACTAGAAATGCGCAAATCTGATTGATTCAAATATGCATATTTTCTGACTTGCAATTATTTGCAACTCTTTCTGCAACGGGGCTCTGGACTCTTGTTTCAAAAAACATTTCCACGGGTTGTAAATGTCCAAATGTAACTACAATAGGAATGGCCAATCAGCATGGAGCATTGTAGTGGTTGCCAAAGTAGTTACAAATGTACAATAATTAGACATTTACATTTGGAAAAGTTTCATGAAACGGGACCCTGGGTTCCATATTCATGAAACCATGCTTGTTTTAATAAGTTGTCAGCTGTAAAATAAGATCTTTGTTGGGTCTTTGTTGGGTGATTGGACAAGCCAAGTAAATCTTTAAAGGGGTAGTACAGTTTTGGTAACAAGGTTTAGTAAGAACACCTGCATTACAAAATAATAGTTTTAACTCCACCATGCTCGAAAGGTATAGAAAATTACAAACGACTAAGTTAAAAAGCCTTGGTTTCAATCATTAATTCATACAAAATCGTGCATGTGATATTTTGTTGAAATAAGGATTAAATAGAAATATCATCGACTATTTAAAAATCATCTAATAAATCTGGGCCCCTGATTTATTCCGATTGGATATATTTATTGATATTTCACCTGTTTCTGAACTCTGGTTTTCATTATCTCGCAACAAAATTATTTTGTGCAGTGCCCTCTATACCAAAACTTAACTACCCCTTTAAGCAATTGTTCATTTCATGGGCGTAAATCTGTCATTGATACCCATTCAACAGGGTGGGATGATCTATTCATTCATCCCCCCTGATGAATAGGTATTATAAGTATTTACGCCCATGGCTCATTTTATACGCAAAGGGCCCAATATCAAACTGATACAACATGTATAACGGTGTACACGATTGTAGAAATGTTCTTGAATCAGAATGAATTATCAAACTGCTTCCCACAATCACACACCAATTATACTCGATACACAAAGGAAAGTATGTAGAAAATGGAGGGGAAAAGGTATTTGCCACCTGCTTAACTTGCAAAGGGTTGATGGAATGTATTTTGTGAGTGATGCATGAAGGTGTCCTGATGCAAGAAGAGTTTTTATTATTTGCATAGCCATAAAATGCGCCTAAATGCACATATTTTCTGGCTTGTTTAATGGCAACTTTGCAATTGAGCGCAACTCTTCATGCAACACCCCCATGGTCAGTTCTGCACTAAGCATGTCACATAATCTCACATTCCTGCAGTTGATAGTTCAGCGGTTCACCCACTCGAGTCTTATATGGGATTTTTCAATTTGGATATTCAATTGGACTGGTATGCAATGATGTAACCATTAGTCCCCGACCACACATTAAAGGTGCACCTGTAAAGTGTCTAACTCCACAAAAATTAATTCGAGCTTCCACATTTCTCTTCTACCGTGTTGTTTGGCTTATGGTAAGAGAAGAATAAAATAGGGTTAGATTTTTTCAAATGCCCCTTTAATATGACGATATCTATCATTGATAATCATTCAGCTCAAGAGCATTAATGAACGGTCATAAACGTCATACAGTAATTTGTTGTAAAAGCTGACGCAAATTGTCGCTTTTTTAACCAGGAAAGCAGTGTGTTCTTTTCCAATGAAACTCCACACATCATTCGGACATATCTTACAATGATTTTGGTATAGGATTGAAGTCTCAAATGTCATTTTGGGCAATATCTGACACTTTACAGGTGCACCTTTAAGTTCAACTTGGGATCTTTGTGAAACACCCCCTGGATATCTTGTTACTATCAGGGTATAGAAACAAAAGTGTATACTAAGAGCTCGGACCAGTAAAATTACTTTTTCCATAAATCCGGGGTTTGTTATATCAGCCGTTTACAGTAAAACCTCATTATCACGAGCATCTTGGGCCCATTGAATTTATATCAGATTTCTTATTGTATCAGGGCTTAGAAATAATAAAACACATTAAACCTGGCCCTGTGAAATTACCTCGCTATACCAGGCAACTTGTTATAACAGATCTCGTTATAAAGAGATTCCACTATATGTGACTGGCTAGTAGCAAAACCCTGCACTTGCCTGTAAAAATCAAAATGTAGATTGTCACACCATTAGAAAGGCCTCATCATAAGCTTTCATTTGATGCTTTGTTCTAACAAATTGGTCAATAAATGGCGAAGATATGATTGTTTCAATCATACATCATAAGTCTTTTACACACATTTTGTGAACTTAAAATGCCCATTTCTTCAAAACGTGAATTACCGACAAGTGCAAGGTTTTGCTATAGCCGGGCACATATAACAAGGTTCCACAACTGTATTGTGACCACATACAGTTGCCAGCAAAATTATTCAACCCCCTCCCATTTTGGACATTCTGGCAAAATGAGTGACATTACAACCTCAGACTATATTACTAAATCATTCAAGTGGTGAACAGATGGTTTATTACAATTGAATATCAGACACCACTTGAATGATTTAGTAATATTAGTCTGCAGTTGTAATGTCACTCATTTTGCCAGAATGTCCAAAATGGGAGGGGGTTGAATAATTTTGCTGGCAACTGTACATTACTTAATTTACTTTCCACACAAGTTGACACCAATGATAAAGAGGCGGGTCAGCTCAATTGTTTGATAAACCAGTGTTTATTTTGTGAATTCAGTGCTATGAAATACTATACATGTACTAAAGATATAGAAATCAAAATGAAGATCTCAATAACAAAAAGCCCCCTGAGCAATTGTAATTAACTTCAATTAAACAGGTACAGATAAGATATTAAATCTCATGTTCTTAAAGGGAAAGGCCAGTAGTGGGAAATAGCTTTATTGGTCAAACTAATTCAATTTTACAACCATACGTCTTTCAAAACATGAAATACCAACAAGTGCCGGGTTTTGCTATAGCGGGAGACATATAGTGACTGCATAATGTCTACACAAAAACTGACTGGTTTATAAAATAACAGGATGTATTCTGAAAACTATTTTAAGTTAACATTTATTGTATCTACGTCACTAAAATATATTTTAGCAAATCCCTATTCCTTATAAGTACACGTTCAGAATACCGATTTGGCAAAAAATATTTTAGTAACGTAGATAAAATAAATTTTAGCTTTAATAAAATCGTTTTCAGAATACACCCCCAATACTTGAGAGAATGTTCTGTATATAACTGTGCATCAGAATTTTGTTAACAATATAAAGGATTCACAATAATAAAGCATATAATCCACACTTTAACCTTTCAATTCATGAGAATAGTTTCATAATCAGCTATAAAACACATCTGTATTTACAATCTATTATTTGCAATTGACAGTCATGGCCATTCTTATCAATATATACATGTATATATACTCTGCCTCTACATTAAAAATGTACATGTATCATCACAATGGTTCAACTTCAATAAACACACAAACAAATTCTTAGAAAATGGAATAGACATGAGGTTTTACAGTGTTCCTAATTTCATAAAATGCTTTCAGACAAAAAATGAAAAAAAATGAAAATCAAACAAACTTACTATTAACTCTTTTGTCTTGTTTAACCGTTTGTGAACTTCCAATATGACAACAATTGCATCAAACAATATTCAATGAGAAAAACAAATCAAATAAATGAGATTCTAGTGCTGCAGTACAAGATTAAACCATTTGTAACCAGTCATTTTAGTCTAAACCATGTTTTGTAAAGGTTTCAGCAAACCAATTTTGTTCACCTTGTTCATGTAATGGAATTGATGACATGACATCCATATCAAGCTTTTTAGCAGAACAGCTTTGTACACCAAAGATGTTAGTTTTCCAGATTTTTAACGGAATTCCTGATTTTTCACATTTTAATAACATTTTCTGTATTTTTGTCATTTTCCGTAGTGTCTCTCTTCGTGTCTCTCTTCGTGTGGAAAAATATCTTTGATTCGTTGGTGGGAGAATTCCGTTTAATCAAAATCCAGAACAACAGTTCATAGACTCAGAATAATGCACAGGTTTTTTAAGCAATGAACAGGCCACAGTAAACAGGAGGTAAGGCCCCTATAAAAGTCTGGCAAAGATTTTATTCATATATGAAGTAGACTCGTTAAGCGAGCGTTGCATTAAAATATATTGCGTATATTATATGCATTGTCTGCGTAAGGATTGCGTTGAACAAAGTTTCAATTTTATGGAGCAGCCAAATGCAGAAGTCCATGTTATAACAAATGCATTATGTTTGATTGTATGCAGATGTAGGGGCTCAACCCCAGATGAACCCCACCTGAAGCGGATTTAGCACATGAGCTCACAGGTTGAAGCTCCCCCCCCCCCCCCCCCCCCCTTTGCAGAATTCATGCTTATGCCACTGCTCATGGGGACATTCTAACAACCCCATCCACCATGTTGAATCCTTAGGTGCACTGTGTTTTGATTCTGCTGGATATTCTGGCCAGAGGACAGAATGCACCACCACCAGTCCTACCTCCAGGAACTCCTCCTGGAGGTAGTTGAGAGGCACCCTGGGATTCTGCTGGATATTCTGGCCAGAGGACAGAATGCACCACCACCAGTCCTACGTCCAGGAGCTCCAGGAACTTAGTGGAGTCTAATGCGGAGCATATATACATTGCAGCCGGGATATTACTGCCGGTTTCTCAGAGGCAGTTGCTGAACAAATTGTGAAGGATGTCAATGTTGATTCCACATACAGAGCATTTCTGGCAAGATACAATTTTCCCAGTCACAGAACTGCCATGGATGTATGGGAAATGTTGAGCTAGGAATAGGACAGGTGCATCAAGATATGACACATGGAGGGCTATAATGCAAAAGCATCTTGCAATGTTCATTCTTAAGACAAGAGAGAAGCATGTTTTACCCAAGGCTGTATTGAAGGATATTTTTGATAGTGTAAGATTTCTAGTCACCTTAATCCATGAGATAGCTACACAGGCTCCTCCACCTGAACTGCGAAATATTCAGGAAAATGGTACTTCACTATGTGCAGCTTTTGATTCCGATGGTTCTAATTTCCTGCAAGTATTGCAAGACGCATTTAGGACTGATTGAAGCCCAGGAATTTATCTTGGGTGAGGAAGTTGTGAATGGTAAAACTGCACAACACTCGCTGCAGTACGTCCCAATTCTAGAGGTTTTGAAACAGTATTTGGGTCGCACGGACATCTGGAAGAGAATGAATCAAACTGTTGAAGCCAGATATAGATCCACTTTGAAGAATATTCATCTTGCTCTGCTGGTCAAAAACAGACATGTGCAAAGATATGGCTACAAAACTCAATTGAGACCCCTGATTGAAGACCTAAAGAAACTTGAATCCGAAGGTGTCACCATCTCAATTGATGGTGTTAGACATCACCAAGTAATGTAGGTACTGTCATACAGCTGTTTGTGGTGATAATCTGTCGAGCCATGCTCTTGGCAGATTTTCCATGTGTGTTTCCTCTGGTAGAATTTGTCGTTTCTGTATGGCAAACAAAATTTCTGAAAAAACGGATGAATCACAGTGTGTTCTGCGTACTGCTGAGGTCCATGCATACCATCTGAATGCTGTTCAATTAAATCCAGATAATTCTGGGGTCTATGGTGTCAAAGTTCCTTGCACTCTCAGAGAGTTGCAACATTTTTAAGTCACCAAATGTTGCCAACTGATGCCATTGCATGACCTGTTGGAAGGAGTCATACCAGTTGTTGTAAGGGTAGTGTTAGAGGAACTTTTGAGGCAAGATTTCCTTACCTATGAGCAAGAAGGAAGGCTAATGAACACTTTCAGATATGGGAGAAATTATTCTTCCTGCAAAACGGCTCCCATCTCAGCACAAAACTTGACACAGAGTGAAAATATTGCAGGGTCTGCATCTCGGCTGTGTATGTTCCGAATGCTGTCATTAATGTTTCGAGAATGCACGCACACCCAGGGACACAAACCGTGGTGTACCCAGACCACCAGCCTGGTGACTGTGGTTGGAGGGGTTCTCAATTATTGTGACCCTGAAGGCCATGGAAACCTGTACGTGCCGGAAGATTTGCGATGGGGGATCGCAGTGGAGGTCTACACATGAAGCCGTTAGTTATCCCCACCCAAATGCAAAGAAGAGCAGCCGACACGGATCACGTAAGCCCAGGTGACCGACATCAACGACCATGTATCATGCCAGACAGATATGATGGGAAGACAGCATGGCTTGACTACCAACAACATTTTGAAGCATGCCTTGAAGTAATGGCTGGAAAGAGGAAGAAGCTGCTATCTACTCCATAGCAGCCAGCCTGAAAGGTAGTGTTCTACGTTTGATTAGTGACCTCGATTCTACACAAAGGCAATATAGATTATTTCTAAACTACTGAGCAGAAGATTTGGCCCTAGTCAGCAAGCAGAGAGCTGTACCTATCAGAACTTTGACATTGTAGGCAGGAGCACAAGGAAAGTCTCTAAAACTTTCTTTTGTATTACCACATTATTAGAAATGCATCTAGATATAAATGCAATTAACTGTATGATTTCATTATATAACCTACAATGTATCCATGTTTTGACTTCTCTCTGTATTCTGATCACTTTTTTGTTTCCTCTCTGTAGACCTGCACTGCTGGCCACACCAAGTCCTGGTGTACACAGGAAACTGTGAAGGGCTCTCACGTCGGAGACATTCGTCTAGCTTCCGCCCTCGTTCTGTCTGGGAATAACTACGACAAGATCAAGCTGATGTGCCAGTTCATCAACCTGAAGATAATTTCCAAGGCGACATTCTTTGCCATCCAGCGGAAATACGTGGCCCCTGCGGTAGAGGATCACTGGAAAGGTGTAGAGGAGGAGACGAGGAAAAAGCACAGGGGGAAACCCCTCGTAGTGTGTGGTAAAGTGACAACGATTATGTACAAAACTACATACCCGACCCCAAGCGCATCGTGTTTGAATCAAAGTTGGATAGCCTGATGTACACGCAACTATGCCACAAGTGTGAAGGGGGACATATTACAGAGCTAAAGAAACAAAGTTGTTGGCACCCTGCTAACTACTTCAGCCATCTGTGTGTGTGTGGCAATGATGCCTGGAAGTGAGAATCACAGGCAAGGATAGGGCAGATGCCAGTTGGAAACCTGCTGTGCACATCCAGTGCCACCTTCAGTGGAGAAACACATGGGAGACTTGATTTTTTCATGTCCCTACTCAACCTGAAGAACATTGGACGAACATTGTATGCAAGGAGGCGAGGCGCGTAGGGCATGTCGGCGTCATAGTGGAAGGAGTAAAGTCAGCAGTCCACTGGATGGATGAGCTGGAGAGAAATGATCTTGTATTGATGGCAGAATCAACGGTCACCTATGGTGAGTTTTTTTCCCCTCCACAAAATAGCTGGATGCAATTAGTTTGCAGAGCATCTGATGAACACAATATTGCAGATGCCAATTTAAGTTTTAAAATGATTAACTTGTCTCCAATATCCGACCCCAAGCACATCGTGCTTGAAATAAAGTTGGTTAGCCTGATGTACACGCAACTATGCCACAAGTGTGGCAGAGACTTGATTTCTTCATGTCCCTGCTCAACCTGAGGAACATTGGACGAACAAAATTCTATGTGAATCAGAAGGAGCTAGTTTTGTTGGCAATCCAGACAGCATATGACAAGAACATTAGCGAAGTTTGTAGAGTTATAGGGGACTGCAGGGTTACTGGGCTATAATCACATTCAGTGATATTTCTAGTTACAGTAGGTTTTATCATTACAGGAATTCAATTGTTCTACTTTGAGTAAATGTTGAATCTAATTCTTTTTTTCACCTCCCTTACACACAAGATGGAAAACGAGCCAGGGGAAAAAAGGAAGAAAAACAGGAACCTGACTCTTCAGCAAGTCCAAGAGCTGTCTGCACTCGTCAAGAAGAACAGAGCCGCTTTATTCGGCATGCGTAGATGGGAGGTGTGACTCCCCTGGCTACAATACGAAGTACTGCTCGTACACCTTCATGAGCGGAACGACGCATGAGATCATTGCCATGGCCCTTGTTCAAGTTACGGAGACAACAAGCTCCGTGGCCATGGAAAAGTTTGGGTTGGAAAGGGCGCTTGATGAGCTTCTCCAGGCAGAGATCGTAGTTGATACAGTTGCGACAGACAGGCACGTGGGCATCAGAAAGCTGATGAGGGAAAACTACCCTGAAATAGATCATCAGTTTGATGTTTGGCACGTATCGAAATCTATCACAAAGACACTGACAGCAGAGGCCAAACGGAAAGGGTGTGAAGTAGATGCCAGTGGGAAACCCTCTTTGTACATCCAGTGCCATCTTCAGTGGGGAAACCCATGGACGACTGGATTTCTTCATTACCCTGCTGAATCTGAAGAACATTGGTTAGACGAGATTAAGAATCAGAAAGAGCTGGATTTGTCCGCGATCCAGACTGCCTATGAACAAAAACATCAATGTGGTGCAGAGGGAAATGGCAATATTTTGAGGATGTGGTTCAACAAGGACTGGCAACTGATGATTGGGTGAATTTTTTCCCCCAATATTTTCATCCTATTTTAGGAGTCATGGATCTAACACTGACAGAAATCATGACCAGCTCATTGTGTATCACTGGCCAGTGCTACCAGGTGAAGTCAGGGGCAATACCAGTAGAAGCACTTGAGAATGTTCAGAAACAGGCCACAAACATCGGTACGGGTAGGTCGGCTCAAAAAGTGAAATGGCAGATTAAACAACCTTCGGGAGAAGATCACGGAGCTGGCCAAAAATAACTTTGAACTAAAGGAGGCCAGCAAAGAGTTGAAAGGGAGACTGGAAGACACAACAGAGAATCTGACAGCATCTCAGAGAAGCCCTCAATCTCTCAACCTACCAAGAGTTAATCAAGTCTACCATTGACCTCGATTTTTCATCAGATATCGATGAAGTGCATCCCAAAAAACTTTGTAATAAGTGCAGACACTCACTTTTAAGAAAGCAGAAAAAACTCTTCTCAAACATTCTTAGTTTATGCATGCTCACCACATTCTGAGAATTGTGCTATATGCACAAAGAAAGCTGGTAGACCAACAACAAAGATCAGCCTCTACTCATAAAACTCTTCCATCATATGAAGAACCATGATTCCCCAGGACCATTCCTCAAAGTCATCTGACCTGCCATAAACTTCACTTCAGTGTGTCGTTTCCCCCCTGCGAATCGCGACATGGTTCCAGCATTTCGACGAGTACCTCGATGAGGTGAGTGCTCGAAGCGTGATGCTGGAACCATGTCGCATGTTCAACTGCGACGAAAGCGGATTCGCTATAGGAGGGAGGTACAATGACCGCGTACTAGCCGAGAAAGGGTCAAGAGTTCAAGAACTCTAAAAGGCGCAGGTAACTGTGCTGGTCTGCACATCGGCTGAAGGAAAATATTTGCCACCTATGATAGTGCTGCCAGGAAAGCATGAGAATAACAGCCCTGCATACGATGGAGCTCCAAAAGGAACATACTTCGCGAGAACCACCAAAGGATGGATGGACACACGCTCGTTTTATGGATTCTATTCAATCCATTCTTGATCCAATTCCAGGTGCCCAAACCCGTAGTCCTGTTTGTGGATGGCCACACCTCACACCAATCTCTAGAGACCGTGGAAGCCTGTAGAAAAATGGGCATAATTCTCTACCGGCTTCCAGCGCATGCAACCCACATCCTTCAACCGTGTGACCTGACCATTTTCAAGTCCCTAAAGAACGAATGGTACAACGCGGAGAGGGACTACAGAATGACCCACGAGGGTCATTATGTTACCAAAATCAAATTTGCCTCCGCATTCAAGCAGGCATGGAAAATCGTGGCCCGGCGTGTAGATGCGTCAATGAGAAAATGATGATGCCATCCACGGTGTACAGGTTCGGACCTGCAGCATCAGCAGGCCAGCAGACAGAGAGCCTGCAGCATGGGGCAACTGCACCCGGAAATCCAGCCAGGACCAACCGGGAACATCTTCATCCAACACCAATCGACCCCTTGCTTCATTGAGCCATGTGAGAAGGTATCTCTCTTCATCTTTTACTTCATCAACAGAAGGCCCCTCAACAGCTGAATCAATTACCTCATTTGCTACAGAGAGATTTGTTCAAACTCATCTTGCATCCTTGGTATCCTGTGTAATCTGTGAACGCGTAACAGATAAACCATTGAGTTCCCCATGTGATCATATCTATTGCGCTACTTGTCATCGTGATTGGTTTTTACGTGCTAACATCTGTCATAAATGTAAAAATGTAGCTACACAGGATGAATTTGGTACTTCTTCAGTACTTTGTGATGTTATATCTTGTTTGAATATCAAGTGTAAATTTGAAAGTAAAGGTTGTACTTTCTCATATTGCTGTCTTACAATCTCATGAGGAATGCTGTAGCTTTCAATATGAACAAGATGTGAAAAGAAAAAGAAAAAGTAGTCCAAGGCCTACCAGGCAAGCTAGAAAGACAAAAATACCTTTGAAATCTGCTAAGCCATCGTATGTGAAAGTGAAAAGACTGCAGCCAATCATAGCACAGATAAACCAATTCTGTGTTGGTGATGAACGATACAATTAAGTAGAGAATGTGTGGCATCACCATGTCTTGGAACTTACCACAGAAGAGTGTCTAGCTTTACGAGTTACTACTCTACAAAGTAAAAGACAATACAGGGAACAAAACCGGTAATCCTATTCTCAAACCCAGAATGCATTGGACAATGTAGAGAGGCAGTTTATGCCTGGGTCTCTCCGGTATGAGATAGAGGGGCATTCAATCGACGATACAGCATATTACCATACTCCAACAAAAAACAGAGCATCTACCATCACTATTACAGAGACTTCTTTCGAACCACTAATCATTGGGAAAGAACCAACATCATGTAGGCAGTAGCCAGAAGCAAAGCCTCCGGAATGTGTTGGTGTAAGGAGAGTATATCCTAGTGCCCTTGCAAAAGACCCTCGAGGAAACAGATCCAATAGTTTAAAAAAACTTAGTTTCACTTGGACTTGATCCCATTGATGAACAGTATGAATTTGTGGCTACTGTCAAAGATGGAGCCGATTGATTGGGAGATGTGAGTGTGTACAAAGGGAAAGATGATTTTATACTTCCAGACAAGGCTTTCCGCATGAGCTTCGCTCTTTTAAGAATAGAATTAGTTCAACCAGAAGGTAACATTTGTGTTTTCGAGGAGGAGTCCCCAAATTCTGTTGGCGTCAATCTACCATTGTTGGAAAGTTTAGGAGATGAAAATAACGCATACACCGCCGCACTGCTGCAACTTCCGATTGAGGACGAGAGGGAATACATGAAAGACAAATCAATGAAAGGGAATGTGGAAGGAATATGGAGGAATATTTACAGCGATATTATTTCCGATAATATGGAGGAAGTTTACATTTCGATTTTTCAACTCAAAGATCGATGAGAAGCTCGATAGAGCTGAGAGCGGTCTAGCAGGGAGCGGCTCGAGATACCTTTGCACCCTGTGCACTGCTACCAGAGAGACTTGTAAAAGCCAATTAGGACAATTTGCAATCACAAGAAGCTACAACGGTACCGAGGAGTTTGCCGACCACATAACAGTCAATCCTGATAAACTCAGTAAGGTAAACCTAGATAAGATAGCTCTAGGAGTAAAGAAGAAGCCTAATTTGAAATCCGATGCGGCTGCAAAGCTCCTCGATGCCGACATCAACCTGGGGCAGTTTTTCAAGAAAATCATTGTGCGGGAAATGGCAGGGATCCAGAAGTTGGAGTTGCTCCCCAGCTCATGATGCCAGGCAATTATGCAAGAGAGCTCTTCAATGTGAAGAATGAAGACGTCATTTTAGCTCTCATTCCTCAGCAGGGACGGCAGTTACAGATTGGGAGTATCCTCGGCAAGTTTTGCGTGCTTCGCACTGTCTATTGGGGCTAGAACTCCACATGAAACACATGCCTCTGAAGTGAGCGACTACAAGGACCTGGCTGTACAAATGGGCCAAGAACTCATTGAGAATTTTGGATACGTTCCATGGCCAAATTACCTCCATAAGGTAATCGAACATGTTCAGGAAATTCTCCAGAGCGAAGGCGGGCCTCGCTCAATAGGTGGCGTGAGTGGGGAGGGCAATGAGGCAGGAAACAAAAGTCTTTCGTCATTTTAGGAAGAACCTTGCGCGGAAGGGTAAGGTAGTGGATGGATTGCGAGATGTCCTGTGGCTGCATTGATTGTATAGCAGTCAGTAGACGGCAAAAGTAGACGTGATGGAAATGTAGCAACCCCGGCCCCGACTCCTCCCGCCCTGCAGTGAGATGACACTACCTGCTCCCGCCCTACAGTGAGTCGACACTGCTTACTCCCGCTCTGCGGTGAGATGACCCTTGCTTACTCCCGCTCTGCAGTGACATGACCCTTGCTTACTCCCGCTCTGCAGTGACATGACCCTTGCTTACTCCCGCTCTGCGGTGAGATGACCCTTGCTTACTCCCGCTCTGCGGTGAGATGACCCTTGCTTACTCCCGCTATGCGGTGAGATGACACTTACTCCCGCTCTGCGGTGAGATGACCCTTGCTTACTCCCGCTTTGCGGTGAGATGACACTTACTCCCGCTTTGCGGTGAGATGACCCTTGCTTACTCCAGCTATGCGGTGTGATGTCTTAGAACTTACCACGGAAGAGTGTCTAGCATTACGAGTTACTACTCTACAAAGTAAAAGACAATACAGGGAACAATACAAATTTCTAAAAAACAAAATCTGTAATCCTATTCTCAAACCCCAGAGTGCATTGGACAATGTAGAGAGGCAGTTTATGCCTGGGTCTGCCCGGTATGAGATAGAGGGACATTCAATTGACGATACAGCTTACTACCATACGGCAACAAAAAACAGAGCATCTACCATCACTATTGCAGAGACTTCTTTCGAACCACTAATCATTGGGAAAGAACCAACATCATGTAGGCAGTACCTAGAAGCAAAGCCCCCGGAATATGTTGGTGTAAGGAGGGTATATCCTAGTGCCCTTGCAAAAGACCCTCGAGGAAACAGATCCAATAGTTTTAAAAAACTTAGTTTCACTTGGACTTGATCCCATTGATGAACAGTATGAATTTGTGGCTACTGTCAAAGATGGAACCGATGGAATGGGAGATGTCAGCGTGTATAAAAGGAAAAGATGATTTTATACTTCCAGACAAGGCTTTCCGCACGAGCTTCGCTCTTTTAAGAATAGAATTAGTTCAACCAGAAGGTAACATTTCTGTTTTCAAGGAGGAGTCCCCAAATTCTGTTAGCGTCAATCTACCATTGTTGGAAAGTACAGGAGATGAAAATAACGCATACACCGCCGCACTGCTGCAACTTCCGATTGAGGACGAGAGGGAATACATGAAAGACAAATCAATGAAAGTGAATGTCCAAGGAATATGGAGGAAGTTTACATTTCGATTTTTCAACTCAATGATCGACGAGAAGCTCGATAGAGCTGAGAGCGGTCTAGCAGGGAGCGGCTCGAGCTGTGCACAGCTACCAGAGAGACTTGTAAAAGCCAATAGGACAATTTGCAATCACAAGAAGCTACAAGGGTACCGAGGAGCTTGCCGACTATATAACAGTCAATCCTGATAAACTCAGTAAGGTAGACCTAGATAAGATAGCTCTAGGAGTAAAGAAGAAGCCTAATTTGAAATCCGATGCGGCTGCAAAGCTCCTCGATGCCACCCATGCCGACATCAACCTGGTGCAGTTTTTCAAGAAAATCATTGTGCAGGAAATGGCAGGGATCCAGAAGTTGGAGTTGCTCCCCAGCTCATGATGCCAGGCAATTATGCAAGAGAGCTCTTCAATGTGAAGAATGAAGACGTCATTTTAGCTCTCATTCCTCAGCAGGGGCGGCAGTTACAGATTGGGAGTATCCTCGGCAAGTTTTGCGTGCTTCGCACAGTCTATTGGGGCTAGAACTCCACTTGAAACACATGCCTCTGAAGTGAGCGACTACAAGGATCTGGCTGTACAAATGGGCCAAGAACTAATTGAGAATTTTGGATACGTTCGATTGGCCAAATTACCTCCATAAGGTAATGTTCAGGAAATTCTCCAGAGTGAAGACGGGTGGAGCATTTGAGAATTACAATTTGGGTAATTCTTTCCATTCTTTAGGTCAAATGGTAATAATGTTATCAAATGACGGTTAAAATTAATGCTAAAATTGTTGACGATCACCCCATTCATTCTGCTTCTCATTCTGAAATAAACTTTCTCTCAAAAAAGTTTTCTTCCGTTTGTTATACTAACATAAATCGGTGAGTTAATGCCACTGTCTGTGAACCTATATAAGGGGAGGGCCAATGTCGAAAAAAGTGACTTTAGGTTGCCATATCTCCACAACAAGTTTAAACCGATTCTAATTGCAAGTATTTTTTATGAGACAACATAATTCAGAGGTCTACCTCTAAAATTTTGTTGCGAACACCTCCAAATCCAAGATGGCGTCCAAAAAGGCAGCCGTTTTGTATTGCTATAAATAATTGGCGAGATTTCCCAAACGACACCTTATATCAACATTATTCTGCAATCATTTTAAAGACAATAACATTTCCTATAATCTGATACCAACACCGTGAGGTTCAGGATATGTATCACGGTCATTTTTAGCCCCAAACTCAAATTTTATGCATTTTTTCCCCAAAATATGAAATTATTGATTTACATAATTACGTATAAATCGATAATTGTATTAGCAGTCAATTTAATACTTTTCAAGAAACTGTCCAATTATATCGACAATACTCCCTGAAAATTTCAAGTGCATACCGTATCTGAACAAAAAGTTATAGTACTTTGAAATCAGCATTAGCTATCCACAAAATGGGTAGTTTTGCATGATTTCTCATGCTATACAGGGTGTCTCAAAAATCTTAATAATCTTAATAAGAGGACTTGTATACCAAATGATTGCGTCAATCTCGGGACACCTTCAATTCCAGTTATGAACAAATACAAAAAGAAACACCATTTCTTGTAATATGATGAATATTTCACCATCATTTTGTAGTCTGCGTAGATGTCGTGTCTGTCCTGTATTTGTTTAACTGCATTTATCATAAATCAAACGCTAAAAATGAACTTAATTCCACTCCACATGGAGCATTCCAGTCAGCTGCATACTGACGCGCATGCCATGCGTATTGCGAATTCGAATCATACTGGGTGTCCATGATGTGTTTAAAACGGTATCAAGATCATGCTCATTATCTTTAATAAGTGTCTTACTATAGTACACAATATTCGGGACATACTGTAATATGTGCAGAGCGTATCTAGCTTCGAACACCATCTTGATCGCGAGGAACGCACCCTTCATGCCCTTCATATCTTATTACATGTACCTGGAGACCATAAAGGTCTATACAATTTGTCTGACTCAGTATTAAAACAAAACAAACTCATTTGCTAAACTAATATGCACAACACCGAAAGCCTCAGCAATCCGAATGTTAATTTTTTTGCACTACACTGTACTTGTGTAACCATGGTAACAACAGCCGATTATGGACAAAAATATACCAAATCAACCAATATTTACTTTTAAAACTTCAAAATAGCAGCTATAGGTGGTTATTTCACATGTGATTTGTTTTCCTCCATGTTCACGCGAAAATTAGTGTGCATAATGCGGCTTGTAGTAGCCAGATATATGATTTATTCTATTTCTATTGTTGTTGTTACTATGGTTACACATGTACATGGTGATACAAAAAGTTACCCTAAGTTAAACCTAATAGCCTATTCAAAGTGTTTTCCGAACCCTGGAAAATTCTAGCTAACTGTGGTGTTCCGAATAATAATCATGTTAAAAACATAATTATCCAGATATGGTTGATATAACTGTAAATGACGAGCGCCTCCCATTCGAATATTGCACTATGCACTTTGCATGAAGGATTTATCATTGCAGTGGAATTACCGATACACTATTTTCGTGTACTATTGCAAACCGAAGGCGGCATATTTATGACATAACAGAAGAAAACTGAAGGTTTTACTAAATAAGGTATCAACAATATGTCATTATTTAGGAGAAATTCTTGAATAAAGTCCGTAAACAAGAATTACATTTATTGGGGCACCCTGTATAGTGTTCGAAATCGTACAAATTTGCTGTATTTGTCGATATCAAATGCTGAGTTCCAAGAACTATAACTTTTTGTTCAGATACAATATACACTTGACATTTTTAGAGAGTATTGTTGATATAACTGGACAGTTTTTCGAAAAGTATTAATTCAACTGCTAATGCAATTATCGATATATGCCGAATTATGTAAATCAATAATTTCATATTTTGGGGGAAAAATGCCTAAAATTTGAGTTTTGGCCTAAAAATGACCGTGTTACATATTCTGAAACCCATTGTGTTTGGTATCAGATTATAGGAAATTTGATTGTCTTCAATATGACTGCAAAATCATGCTTATTCCAGGTGTTGTTTGTGAAATCTTGCCAATAATCTATAGCAAGTCAAAACGGCTACTTTTTTGGACGCCATCTTGGATTTGGAGGTGTTCGCAACAAATTTGTTGAGGTAGACCTCTGAATTAATTTGTCTCACTAAAAATACTTGCAAATAAAATTGGTCTAAACTTGTTGTGGAGATCTGGCAACCTAATTCCTTAAGGAAGCCACTTTTTCGATGTTGGCCCTCCCCTTAATATATATATGTGTCTTTTCTTTGTTTTGTTATGAATAAAGCACAATAAATATGTGCTGGTATACATTTGTCATGGCAATGTACTATGAGAAGCAATTTCCTTGATATTTAAGTGGATTTAAAAAAGACAGGATATCAAGGATATGAAGAAACAAGAGCCCCAGGGGGGCACGACGCTCACCTGAGGTCAATCAATTCACATCTGGCGCATGTTCTCTCTGGCACCCTCAGAAGATATGAAATCAGTTGAAATCATGCCGAAATCTATAATGTGATGTACTATTTAATCAATAACTTTTGATCCCCTGTACCTAACATTATGATTTACCATAATGTTTGGGTGAATCATAAAAAAAGACAGACACACATATAAGACAAAGCTTAACACATTTCACCAGCCACTGACCACTTCAGCATATTAACCCCACTCACATAGGGACCCTATGGGGCCATTCTGCGATGGCCTGTCATACTTCTGGATCTTGAGAAGAAGATATTTAAAATTAACATATTTTTTACACTTGGTGCCCTCCCCCAGGGCCCCCCTGAGGGCCACGCCCACCATTTTAGCAACTTCGATTCCTCTACCCCTAAGGATGATTCCTGCCATGTTTGGTTGGAATCTAATCATTGTTTCTGGAGAAGAAGATGAAAATGTATATTTCCTATGGTAGGGCCCCAAAAAAAACTGTTACGCCCACAGGGCCCTTGTGGGGCCACCCACAAAAATCTTGTGAACAACTTTCATTCTTCATCAATAGAGGCATCTACATATGAAATATCAGGTCTGTCATACTTCTGGATCTTGAGAAGAAGATGTTTAAAATTTACATATTTTTTACACTTGGTGCCCTCCTCCAGGGCCCCCCTGGGGGCCACGCCCACCATTTTAGCAACTTTGGTTCCTCTACCCCTAAAGATGATTCCTGCCATGTTTGGTTGGAATCTAATCATTGATTCTGGAGAAGAAGATGAAAATGTATATTTCCTATGGTAGGGCCCCCAAAAAAACTGTTACGCCCACAGGGCCCTTATGGGACCACCCACACAAATCTTGTGAACAACTTTCATTCTTCATCAATAGAGGCATCTAAATATGAAATATCAGGTCTGTCATACTTCTGGATCTTGAGAAGAAGATGTTTAAAATTTACATATTTTTTACATTAGGTGCCCTCCCCCAGGGCCCCCCTGGGGGCCACGCCCACCATTTTAGCAACTTTGGTTCCTCTACCCCTAAATATGATTCCTGCCAAGTTTGGTTGGAATCCGATCATTGGTTCTGGAGAAGAAGATGAAAATGTAAAAAGTTTACGGACGACGGACGACGCACGACGGACGACGGACGACGCACGACGGACGACGGACGACGGACGACGGACGACGGACGAAAAGCGATCACAATAGCTCACTTGAGCCTTTGGCTCAGGTGAGCTAAAAAATGGTTCTTTGAAACCTTTAAAAAAAAATGGTTTTGACATAATGATTGGTTACATACAGTTATCCTTTGCACTAGGGCACTGCTATTAACTTTGGTAATGGCACAGGGCCAGCAAATAGCCCTTACCTCCAAGTCATAACTAGTGCAATAAAAAAGTCAACCAAACAATGCAATATTCAGTCAATAATGCCGAGGTCAAATTGGAATACGTTAGATACAGGCAAATAAAAAAAAAGGTCTATGATTGTCTTGTTGTTTTACCAACATCAGACAAAAAAAACTTTTCAATAGTCCCTATTGATTTGACTCGTGCAAGATTGAGTTTATTCTACCATAACGATGTTGTCGGCTCTCATAACAAGGAATACCGATCTTCCTTGATACAACAAACTAAGTTCTAAAGTCCCCGAGTTCATATTTTCTTTTCTCATTATCATTTTCGTAACCCTAATACTGTACGTAACAAAATGTTGATGCAATATTTAGTTTTTCTTGTACCACAGATTTTGCTTACTCAAGAATTACATGTATGAAGACAGCTCATACTGCAAAACATACATTAATTAGATATTGAGTACTGCTCATTCAGAAAAACTGTTTTAAATTCAGTGTAAAAATAATTTGAATTTGGCTCTCAATGTGGACCAATATTGGCTCCTATCGGCCAAATATTGTCATTATCATTTGATTACACAATAGGGCCTACTATGAATTGTTTTTTAAATGATTTTATATACAAAATTATGCAAACGTACAAAAAAAGAGAGGAAATAATGCCTCTGGCAACTTCATTGGCGGAGGCATAACAAAGGCTTTCACTGCCATTTCTGTATATTTCTTCCATGAATATTCTTGCATTAGCTTTAACCTGTAATATGTGTGACCGGCTGTAGCAAAACCTGGCACTTGTAGGTAATTCGTGTTTTGAAGAAATGGGCATTTTAAGTTGAAACAATCATATCTTCGCCAATTATTGACCAATGAGTTAGAACAAAGGATCAAATGAAAGCTTGTGATGAGGCATATGTAATGGTATGAAAATCTACATTTAGATTTTTACCGACAAGTGCCGGGTTTTGCTATAGCCGGTCACATATATATATATCATAAACAAGAAATCTCAATGAAAATGTTCAATAATGATGATTTATAACCAAATTCAATGCTATTTTATCACTACTAATTCCTAAATGGTACATAGATCAAATAAATGCTTCCCCCAATTTTAACTCAACTTCCGGATTCACAAAGAAGGTTTGTACAAACTATGGTTTAAACCATGGTCTACATCTACGGAGTGCCATTTGTAAACTGATGGAGAAAGAATGTAAACTCCTTACTTGTTAACAATGTTGATGGTACACATTTATAAAATGCACCAAATAAATGTTTGTCTTCTCAGATGGTGAAATTTGCTGGTTAGCAAGCACTAACAGTCATATCATTATAAATTAGAAATTGTTTTACTTGTATACATGCAGCACTCCATAGATGGTTTAAACCATGGTTTGTACAAACCTCCCTTGTGAATCCGGGCCAAAATCTTTGTGAAGCACCTCCTGAACCGATACATTGCTGATAAGGCATTGGTGAGCAGCATCTGGTATGCAGGAAGAAGTTGCCCCAGAAGAAGGTCACTAGAGTAGATACTGATGGGTTACTTGGGTTTTTTGTATTTTGGCGATGGGCTGTCTGTATAAACAAAACAAAATAGACAGTGGTTTATTCTTAACATGTATAAATATAATGGGTAGAATTCACAAAAGGAGGTTTGTACAAACCATGGTTTTACCATGGTTTACATCTATGGAGTGCCATTTGTAAATTGATGGAGAAAGAATGTAATCTCCTTACTTGTTAACAATGTTGATGGTACACATTTACAAAATGCACCAAATAAATGTTTGTCTTCTAACATGGTGAAATTTGCTGGTTAGCAAGCTCCAACAGTCATATCATTATAAATTATTAATTATTTTACTTGTATACGAGCAGCACTCCATAGATGTAGAACATGGTCAAACCATGGTTTGTACAAACCTCCTTTGTGAATCCGGGCCATTATCTTGGAAAGTAAAATGAACATGATAATGGCAGTGGGGGAGGATAATGATGGAGACAATGATGATTATGATGATGATATTGTTGCTGATGATGTTGATGATGATGATGATGATGATGAAGACAATGATGATGATGATGATGAAGACAATAATGATGATGGTGATGATGATGATGATGATGACAATAATGATGATGATGATGACAATAATGATGATGGTGATGATGATGATGTAGTGTGGAACAAATAAAAACAATACATGTGGTAGGATCACATAACAAATAATAGGCAAGGGTAGGGTATTTATAAACATGGCAATTGTCATATTACCACTGTTTTTTCTTTAAAACACAGAGCAATTTGATAGAAATATTTTAAATGATTGAAAATGAGCAAAGAAAAATAGGCTTTACTGGGAATCGAGTTGTTGAGCATCGGTCTAGCTGGAGTCTGCTGGTTAGCAAGCATGAACAGTCATATCATTAGAATTTAGCAATTGTTTTCACTTGTCTACAAACAGCACTTCATATGTAGACCAGGGAAAATTAATATTTTTATTTCGGGGCTCCCTATCTAATTTTATGAAAGTTTACGGGGGCTACTTTTATCATTTCGGGGGCTCTTTTTTTTAATTTCAGGGGCTACTATTTAGCTCTAATGCTGTAAGTGATCATCGGATTGCCATTCGATCATGCTGAAAAATTGGGGGTATTTTTTTATTTTTTTATTTTTTTTGGGGGGGGGCTCATTTTGGCATATTGAGAACAAATTCGCCCGCCGCCCCCGTGTATTTTTTTCCCTGATGTAGACCATGGTAAAACAAGCCATAACATTCTGCCTGTGATGGGATACTGGCATGACTTACAAGCAGTGAACTGTAGACGGCACGGCACGCACAGGGGAACGTACAGCTTGGATCTCTTCTTCGGATCCATGTGCTCCTCCAGGAACTCTGACTTACACTTACGACATGTAGACTTCTTCATTCCTGAAATGACAACATGGTATTTTCAAAAATTATTTTAAATTTGAATTGATAAATTGAGTTTAAATTACTTCTGCTCTCCTCCGAGATCTCACACCTATATTGGTGGCAAGTTGATTTCTCCATTCCTGTATTCTAATAGTAGAAAGAAAATTTCTCTATTCTTGGCTTTTTTTGATACAGGTATTCCTCAAGAAAATCTGACTTACACTTACGACATGTAGACTTCTTCATTCCTGAAATGACAACATGGTATTTAAATTTTGAGAAGAAACAAATCAATTCAATTTGACGAATAAATTGAGTTTGAATGCTTTTGCTCTCCACTGAGATCTCGGACTTACACTGGCGGCAAGATGATTTCTCCATTCCTATTCCTGTATCATAATAGTACTAGCAAAAAAACATAAAATTTTCTCTTTTCATGGCTTTTTCGAGACAGGATTTCCTCAAGATCTGACTTCAACTCGGGAGTTTTACCTTACCTTGGCTTCATGATTTAATATCCATAATTATTCATATAAAACAATTTGGGGTGTTTTACAAGATTCCAAGTTGACCTTAAAGGGATAGTTGAGTATTGGTCAAACTTAACTTTAGTAACCAAAACCTGCACGATTACGATACAAACTAATAGTTATAACTTCACCATGCTCGAAAAGTATACACAATTACAAACGACAAAGTAAAACCCCTGTTATCATTCAAAAAGAGCCGTTACAACTCGAAGTGTCAAATTAACTCGGCGCGAAGCACTAGCGTTGTAGGTCCTAATACGGGACTGTATAGTGCAGTGTGCGGTAATACGGGACTGTAGTGCATTCACTGTGTGCGGTAATACTATACAGTAGTATAGTATGTGTATATTATGTATCGCAACCATAGAAGTATGACTCCAACACTGCCGTTGACGCAACTCGCAAGCCCCATTCGCATTCGTTCGCCTTTCGTTCACAGTCGCGCTAACACACGGAGAGACTGGTCCATGAGGCGTATATATCACTGATTTTTTGCGGAATGGAGGGAAAAATCATAATCTTAATCCACCCGGTAGTTGGATCACATATTGGAGAGTAAATTGCTGGTAAGTACCATATCATATGTATAGTTTTAAGCACAATTAGCGTGCACACAAATATTTGGTTTCAGTCTTTTATTAGGAGAACATAGAACGCTAGTGCCTCGCACTAGCGGTTCTAAAAAGTGATACCCGGGCGTCAACCACTTTTATATGATATTTTGAAAGCAAATTTCACAACAATTAGAGCATTTGAATGGAAATTATTATTATTTCCCATGTTTTTTTCGATGATCTTTCATATGGAATTGAAATCAACCAAATCCGTTACAATCGATGTTGGGGGGGCACTTTGGAAATTACCAAAACTCAACTTGGCCTTTAACTCTAAGCTGGACTTAAAAATTATGGAAAGCCACTTGAAGCCTTGGAATAAAACATATTCAAAAGCGAAAAAAAGTATTTTAAAATTTGCACAAAAAAAACATATCACTAACTTCAAGGCTCATTGATAAATACAAAAATTACTGATTTCAATTTTTTTAAAACTGGTTCTAACAAGTTTCCAAATAATCCAACGGCTTTCCATAATACTTTGGTCCAATTTAGAATCATGTATAACTTTGAATCTTTCTAAAAAACAGCCCCTGAGCTCAAGCTATACTAACCTCCCAACTGAAGTTGTGCTTCCGAGATGCTTTTTTCCGGGGCCTGAGCTTGGCACGAACTTTGGGCCCCGTCCAGCTCTTGGACTTGGTCCTTATCCGAGGAGCTAGGAGGCAACGGCTGCGGACCCTCAAAGCATGTGTGAGTGCTCAGCTCATGGAGTGTAGGCAGCTTCTTCTTGCACACACAGCAGGTGTAGACCTTGTTCTCCTGGAGGGTCGATGCCAGCTGATCCAGGACGTTCAAGTCGTAACCAGAGGTCTCGGAAGAACTGCCTTTAGCGGCCGCTTCCGACTCTGCATCGAAGCACAGGGGGTCCACTGTCTGCATGCCGCTAACTGCTTCTACCTTGCCTCCGGTGTTAAGGCACTTGTGGTGGGCGCGTTGTGCGAGTGAATCGAACATGATGCAGCAAACCTGACAGAAGAGCAGCGGGTTAGGAGTAGCATTTAGCATCGCGTTCGGAGGAGGAGTTACCATCGGGTTTGGAGTTGGATTTCTGCCCGAGGAATGTGTAACGCCAGCTTGTCCACTGCTGGTTTTCGTTTCTTCCACATCTGGAGGTTGACTTGACGTACACGGTAGGTCCATGGAGCCCCCAGCATCTTTCGCATACATCGCTTCTTTTGATCCTTGGCCTTTTCCCCCTTTTTTCAAGCCCATCTGGCGGCGTTTTTGTAGCGTTTTCCGCACACTCATTTCTCGAGTTGATATCCGACGACTCTTTTGTTCCTTGAGATGGATTACTGCAAGAGTTGACATGAGAGGAAGACATATCAAAGGGATCAAGTAACATTGCCAATATCAACAAAATGTATTTTTTAACTATAGCGGTTCTCACACACCTCGTTGCATTTAAATTACCACTAGAAGCATTGAATAGGTTTCTATACCACTATATCCAGATTTTGGACCACTATTCATGAAATCTTTTGTTTTACTTGCATGACAAGGTAAAAAATGGGTTAACTTCAAGCACAGAATTTGATAACATACTGGAATATTTTTCATGAAATACTGTGCATGACTGGGCAACGAGGCAAAAACAAGTCAAGTATTGAAAATTGATAACTTACTCAAATCTTTCTCATGAAGTTCTGTGCATATCTTGCAGAGTGCCTTGAAGTCAGTCCCAGTTATCTTCATTTGGGTATATGTACCCTCGAAAGTGCAACAGCACCAGGAACAAGACATCGCTCTCTTTTTCTTGATAACACCTATTAACAAAATAACAGTGAAGGAAAACAAATGTCAGTTAAAACTGTCTCATTATGTAACTGGTTACCGTCTCATTCTGTATCCAGGAATAAGAGAGCTCTCTCTCTAATGCATGGTAACACCTATTAAAGATAATAACAGTGGAGGAAAAACACCCGTCGGTTAAAACTGTCTCATTCTGTAACTGATTGCACCCGCACCAGGAATCAACTAGATGGATCTTCGACTGCGCGCAGTCGGAAATTATGCCTCCGCTATCACGCGATTTTAATATCAAGCCCAAATTAACATGCACTGAATTATTTTTTTTCATATATTTTGAGTCCTGTGACCTTGACCATATAACCCCAAACTTTGATGGCTACATTGGCTCCCTAAGAAACATTCAGGTACCAAGTTTGATTAAAATCGGACATCTAGTTCTTGAGATTTTACCATTACAAGCTTGTTTGCATGTATAATGAGTCCTGTGACCTTGACCTCAACCTTATTACCCCAACATTTTATGGCTACATTGACTCTTTATGATACATTCAGGTACCAAGTCTGATTGAAATCTAACATTCAGTTCTGAAAACTTTGCCAATACAAGCCATTTTCACTTATATATCGAGTCCTGTGACCTTGAACTTTGACCTCATGACCCCCAAATCAAATCAGATCATTGCCACCCCAATATGTACACTCATACTAAATTTGAAATTGATCCGTCAAACAGTTCTTGAGATATCGCGAGAACAAGGCATTTTTGCACATATATTGAGTCCTGTGACCTTGACCTTAGAACTCATGAACCCCCAAATCTAATCAGATCATTGCCACCCCAATATGTACACTCATACCAAGTTTGAATTTGATCCGTCAAACGGTTCTTGAGATATCGCAAGAACGAGGCATTTTTGCATATATATTGAGTCCTGTGACCTTGACCTTTGAACTCGTGACCCCTAAAATCTAATCAGATCATTGTCACCCCAATATGTACACTCATACCAAGTTTGAAATTGATCCGTCAACCGGTTCTTGAGATATCGCGAGAACGAAAACGGGACGTACGTACGGACGGACGGACAACCCGAAAACATTACCGAAAAGTCTTACCGTCGTGCTTGATGCCTGGAATGTTCTGCTTGCACCCATCGCACATGGGGATGTATTTATCGAGGTTTTTGTACGTCATGAGTTCCGGGTTGAACACGTGATGGAAGAGCTCGTGACAAAGGCCGCAAGGCGTCAGATTCTCAGGATATATCGTCTCGATGTCCTGCTCAGTCACTGAAATGAGAAAAAAAATAACAACATTTAATATTGGAAGTCACATTCTTCATCATTCCTGTTTGCACAGCTCTCTATCAACAATCATACGCCCAAATGGTCGACGAATATACACAGATTCCCACACTCCATGATTTCATCTCACTGCTCAATTGCTGAAAGGCAAAAGTTCCGAATTTAATACTTGATATTGGTAGTCAGTTTTGTATACTGTACTTCCAGTTTCCCTCGGGAATCACAACTCAATAACTGACACCTCAATGACTGCCAAAATGCCCCATGCTCCGTGGTCTCATTGTTCTGCGCGGTCGCTGTAATGCAAACATTTTCAAAGAAATACACGTACATTATAACGGCGGTCATTTTTTGTAATCATTCCAGATTCCACTCTCTCCAATTTAATAGTACACCCCCCACGAATGCCCAATATACACAGATTCCTGAACTCCATGCTTTCATCTTACTGCTCAAAATGCAAAAAATAAGACAAATATTTGATATTCTTTATCATTCCTGTTTCCACGATCACACGATCATACTCCCAAATGGTTGACGAATATACACAGATTCCCACACTCCATGGATTCACTCTACTGCTAATTCACTGTAAGGCAAAAGTTGAGAAAAATATGACAGAAAATATTATTCATATTCACAATGTAGAAGTTAATCGTTTGCCTCAACAGCAATCATTGTTGACCTAGCGAGACAAATGGTTAACTTCTCACATTTTTGTAATTTGTAAGATAATGCACTATATAAAACAAAATATTTTCATTTAAATAAAATTTTTTATTTAAATGAAAATATGAAATTATTATCAAGGTACAGTCAAACTTCGAATGAGATCACCTTCTCATAACGACCGATCTCAGTTCCCCCCCCCTGAAAAATCATGTGTTAAGCAACCTGCGTAATGCGACCACTTGCCTAACGCGATAAGCGACCACCCCATTTTTGTCCCGACGCACATATAAATCTGTGTATAGCAACCACAAAATTAGCGCTTGAGCGACCAAGGCATTAACTCGGTCGCCTCTGGTCGCTCAAAGCTTAAATTCTGTGCATGTCAATGCATAAAACAAACTTTTTTTAAATGACAATGAACTTCAGGCAGACACTTAATTATCGACACCAAGTGCTTCGGACACATAGACAAAGAGTATTTGTGCCCTTCAGTACATGATGCTGATAAAGAAATGCATTGAAGAAAGTCACTTCACTCAACATCACAACAGAAACCGAGGCAGGGTGTTTCTCACTCTTTTCAATGATAGTCTGTGCGCTTGTTACGACCAAACAATGCATCTTGATTTCAGAATTCTATAGAAAACTATACACATGCACATAAGCGTAGCTGATTCTCTCATGATGACTAACATAATAAAGGACACATTGACACATTTTGCACATAATTTCACTTAAAAAGATGCAAACATTTAATATCATTCAAATTATAATACTATCATTTTTGTTGTGGTAATGCACAACAAATACTAAATGAAACTACGGACATGTGCGTGTACAGATGCCAATTAATTAGGTGCACACTATGCGACCAGAAATTAAAAATGGCTGCCAACCTGTTTGCGGCCACCTGTTTATCGCGACCACTTTTCATCGGTCCCTTGAGCGATCACTTTAGACAGGTTTGACTGTATATATATGTTTAAATTATGTATTTTGGTAATATTTCCAGTGTTTATCAACAAGTTTAATTGCAGTTATCTTGAATTGGTAAAATGAATCACAATTTGTTGGCATTGAAACCCTTCAAATGATACCGACAGTCACCTTTTTCATCAATATATCCAATTACAAACTTAGAACTCATTTTAGTCCAATATCACTGCATGTTTGGTGGATTAGAGACCAGCAATACACATTTGAAAGGATTTACAAGGATTTTAAATTTAAATTAAAATCTTAAATAGACTTAAAATCAGCCATTTTAATTTGCAATTAAGTTCAAAATGTTTTAAAATACAGGTTTATATTATTTTCTATTATCACAGATGTTATCATTTTTATGTACATTTTGGGGTAAAAGTCTAAAATATTTCAATGTTCGCATTTAAATACTTTAAGGCTGCAAATGAACCATATAAATATAAAGTCTGAATTTTGCAGAGCGGTAGTTTCAAGAATTTTTGAGGCAATGAAAAACTGAGTGTCTAATTTGAAAGAGCATACAATTTTAATGACAGAATAAACTTTATTTGATCCAAATCGGTTCAGAAACAGCTGAAATATCAATAAAATATATCAGATCAGAATCATTTGGAATTTGGTATACCTTTCGAGCATGGTGGAGTTATACCTATTAGTCTGTAATGTTATGGTGCAGGTTTTGGTTACTAAAGTTCAGTTTGACTAAAACTGTACCATCCCTTTAATTACTTCGGTAAAATACATACTATCCATGTCTGCAGTGTTTCTGATGCAGTACATGCCAGCCATACATTCTTGTTCGGGAAATGACCTCCAGTTTTGCCCCGACGTCCTATAGAGATTGTCGGATCCAGGGAATGTTGAGAAATTCTCCAGGCACAGTGAGCAAAAGTTTCCTATGAAGGGTAAAAAGAGAGAGGAAAGAATGGTTAAATATACATTTAGATAAATAAACAAGGGTGACTTGTCACTTGGTCTTCATTAAAGTGATCCATTAACTTTATATTTTTCCCCAAAAAATAATGTTTGAGACTTTGAACATGACTCCCCCTGCCCTAAACCCACAAAAAGTTGCTGGATATGTTTGTGTGCCATGAGCCAAAATGTGTACCTTTAAATCATGCCAAATAATGACAATTTTGAACTTAACTTATTAATTTTAAGTATAATATTTCATCTAACGTTGAGTTATAAGCATGTTTTTTCAGAGTGAATCAAGTTTTGAATTAATCAAAAAAAAAATTTCAGAACGCTGCGAGACAATAGCCCTTCGGTCAGCTCGTTGCAGCTACGACCGTACTATGGCCAAGATTCGCACGCCATCGCTGAACGCGTCCTGTGATTGGCTAGTCGCGACACATTACCGGTTCCAGGTTAAAGTTCAGTTTTCATTTGATCCTGTTTCATGTATTTAGCTCCATCGCTACAAAAATATCTAGCTCTGTATCTATATCTATCTGTATAACACTGATCATTTTCTGGTCTGCTCTGTGAGTGTCATTCAAAAATAAGTCAGCTATATTTTAATACCGCATTCTCTCCAAGACTGGTCACTCAATATTGACCTTTTTCACTCCATGGTTTCTGGAAAATTAATGGTTTGGATGTTAGAGTACCGAAGTGTGACGTCAGAGCTATTCATTGTCATGGGTGATGGTTCTAAACAATGTCAGGCAAGTAATGAATTGGTGATCTAGCGGTTGCTAAGAAGGCAATCGTCCGGCTGACCCACTACTTAATGCCAGTATGAAAGAAAAAGTTTAGAACCATTACTATGCCATAACAAAAGCATGTGACGTCACTACTTCGGTACTCTATGTGAATTTACTAGTGGTGAGAATGATACTGAGCTTGGAGTGTATGGGGTGAATGAGTATACTGAATTGAAGAGCACATAAAGAACTATTCAAAGCCACTTGAAGTCAATCTCTAGCCCAATAAACACACCAAGCCAAGTTTATTGAATGTGGAAACACTTCAGAATAGAGTTGTAATTCACCTCCACAAGGGATTCAACAAAAGTTCCTTTGCACTGCGCGCCTGAGTGATCCTCATCTTTAGAGCCCCCTTTTCTCACTATTCTGTAAAACTAGCCCTGCTCACTCTGCTACTTTTTATCGCTTTTTTGAATATGTTATTATCTGGCCATCACACATTTAAAGAACTTAAAGACTGATGTGCGCTTTCATTGAAAAGTTTACCTAGTAAAAGCTGAAGAAAAAGAACAATGGACTAACAATGGGCTGCTGGCTAGAGGTTAGAAAATTTACTGCAGGCCAAAAAGAGTCATATCGTGGTGGCACAAAATGAAGACCAGATTTTCAAACTGAGGACCGCAGAAAAAGAAAATCTGTAACTGATAAGATTGAATGTTATGACCAATAAACTTTGGTATCAGGGCTTTAGAAAAGGAGAGGCACTGATTTGCTGACCAAATGGGCCACATGCAAGTAAAGTAATTGAGCAGACTTAAAGTGATCCATTAACATCATAAGATTTTTATAAAACTGATATTTGAGACGTCAATCGTATGTATTGATATCATTGTAAGATTTGTGATACTAGTTTCAAAGTTCTAAAACAAGCACCGTTTTTAATACCTAGTATAAAAAGTGAAATTTTCTTTTATTGAACTGCCCACTGAATTTTTGACCAGTCAAAATAAATTTATGCAACAAAAATCTTACCATAATTAGGGAAACATTTGAAAAATCTGATTTTATTGAACTGCCCACTGAATTTTTGACCAGTCAAAATAAATTTATGCAACAAAAATCTTACCATAATTAGGGAGACATTTGAAAAATCAAAACCAATTTCTTCCTCAAATTGCTGCCATAAGCCAAAGAACAAGGAACAAGATTGGCATAAAAGCTCCAATTAATTTTGGGTGAATTTAACAAAGTTAAAGGGGCCCTGCAAACCAAATGCATGTTGACTTCTGTGTATCTGTATTAGTGTACACATTCAATAATTTGTAGACTGTTTGACCCAAATATGTTTTGTATATTTTTAAACATTTTATCATTTATTTTTCTTCATGTTGCTAAGCCCCACCTCCTAAAAAACCGTCCAGAGTGAATTCTATTGTTGACTGGTTGTGACATCATCTGTCAATTACTGGTCAGCTACTACAAAAGATCAGAGTACAAAAAGAACATGCACACAAAAGCATGCCCTGCATGCCTCCATACAATAGCTTAGGCAGTGCTTTTCTTCTGACATAGCAACTGCCATTTAAATTGAAGGTGTGTGAGCTGGTATTGTATTCAACCGTGTGATGCTATTGTGATAAGGCACTCAGCTTGGGTGGAGGTCACTTCTTTGTAACTGAGTAGTGAATGACTGATGATGTCACAACCAGTCAACAATTTAGAATTCTAGTCTGGAGAGGTTTTCAGAGGTGAGGGCTTAGCAATATGGAGACAAATAATTACTAAAATGTTTTAAAATATACAAAATATGTTTGGGTCAAATGGTTTACAAATAGTTGATGTGTACACTAATACGGATGAACAGAAGATAACATGCGTTTGGTTTGCCTGGCCACTCTTAATGGATCACTTTAAACATCAATTTGTTACGGTAGCAGTAGAAGGATTCTTAGATTTCTTACCAAGGCAAGGGATCTTTGCTCTCTTGATTTTCAGCGGACAGTTCTTGATGAACAGCTCATCTGAATCCTCCTCCTCCTCGGGGTTCTTCCTAATCACTTCCACCGACATTTTAACAACTTTGCCAGTTTCCAAATCTCCATGAAACCCAGCTGTATGTCCTGCACACGATCTACCGGTCCTTTCATCAACAATCTGTTCATCTGCATACTTTTCCTTAGTTACTCTCACAATCACCATGTTCTCTAAGTCTAAGCATCGGGCAGGTTTCTGTAGTCCGTCCCAATGTGTACGGCTCTTTAAAACCTTTGCTCGGGGTTCTTCAGCTTCTTCCAAAACCACTGCCTTTTGCTTTCCATCTTCATCGACACGCTTCTGTAGTACGTCCCAATGTCTACGGCTCTTTGAAACCTTTGCTCGCTGTTCTCCATCTTCTTCCGAAACCACTGCTTTGTGCCTTCCACCTTCATCGACATATTTCTTCGAAATCATTTCCTCCTCATTGTTACCTTTGACGTTACTACGTTCTTGAGCAACCCTTGCTTTCTGTTTTCCATCTTTGTCGAAATGTTCCTTCAAAACTTTCTCCTTTTCTTCTTTATCTTTTTTGACACAACTTAGTTTTTTTGAATCCTTCGCATGTTGTTTCTTTCCGTCAACATGTTCTTTCCAAATTATTTCCTGTGAACTGTTACCTTCTTCGATAAAATATCTATGTTCTATAGAATCCTTTGCATCTTGTTCTTTAATTTCTTCGACAGGTTCCTCCCAAATTATATCCTTTGATTTGTTACCTTCTTTGATGTAGCATGTATGTTCTTTAGCAACTCTTGCTTGTTGTTCTTCAGCTTTGTCTGCACTTTCTTTCGATACTCTTGCTTGTTGTTCCTCAGCTTTGTTGGCACTTTCTTTCGATACTCTTTTCGGCACTTTGTTTCCTTTTTTGACATAACAATGGTCTATATGTTCCTTCAAAACTTTCCCATTTTCTTCTTTGACACAACTTAGTTCTTTTGAATCCTTCGCATGTTGTTCTTCTTTTTGGTCAACATGTTCCTTCCAAATCATTTCCTTTGATCTCTTACCTTCTTCGAAAATGTATGTATGTTCTTTAGCAACTCTTGCTTGTTGTTCTTCAGCTTTGTTGGCACTTTCTTTCGATACTCTTTCCGGCTCTTTGTTTCCCTTTTTGAAATAACAATGGTCTTTATGGTCTTTCGAGACTCTAGTTGTTTGGTTTCCACTTCTGTGAAAGTGTTCCCCCTTCGAAACTCTTTCCTGTTCTTTGTTACATTCTTTAATATAACATATAAGTTCTTTAGGAACACCTGATGGTCCTGCATAGGACTGTCCTAGCGATGGTCCTAGTGATGGTCCTGCATTGGACTGTCCTAGCGATGGTCCTAGGGCATTGTACTGTCCCAGTGATGGTCCTGCATTGGACTGTCGTATGGATGGTCCTAGTGATGGTCCTGCCTTAGACTGTCCTATGGATGGTCCTAGTGATGGTCCTGCCTTAGACTGTCCTATGGATGGTCCTAGTGATGGTCCTGGATTGGACTGTCCTATGGATGGTCTTGCATTGTACTGTCCCAGTGATGGTCCTGCATTGGACTGTCCTATGGATGGTCCTAGTGATGGTCTTGCATTGTACTGTCCTAGCGATGGTCCTAGTGATGGTCTTGCATTGTACTGTCCTAGCGATTGTTCTATGGATGGTCCTGCATTGTACTGTCCCAGGAACTGTCCTAGAGACGGTCTTGCATCGGACTGTCCTAGCGATGGTCCTTTGGATGGTCCTGCATTGATACCTTCCTTGGAGCCTCTTCCCTGCGCTTTGATTCCTTTATATTTTTCAGAAAACCTTGCTTCTTGGTTTCCATCATCGTTGACATCTTCCTTTGAAACTCTCTCCTGCTCGTCGTGTCTTTCTCTGACATAATTATCTTCGTTAAAAACCCTTGCTTTTTGGTTTCCATCTTTTTCAAAATGTTTCTTTAAATCTCTTTCCTGCCCTTGAGTTCGTGCACTGACATAACTATGTTCGTTAGAAACACTTGCTTTTGGGTTGCTTTTACTGCTGACATGACAGACATTTTCCTTCCAAATAATTTCCTGTGATGTGTTGCCTTCTTTGACACAGTATCTATGTACTATAGAAACACTTGCTTGTTGTGATCCATTTTTGTTGACACACTCTTTCGATACTCTTTCCAGAAATTCCAGTTCTTTGTTTCCTTTTTCGACATAACAATGTTCCTTTGGTTCCCCAACATCTTTGATATAATTATGTTCTTGATAAATCCGATCATCTTGTTTCTTAACTCTATTGAAGTGATAATTATGCTCCTCCGTAACCCGCTTTTTGTGCTTTCTCTCTTTTGTGACTTGCGCTTGTCTAGCAAGTGCTTTGAGTGTTCCTGATGCTGACTGCCCACTTCTGACATATCCTTGTTGTCCACCTGGACTGTGTTCCTCCCTAACCCTTGCATACTCTCCTTTAACATTGGCGCGCTCTGCATTCACAACTTCTCCTAAGTTCGGCTTTGAGCTTTGGGCAGCTTTATATAGTCTGTAATAAGTACCATCATGGTAATAAGTACCATCATGACCCTTCTTAATCCGTGATGGCTCTTCTCTCTTTTCATCCACCAAGTAACAATGATCGTTCTCAACCTTAAGTAGCTCCTCTTTTTTGACGCGCACTGCTGTCACAACCTTCCGCCCGTCTAGTCCTAGTGATGGTCCTGCATTGGACTGTCCTAGCGATGGTCCTATGGATGGTCCTGCATTGGACTGTCCTAGCGAGGGTCCTACGGATGGTCCTGCATTGGACTGTCCTAGTGACGGTCCAATGGATGGTCCTGCATTGGACTGTCCTAGCATTGGTCCTATGGATGGTCCTGCATTGGACTGTCCTAGTGACGGTCCTCTGGATGGTCCTGCATTGGACTGTCCTAGCATTGGTCCTATGGATGGTCCTGCATTGGACTGTCCTAGTGACGGTCCTCTGGATGGTCCTGCATTGGACTGTCCTAGTGATGGTCCTGCATTGGACTGTCCTAGCGATGGTCCTATAGATGGTCCTGCATTGGACTGTCCAAGTGACGGTCCTCTGGATGGTCCTGCATTGGACTGTCCTAGTGATTGTCCTATTGATGGTCCTGCATTGAACTGTCTTAGTGACGGTACTGCACTGGCGTTCGGCTTTGAGCTTTGGGCAGCTTTATGCAGTCTGTAATTAGTACCATCATGACCCTTCTTAATCCTGAATGGTTCTTCTTTCTTTTTATCGCCCAATACCAAGTACCAATGATCCTTTAGTAGCTCCTCTCCTTTTTCAACGCGCACTGCTGTCACAACCTTCTGTAGGTCAAGTCCTAGTGATGGTCCTGCATTAAACTGTCCTAGCGATGGTCCTGCATTGGACTGTTCTAGCGATGGTCCTATGGATGGTCCTGCATTGGACTGTCCTATGGATGGTCCTGCATTGGACTGTCCTAGCGATGGTCCTGTGGATGGTCCTGCATTGTACTGTCCCAGGAATGATCCTAGTGATGGTCCTGCATTGGACTGTCCTAGTGACGGTCCTCTGGATGGTCCTGCATTGGACTGTCCTAGCGATTGTCCTATTGATGGTCCTGCATTGAACTGTCTTAGCGACGGTACTGCATAGGGCGGTCCTGCATAGGGCCGTCCTAGGGATGGTCCTGCACTGGAGTTCGGCTTTGAGCTTTGGGCAGCTTTATGTAGTCTGTAATAAGTACCATCATGACCCTTCTTAATCCGTAATGGTTCTTCTTTCTTTTCAATGATCCAATGATCCTTTAGTAGCTCCTCTCTTGTTTTGTCGCGCACTGCTGTCACAACCTTCCGTCTGTCTAGTCCTAGAGATGGTCCTGCATTGGACTGTCCTAGCGATGGTCCTGTGGATGGTCCTGCATTGTACTGTCCCAGGAATGGTCCTAGTGATGGTCCTGCATTGGACTGTTCTAGCGATGGTCCTATGGATGGTCCTGCATTGAACTGTCCTAGTGACCGTCCTGCATTGGGGTGTCCTGGTTCTCCACTGTTGCAGATTGCCTCTGCTTTCACAACCATCTCTTCGTCACGTATATGTGATGGTCCTGGACTGACCTGTCCTGACTCCCCACTGGTACGGGTAGCTGCTGCTTTGAATTCATCTTCATCTAGGGGCTCCTCTGCAAATTGAATCAAAGTTTTCATAATCTAAGTCAATAATTTTATGACTCAAAAGGGGAAAATCATTTCAAAGATGTGTGAACTGCAATTTTTTTCTTCAAATCTTTACATTGATCCAGCCTTCTTCCAGAGGCATATCAGTATTTTCAAATTCGCAAATCTTTACATAAACCAGCCAATCCCAAAACTTGGCTGCATTATATGAATTACCACATTCTTCTAATATACATCGGTAACTAATGAAAACTGCAATTACCTTTGTTTTAAAAACTAAAAATATCCCATTTGGCTGCAAAGGAATTTATATGATTTCTGACATTATTATTATTTATTCAAGAAGTGGGCCCACTATCACTTCGTCTGGACGGAATCTTACCTTTGAAATGAACAACAAACAGGTCATCTAGTGCCTCATCTATTGGTTCTATCTTTATATAGACCTCTTTATGTGATGTGCCTGCCTCCTTTGGTTCAGCTACATGTAAATAAATAAAAAAGAAAATATCTTGAGATTAAACAAAAAATAGTGCAAAATCGTCTAGGAGAGGTGTATCTGTGTGTGTCTGATGTTTGCCGGGATTTAATAACAATACCAATAGACAATCCTTCATATTGTACCATCAATCTAGAACATGAACATGTCTAGCATATGTACCGCCATCAAATTCCATCATCATAATATCATATATTTATGCTCATTAATCAATGCTTGGATTTCAACATGCATAGTGTATGCTCCTGAAATTAGCACTTAACTGATAGCTAATGCCAACAAAATGAGATCCGGGCCACTAACAAATAATGTAGATAAAGATTTTAATTTCCCAACCGGGAAACCAAATACAGCCCTGGGTCAACATTTTAGACCACCCAAATCTTATTTGGAGTTACCAAAATTTGATAATTTTGCTCATTACAAATGAGCCCTTGCAATCACCAATAAGGTAATACAAATAATGCAAGCCTGATCGAGGATTACAATTATCTTGTCACAATGCCTCGAAAATCTCTGATTATCCGGTCCCCAGCTGGTCCCCAAAAGTACTCTAGTTGGGATTTATGGAGAATACATGATCAGAGCTGCCAAGCTTGATTTAAAAAGAAAACAGAATGAAATTACCCCAAAAACAGAAATTTTCAGGAAAACAGACTTTGACACACTGAAGTTCGAGCACAAAATTACACGAACAATTTAAAGATCGTATATTTGAACAGGGTTGGTGCTGGTTCTAATTACGTGCATATTACAGTGTTTGAACGTTTGTAAACGTTCAAACGTAAAACAAACGTAATTTGACTGTAATTACTGCTGTAATTGCATTTTTTTAAACGTGACATTTACGGCAAAACATAATAGTTGGCAGCTCTGCATGTTATCCCAGAAACAAAAAAATATTGTCTTACCTTTAAATTACTCCAGGATAAAAGATGCCGTTCCAACAAGCTCTGGCCTCTGCCTCTAATTTCAGCACTAGCAATACGTTTAACGCAATTCACGTTTAACGGCTCAACAGTGCGCACTTAAGCTTAGCGCGCTTGTTGACTAGGCAACTGGATATAAAGGATATCCTCGCAACGCAATAAACAAACAACGACAATGTGTGCTTATAAATTCAGCTTGCTGTATGCATAAATACTATGTCCGCACGAAGCGCAATGTACATTTAATAACGTGTAGGGTGAATCACCGCATCAGTCATTCAATTGATGACATCACTGGCAGTGCAATGTGCACTATTGCACTGTCGGATCAGTAGAGAGTGCAATAGATCATTTCTACTGATGATGACCTGTTCCTCGTTAATGAGACGGCCATCGCAGCCATCGAGAGACGGACAAACTTTATTTAGGAACTGTATCTTTTATCTTGATCTAATTAAGGAGACACGAATGAACAAACTGAATATCATGTGACCTGAATTCAACCAATCACAACTCGAGAACATTCTAAGGTGTTATATAACATCTATAATTTTAGAACATTAACTGACGAAATTAACTAAGAAATCATATATCATGAAATCAATGCTAGAAATGCCTTGTGGCCCAGTGGACAAGTAAAAACAAGATTTATACAATTCTAGTGGTCCAAACCCTTCATCTGGTGGCCCAAACAACTAAAAACTTGTTACACTTGATTGCCCATTTGACTAGTGAAATTAAGCATCAGTGAAACTTTGTGGCCCTAAAAATAACTTTTGTTTTGAGGCCCCAGGCCAGCGGGCCTGTGGCAATTCAGAGCATTGGTTAGGAGCTCACCATCTGACGCTTGTTGGCAGTTACTGCATTTCACATCCTCTCCTCTCTCGGCAGATGAGACTTGGTCCTTCTGAGAGCACTGCGCGTGACAGAGGCTGCATTTCAGAGTGTCTTCCTTGGCTGGTTTGGGGGTCAATTCTGCAGGGGAAAAACAACAAATAACAATTTTTAGGGTATAAGACTACAATCATCCGAGAACATCTGACTTCATTACTGTAGTATGTGACCGGCTATAGCAAAACCTGGTACTTGTAGGTACAAATCAAAATTTAGATTTTCATACCATTACAAAGGCCTCATCACAAGCTTTCATTTGATGCTTTGTTCTAACTAATGGTTCAATAATTGGTGAAGATATGATTGTTTCAATTTTACAATCATAGGTCTTTTACACACATTGTGTGAACTTAAAATGCCCATTTCTTCAAAACATGAAATACTGATATATATACCGATACATATATATCAAACTACATTTTAACAAAATATAATCAATGAATAAAACTAACTTGTTTGCCTTGTGACCCAGTTGGGCAAGTAAAAACAGGATATTTCACATTTTAGTGGCCCGCAGTCTAAATCTTGTGGCTCCCCCAAACAGAAAATTTGAGTGGCCCCATGCCAGTAGGCCTGTGCTTATTTTGAGCACTGCTTAAGTCTACAATTTTTGTTATTACGGGTATATCATTACGGACTACAATAATTTCAGTGTACCATAATTACTTTGCCTTTGAACAATGGTTACAAATCAGTTCATCTACCAGGTATTGGAGATTCGTACTAAACTGAAACGTGTTCCATGCTTTTATTGGTATTAATATGAATATAATGAGGTATGTGAGAATCACACTAATTTTGCATTGAGTTTTGTAGATTTTGACATTGTTTCTAGATCTCTTTAACATACAATAGAAACATGGAACAGGCTTCAGTTTCCTGAATTTTCCTTTCATTATAAAGATATTTCTGATTGAATTGATTGAACTCTACAAAATTAGTGCAATGAGTTAGCTAATATGGCTCCATTAACATTTAGTACTCATTCATTACTCGGACATTGTACACACCACTCAGAGGAAATATATCAGATTACAGAAAAACACATTTTATAAACGCTTTGTCAGTTTCTGCACAGTCATGTCAACAAAGTTACTATATCCCGTTATGTATTTCTTTGTTGAGGATCAAATTTGGGCAGTGCTACCAGAAAAAAAAAACCTTTACACTTAGCGCTTCAGGAAACATTACAAATATTTTCTTACCAACAGAATCCATTTGAGACGCAGGTAGTATCGCATCACTTCTTTCCCTAGGTCTCCCTGCCTTATTTGCCGCTCCTGAAAAGGAATGGAAATGTGTAAAGACATTGTGTGTGTGTGTATGTGTGTGTTTGCTTCTGAACAGTCTCCTGCGCACAATTTTGCAGATATCTCGACCAATTTCTCATGGAAGCTTCCTGTCCTTCAACAATAGAATCCATTAAGTTTTCGTCAAAGCTCATGGTCAAGGTCGCACAAAAAATAGAATTGACAAAGACTTCTGTATAGGCGGAGGTATATACACTCCCCGAGTGAGCTGTGTTCTAGTTGTGTCCGTCTTGGGCAGCAAAGATGGGTGAGACTATTGCAAATATCAATTTGGGACTGTATGCACCTTTAAATGGTAATAAGTGTATCAGCAACCAAAATGTTAAATGGTCACGTTTACTAATTAATATTATAAATTGAATCAATATTATTACCGTATTCATTTATTGAAATCTAATTATACTCAACCAAATCACTTGGAGGAGCTTACACATCAAATTTCAATTTGTTGTATGCCTTATTTTTTTTAAATTGAATGCATTTGATTCTTCAAATGTCTCCCTAATTTCTTGCGAGACTGCCCTTCCGCTCTGTATTATGGAACACTCACCGTATTGCTTCATGGATTCATGGCAGTTGCTGCACATTTTGATCAGTTTTGTCTTTTTGTTCAATACACCATTGTCCCTATTCACAGGCACGCATTCTTTGGAGCACACACCGCATGGAACCATCTTCTTCATTGTGGCATCTTTTAACAGAAACAAACACAAAATTGGTTAAAAATGCGTTTGGCATTGGAACTAAACTAGGTGGATCCTTGACTGCGCACAGTCGAAAATAATGCCTCCGCTATCACACAATTTTGATATCAAGCCCAAATTAACATGCAGTGAATTAATTCTGTTAACTCAATTTTGATGTTAGTCCATGAAATCAGATCTTGAGATATCCCAATTTCGAGCTATTTTTCATGTAATGAGTCCTGTGACCTTGACCTTTGACATCATGGCTTCATTGGCTCCCTAAGATACATTCAGGTACCTAGTTTGATTGAAATCTGACATTCAGTTCTTGAGATTTTACCATTACAAGCTATTTTTGCATAATATATTGAGCCCTGTGACCTAGAGTGACCTTTGACCTCATGACCCTCAAAATCTAATCAGGGCCCCATTGCAGAAAGAGGTACAATCGATTTAAGTAACAATTAATTGTAATTTAAGTCAGGTGTTCGAAATGCGCAAATCTGAATGGTTGAAACCTGCAAAATTTCTGACTTATAATCGATTGTATAGATCTCTTTCTGCAATGGGGCCCAGATCATTGTCACCCCAAGGTGTACACTCATGCCAAGTTTGAAATTGATATGTGTCAACCGATTCTTGATATCACAAGAACAAAAACATAATGCCTCCGAGCCACTTCATTGGACATATCAGATTACAGAATTACACATTTCATTTACACAAGTTTGTTCACATGTCAATAAATTTGGGGTTTACATGTAGGTCACAAAACTTTGATCAACTTTGATCAACCACAAAAAATCTTGACACTTAGACTTAGTACTTCTGGAATTTTCTTACCAACAGAATCCATTTCAGACGCAGGTCTTTTCTGAGGTGGCCCTACTTTATTTGCACCTGAAAAGGAATGGAAATGTGTAAAGAGTAACATTGTTGATCATCATCAGATTTAACAACTTCTCCTTAAATGAACTAACAGCAACCTTTCTATACAGACCACATATACACCGACATTGCTTCCCTGGAGTGAAATGAACCAGATGAAGACCACACGTTCATCAAAACTACTTTAGGCCCGGTCACATATCACCGGACAACGTAAACGGATGCCTAACGAATAGGAAAGTTATCCGGTGGTGAAATTAGTCACCATTGCTTCATGCGCAAAACATTATGTAGGATAAAACAACGTACATCACCTGACAAGCAATGGACAAGAAACGCATACAAATGGAGAAAAGTGGATTGAAGTCATTGAAAATTTTACTTTATATGACACCTTGGAATCATGGAATGTTCTCGCAATATGATTGGTTGAATTCAGGTCACATGACATTCGTGGAAATGTACCATTCCACGATTTAACGTCATTTTTCATTGAATAGAACTTTTTTTAGTACCATTCCACGATTTCCGATGTCATTAAACGTGGAATGGTACTTTTTTATGTTGTTGTTTTGTGCGAGCCAGCGCGCGTTAAAAATAACTGTGCGCATTGCGCAGATTTTCCATTCATGAACAAGCGCAAATTAACAAACATTACGCACTCCATGCAAGGCAGCTGTACTTTTTACACAACATGGCTGCAGAACCGGGAATTATTTTGCTGACGGATGCCGATTTGGACGATTTAATCGACAGTGCGGATTCTTATAACACGAAGAAGCAAATAAAGTAGGTGTCATATAAAACAAATAATAAATGTTTTTTCCATTCGTGGAATGGTACAAATATTTTCATTCGGTGAAAGATGGAATGTCCATTCAACTCGGCTTCGCCTCGTTGAATGTAACATTCCATCTTTCACCTCATGCAAATATTCGTACCATTCCACTCATAAACATTCATTATTTGTATACTAAGTTGGGCATCTGTTAATGCTATCTGGTGATATATGTGACCTGGCCTTTTTTCATATCTGTCTTGGGCAGCCAAGATTGGCAGGGCTGTTGCAAAACTCAGTTTGGGTCTGTATGCACCTTCTAATAGTTATAGGAATATCAACAACCAAAATGTCAAAATGGTGGCGTAATTGGTCACGTTTAATAATTAATATTATAATTTGAATCATCATTATTATACTGTATATTTATTTAAATACAATACATTAGACTGATCAACAAATAATTTCTTAGAATCATTCTTGTTCATAATTCATATGAATAAATGTGATCCAAAGATAAATCATCCTACAGTTCCAAAAATAATGGAATTATAGTAATCAACATGTAATACGTTACATGTTATCACGGAAATGCCCATAGCCTAGCATGATTATAATTCAGATATGCTTTATAGACATGTTTATGGTAAGAGTAGTATATAGAGCCTAGCTTCCAATCCTGGCAGGATCTTCTTCAGGGCAACAAATGACAGTCACATGCTTGTTTTGCTGTATTTTCTTGCAAGACTGCCCTTCAGCCAGGGAAAAAAATACACAGGGGCGGCGGACAAATTCACCCCCGAAATGCCAAAAAGAGCCCCCCCCAAAAAAAACAAATTTTCTACATGATCGGAACGTGATCGAATGCCGATCTGATGATCACTTACAGCACTAGTAGCCCCTGGAATTCGAAAAAAAAGAGCCCCAGAAATGTGTAGCCCCTGAAAGTTGGAAAAGTAGCCCCCGAAAACTTCCATAAAATTAGATAGGGAGCCCCCGAAATAAAAATATTAATTTTTCCCTGCCTACAGCTCTGTATTATGGAAAACTCACTGTATTGCTTCATGGATTCATGGCAGTTGCTGCACATTTTGATCAGTTTTGTCCTTTTGTTAAATACACTATTGTCTCTATTCACAGGCACGCATTCTTTGGAGCACACACCGCATGGCACCATCTTCTCCATTATGGCATCCTTAACAGAAATGAAACAAAAACAAATTGGTTAAAAATGCATTCAAAATTTGGCATTAGAACTTTCAAAGGGGGCTGACATGCACTCAGTGTAAGTTGAATATTTAAATTGGCCTTGCTGTAGCCATATTAGCATTACCTGATACTTGTTTCAACACAAAGATGATGTCATAATGTAGCAAAATGGAGCATTCCTACTCCTATTGGTAGGTTACCATTGGCTATGTTGAGTTTTGGTAAAGAGGGCGCTACACAAAATAATTTTTTGTGAGATAACGAAAAACTGAGTGTCAAATTTGAAAGAACATACAATTTTTATGATATAATCAACTTTATTTGATCAAAATCGGTTCAGAAATGTCTGAAATATGCATAAACATAACAGTTTGTAATAATTGTGGGGCCCCACAATAATTCAATAATTTTGAACCAGCCATTAAAAAAAATAATAATAATTATGCTTCCTCTTTTAAAAAATTGACAAAAGAGGTTTTTAAATAGTTGTTGATTATCTCTCTATCTAATCACTATTTCAACAAAACATCACATGTTTGAAACCAATGACTTTTTAGAGCGCGACCTCTCAAGTTTTAATGGCTCTTTTTCAATGATAATTTTTGTATTACTTTAGAGCACGGTGGAGTTTGTTTGTAATGTAATGGTGCAGGTTTTGGTTACTAAAATTCAGCGGTTTCATAATAGTTAATACCATTAATGATTACACGGGCCACGGGCCACGCGCCACGGCACCATTTTTCACATCATAATACAATTACAAAGTCAATGTCGTAATGTTCTTTTCAATAATAAGACTAGCTAGGTCTAGACTCTACGACCACCTACAGAAGCCCCCAAACTTGCACTTTTGTGTGCACGATATTTTGGGGAAATATATTGATACGATACTTACCAATTTCTCATTCACAAATATGTGATGTAACTTGCCGCTAGATAAAAATGATGATTTGTACTTGTAGCTCATTTCCCATAAAATCCGTGATTTCTGCACCAGCTCGACTTCTTTCCGTGTCGTAGCGCGAGGTTTCGAACGAAAGATGATCATGCTTTGGTCTCCATTCAAGTCGCCCGATTTAAATTAAATGGCAGATCTGACCCGTTTAGTGGTACGGAAAAAAACCACTAACGCGTCAGATCTGTCGTTTAATTGGAATCGGGCGACTTGAATGGAGACCAAAGCGGGATCATCTTTCGTTCAAAACCTCGCGCTACGACACGGAAAGAAGTCGGGCTGGTGCAGAGATCACAGATTTTACATGGGAAATGAGCTAGTACAACTTACAAGTACAAATCATCATTTTCATCTAGCGGCAAGTTACATCACATATTTGTGAATGAATAAGTTTGTCAGAAATATTGTATGGACTATGCTATGGTAAACATTGCATTGACATTAATTGCCATCGAGCGGCATTTGATTTTGAATAGCATAGTCTAGTTATTTAAAATTAAAATTAACCGTGATAATAACAGACGAAACATGGGTGGAAAACTGGAAATTGATGAAAATTTGAATACCGGGTACAAATTGCGCTCCCTTTCAATCAATTCTTCTGCAGGTCGGGGGCAGACTACAGAGTTTCTGAGCTGAAAACTTGATTCCGGTTGGAACTGCGTCAGATTTCAGAATTTTCCGTGGTTTGTATCCCAAGCTAGCACAAGCAAGTCAAGGCAATCGAATGTCGTTCTTCATCAAACTCAAAGTCAACTCAAACGCACTGCACTTGGCTCAATGTGGTCCTCACAAACAACACGAAATCACGAAAATGTAGAAGTTTTTATGTTTAATTTGTTAGTCCCAATGCTTCTCAGCCAAACTGCACATCTCTCCTTATCTTTCTCTGGATTGAGGATAGCATAAACGATTTCCCAGGTCAGGTTTCCCGACGGTTACGTTGGCGCAGAAAATCAATGATGCGCTGCATGCTAGATAATTGATCTGACCGGCGCGCGGCCGGCGGCTGCGCCCGCCCGGCCGGCGCGGGGCGGGCGGCGCGATCTCGCGCGATCGGCCGCCATCGTATTTACGTGTCCTATGGCCAATGCAATGCAGCATGCAACAATTGGCGCCACATTGTTACCCAACACAACAGGCACACACACACAGACACACACGCACATTTACAGTACACACACACATGGGGGGGTGGGGGGGGGGGGGGGGGGGGGGGGGGGTGTAAACCCACCCCCCCCTTTTGATTAAAAAAAGGGCTGTTTTGAGGGGTTCAAACCCCCCCTTTACAAAAATTTAAGAGGTCTGGAGGTCACTTTTTAGTTGTCACTTTTTAGTGGTCTCGACCGATCATAACCAATAGTCTCGGGCCCCCGAAAAATGAAAAATCTTCACCGATACTCCCCATCAAAAAAGTCTTCACCGATCCCCCACCCCCCCTCTCCCCCTCTCAAAATACTTGACCAACACCCTCCCTCGAAAATGTTGGTCGACGAAATAACCCCCCCCCCCCCCCCCCCCCCCTTGAAAAAATTATGGGTCTGCCAGCGTACACACCATAGAGTAACTATAATATAAAGACTATAGAGAGGTAACTCGGGCAAAAGTTCGCCAAATTAGAAGCTCTGAGCTCTCTATTTTGGTCTTGCATATTCATGAGGCGCCGGATGATCCCATTTAATGCTATTTCTCACGTATAAGTGCTTGAAGTGTTTGTAAACTGTACAGCAGCGAAATTCTACTGAGCATGCGCAGTTCAACTCGCGCGCTGTATTTGCATGATTTGCATATGTACGCACAAATTTTCTCATTAGCATATCATTATTATTCATGATGTTTTTTCTCTAAAAGCACGTGTATAGTGTTTACATACATGTACTCCTAAAATGTTGATTATGTTGATTATGCTCCAATATATGTTTTTATCCTTTCACCGGTGAACGGTTTCCCTCGCTAAATGTATCATGTACAGCTTTGAGTTGTGATAAGTATAGGCTCCACTACCCATTCATATTAAAGACAAAAATCCTACTGTTATGGGGCCAATTTTGGGGGGTTGGCCTACTCCGTGGAATGCGCCTTGAGCGAAATTTCGCACTGGGTGAATACTTGTATAATGCATAATTAAACGCGCTGTCGTTTTATTATTTTGAGGTCTATAACTCCACGAAAAAGAATTTTTTTCAGGCATGCTGTTAAATTACATTTTCTTTCATATAAGACAATAACCTCACAAGTTTTGAAATTTAGCTTGCAAAAGGCGGACAGTCCCTTTAAAGGGATAGTTGAGTATTGGTCAAACTTAACTTTAGTAACCAAAACCTGCACCATTACGGTACAAAATAGTAGTTATAACTTCACCATACTCAAAAAGTATACACAATTACAAACGACTAAGTAAAACCCCTGTTATCATTCAAAAAGAGCCGTTACAACTCAAGAGGGCGCTCTTTACGAAAATAATTGTTTTTTAGCCATTTTTCATACAAAATTGTGCATTTAATGTTTTGTTAAAATAATGATTCAATAGAGATATCATCAACAACTTTTTAAAAACCTATTCAGATTTTTTTCAAAGTAGTCTTTAAGCATTTAAAATTTTTTTTTCTAAAAAGTCAAAATATCCCCTGGTGAAGAATATTTGAATAAAAATATGTTTATGGATATTTCAGCCGTTTCTGAGCCCATTTTGTTCAAATTAAGTGTATTCTGTCATTAAAATTGTATGTCCTTTCAAATTTGACAGTCAGTTTTTCATTATCTCACAAAAAAATATTTTGAGAAGTGCCCCCTATACCCGGGGGGGGGGGGGGGGGGGGGGGGTCTGTCCTCATTGAAAGGGGGGTATCATGCGTGACCAAGAAAACGAGTAATTAGGGTGGTTTTTCACGATCAGGCGAGATACTCGAGTATCTCGTTTAGGGTCTCAAAATCACCCAAAATCAGGAAATAGGGTATCAATTTTAGGCTGATGAATTACTCGTTTAGGGTATCAAAAAGATGAATTACTCGTTTAGGGTCTCAAAAACTCAGCTTACTTGCTTAGGGTAAGTATCAAAAATAGTTATAACTGCTTAGGGTTTTACAAAAAATTGATTACTTGCTTAGGGTATCAAAAATACTTGCGTAGGGGTTTACACAAAATTGATTACTTGCTTAGGGTATCAAATTACCGATAATCATACTTGCTTAGGGTGTATTTTTTGCACCACGCAAATACTCGTTTAGGGTGCTTTTGGCAAGTCCTTGGTCACGCATGATACCCCCCTTTCTATGAGGACAGACCCCCACGGGCCCTATACCCACACTCAACTATCCCTTTAACAAACACATACACTCGAAAATGCAAATTATACACACACAAACGCACACACGCACACACAAACACAAGTAGTATGCAAACACACATACACACGCACACTCTCACACAAACATAAACAAATACAAACATGCGCACGCAAACACAAGCACATGTACACTCACCCGGGGGGGGGGGGGGGGGGGAGGGGGGAGGGGGGAGGGGGGAGGGGGGAGGGGTGGTCACTCACAACATGACTGGCTACGCACACACAAAAAAAATGCGTCGAAAGGGTATCATTTTCAGCTACTGTATATGGCATCGTTGACATTTTCCTTAGAAAAGATACGGTTTCCAGCACTAAAAAAACACACAAAAAGGGTACCTTTTCAGGTGCAAAAGTTTTTGACGTAGTGCCATTAAGGGGCATTAACGGTAGGTTTTCGAAGCATAACGCCATTCAAGGGGTGTAAACTTGGTGCGATACACCAATTATCTTTTGTATCATGCACTTTTTTATGAGAGTGACCCCCCCCCCCCCTCCGATACACACGTACCGATCCACTAAAACATCCACACACTGTACAAACTTGGGTAAAATCACACACACAACTTTTGTTTACATTTCCGTGCTCTGAACATGTCCAGAGCTGTATCTGAATGCTCTGAACACCTTCCATTTCTTTTTTCACACACACACAAAATACATACACATACATGCGCACGAACACACACACACACACATCACATACACTGATAGACACACATCACAATCACTGATACACACACACATACACACACACACACAAAACACACAAACACTTCCTCAAGCACACACATTTAGTACAATAATAGTCATATTAAGTCAATACTCCTTTCGTGAACAAAATACAAATGTAAAGCTTGAGTACAGTTGTGTAATAGATATATAGCAACAACATTTCTGTTGGGCCTTTTATTCAATTTCAATTAACAAACATATTATTCAGTTATTCTTTTCTTAGAACATACAACAAGACCCTATAAATTGTTCTCCCACCTACATAATCAGTTAACTCATACCTATTATGCAAATACACAATAACTTCACATATACAATTCAATAAAAGCCTATTATAGGCTTTTTTTTCTTAAAGATAGTACGATTGTTGGGCAACTAAGTCCATTTTCCCCCACATGATCACTGTATAGCTTTTGTCCTGACTAGCAGTAAAAGTACATTTCTGCGATCAATATCTTACAATGTTCTCATAATACAATGGTAAAAGACAAAAGCTGACCTATACTGTGGTATGGATACTATTCATACTCAAAAGATATGGGTCCGGTATAAGTTGGCAATTCAAATTTGGTGTATCAACAAGAAATAATATAATCTAAAAACAACAAAAATTGAAGGAAAATCAGTGTGGACACACTTGTGGATACCTTTCCCATATAACTCTTTATATGCTTGATGAATTAAACCTCTGCATACCAAGTTCTGAGAAGCCCATGTAGCTCTTACACAGTAACATGGTCACAGAAAGGATAGGGTCAAATGCTTTCAGAAAATCACAAGACAGTGACCAGTTGGCTAACACATTCAAAATTTAGGAACATCCTACACACTGAAGTTGTTCATGTCAAACCTTAAAGAACTTGCTTGAGCTTTACCTTACATAGCAACATCCAATGAGGTATGCAAGGTAGATTTAAATGTCCGTATTGAATTGGTATTTTATTGAGAATATGTTGATTGAAAAGCTTATCCCCGGGTTACAAGGCCAGGAATTAACATAAAACTGAATATGGCATGTGAACAGTTCTTTCATCATTTTCAAATCCTTCTTTTATGACTGCTGAAAAGGTGTACATTCAATAAGCCTTCCTCCAGGCATGCATAAAGGAGTTGTCCCTCAAGTGACACAAATTACCTGAACAATTCACATTTGTGTAAACCATAGTTTAAAACGTTGTCTACAACCATGGGGTGCCATTTGTAAACTGATGGAGAAAGAATGTGCGCTCCTTACTGGTTAACTATGTTGCTGCTACAGGCACCAAATGAATGTCTGTCTTTTCATATAGTGGAATTTGCTGGTTATTAGCAAGCACTAAAGGTAATATAATTAGAAATTAGCATATGCTTCACTTGTCTACAAGCAGCACTTCATAGATGTAGACCATGGTTTATGTAAACCTCAGTTTTAAATTCCAGCCAATGAGTACTAAGGTATACTGCCGTAATCTGACAAAAGGAAGCAACTGACAATTGGTAGTTTTCTTGTAAATGAGGATTTTTATGATGACAATTGTGTAGTTACTTCCTTCTGTCCTATTAATTTCTCATAATTGGATTGTCAGGGTGACTTTAATTTGTTCACCATTGTGTAGAGCATATCTCAATTACCCCAAAACAAGTAAAAAGACTATCCATAAAATTGTCAGTTGCTTCCTTTTGTCAGATTACGGCAGTATAGCACTCAACACTAGTTCTCTACCGCTTATAAATCATTGGTTGAGAAAGAAAAGGGCGCTATGTCATTTGTTGGTGATTCAGAGATAATCATGTTTAAATAGCTCTCTTTCATCGGTGACAAACATTCAAAAAATTTGAAATAATTGTCTCAAAATTTTGCATGATCACAACGATGAAGCTCTTGTCTACAAGATTGTATGCAGAACTCAAAAAATTTACTTAGCACCATGGGCGTCGATCTGTCATTGATACCCATTCATCAGGGGGGGATGATCTATTCATTCATCCCCCCCTGATGAATAGGTATAACGTAAGTATCGACGCCCATGCTTAGCACCCTTCTCACTCTCTTCTGACAAAACCATGTTTTCTGATATTTGGCCATCATCATTTTAAACTTTTACTTTTATGTCGCTGACAAATGGTTTAATGACAAAACTGTTCATTAGTATTACTTTTCAAAAAAACTTTCTTTCTATATAAATAATCACGAGATGAATTTGAATCACTTCCCACATATTTCAACAAGAGTTGGCGTACAAAAGACAGAATCAAATTTGTACCAGAAACAACCATGCGGAGCATCCTTAGAAAAATGTAAACGGCTCCTCCAAGCTATGTGACAGAAATCATCATAAGATATCAGTTTTCTGGACAGTTTTGTTTGGTAACAGGCATGGCTTTATCTGTTTTATCATCTCGATTACAAAACAAAAAGATGAAAGAGAGAATATGAACTTTTCATCATGGTTTTAATCCTCAGTACTGTGTGCAATGCAGTCACGTATTACTGTGCATAGAATAAAGTCATATAACCATGATCTCAATATGCAACAACATAAACAAATGGTTCTTTACGTCTTCTTCTTTGTCAATATAATAGCTAGTATAGGGGTTGACAAGTCAAACAATAACATGTACCCCTGTCCCTGTCATATTATCACAGTTGTATTCTATTTTTCAATATAGCAGCTAGTATTTCATTAATTAAAAGAAAGAAAATAGGGGCTGACAATAAAACAGAAGCATATACCCCCTTCTCTCGTCATATTATCACAGTTGTATTTTATTTTTTCAATATAGCAGCTAGTAATTCATCAATTAAAGGGATAGTTGAGTTCTGGTAAAGAGAGTACAGTTTTGGTCAAACTGAATTTTAGTAACCAAAACCTGCACCATTACATTACAAACTAATAGTTATAACTCCATCATGCTCAAAAGGAATTCAAAAATTACAAATGACTACCGGTAAGTAAAAAGCCTGTTATCATTCAAAAGAGCCATTAAAACTCAAGAGGGCGCTCTCTAAACACTCACCGGTTTCAACCATTTAAAATGAAATATTGTGCATGTGATGTTTTGTTGAAATAGTGATTAGATATAGAGATAATCAACAACTATTCAAAAACCTCTTTTGTAAATTTTGAAAAGAGGAAGCATTAAACAAAAAAAATTAACGGCTGGTTCAAAATTATTGAATAATTGTGGGGCCCCACAATTTTACAAATGGTTATGTTTATGGATATTTCAGCCATTTCTGAACCGATTTTGATCAAATAAAGTTTATTCTGTCATTAAAATTGTATGCTCTTTCGAATTTGACACTCAGTTCTGCATCTCACAACAAATTTATTTTGTGTAGCAAAACTCAACTATCCCTTTAAAAGAAAGAAAACGGGATTTGACAAGAAAAACATAAATACATGTACCCCGTCCCTGTCATATTATCACAGTTGTATTCTATTTTTCAATATAGCAGCTAGTATTTCATCAATTAAAAGAAAGAAAATAGGATTTGACAAGAAAAACATAAATACATGTACCCCCTTTCCTGTCATATTATCACAGATATATTTCTCCTGCACATTGCATAAGTCCAAGGCAAGGCAAAAAATACATGTGACGCCTATATATACAGACAGGGTAAAAAAAAAGAGAACTGAAATTCACATTGTTTTATCAACTATTTTTTTTCTCACTTCTCTAAGTTTCAGACCAACCCCCGAAACTTGGCTGCACAAGGAAATGGCAGGTGCATTTAACAAACACCATTCTATGAATCTGGGTAGTTTGAATCGAAATAGAAAATAAAAAAATAGACAATAGAAAACTCTGATTGATTTACTTCACGTGCCACTAGTATAGAGTACCGAAGTAAGATGTCGCAGGTATTCGTTACCATGGGTAATGGTTCTAAACAATGTCAGGCAAGCCAGAAACCGTATGATTGGTTCCTTCTTAGCAACCTTGCATTCGCTAACGGCTTATTTCAGAGCCAGCATAGCATATGTGACCTTACACCACAAAACGACCGTTATGTCGCTCAGATAGTTTCTCTGTTATTAGCTAAAATAATCAAATTTGGTTTAAAATATGAGATTTAGGATTTGTGTATTTCCTGAATGAAGGTATCTTAATCTACCTTCTGTAAAATGTTGATCGTCAGAAATCATTTTTAAATATGTTTTTTCATTGAATAACAATTATCAGATTACAGCGCTTAAATGGACACCAATCTTCTCCCTTGTTTAAAATCTGCTTCAGCCATTGTACAAATCTTTGGCTGCTCATTTTGAGAGGGTTCGCTTAGTCCAAATATGACAAATTATATACCATTTTAAAGGTATTGACTTCTACTGTTATGTCATGTGAAAATCAGCATAATCATTTTCCCAGACTTATTGGTCGTTTTGTGGTGTAAGGTCACATATAAACTCTCGTTAACCCATTCAGGACTGGTCCTAAAAATACACAGGCCGGGATCCATGAGAATGTATGCAACACCAAAATCAAATAGCACTGAAAAGGCTGTACTCTCCTAGTAAAATGCCACAGTAAAATAAGACACTGCACTATTACACAATATGTGCCTACATTTCAAATCCCTGCAAAAATCAGTGTTCATCTAAAGAAGCAGCTATCAAAAGCTTATTAGTGGTATACTGCGCAAGCATGATTCAGCAATCCTTCTCGTTTACATACATATCAATGGAAGATATTTGGTCAAATTATCAAAGTAAAATGCTAGCCATTAATGTCCTGATACACTTTGAGTCGGATTCGGGTAATCAAGTTTAAAAATTGTCAAGCAAATGATCTTTTTACAGTCCATTGCAATTAGTTTTGCAATTATGACAGTAAATCCTCTGGCTACTGTATCAGCAGGGTAGGAAATATACGGGGGCTGAGGGCAACTTTGCCCCCTAATTTTCAAAATAGCCCCCTGAAATCACTAGGTAAGCCCCTAAAATTACCATAGGGTATTATGTGAAAACATTTCTGGATATCCATCAGATTGAAAAAGTAGCCCTCTAAAATTGAAAATTAATTCATGCATTGTCAGTATCAGATATATGACCATTCTAGCTGCCATCATCATGTATGGCAACCAGTGGCGGATCCAGGGGGGGGGGGGGGGGTTTAACCCCCCCCCCCCCCTTGGGCTGCCAAGTGAAAATGTATCAGTGAAAAAAATTTGGAAAAAAATAACTTACGGGGGTTCAAAATAGCACAAAAAATTCATGGACGATGTCATTGGGTCAAACCCCCCCCCCCTTAGCAAAAAGCTAGATCGTCATTGGGTCAAAACCCCCCCCCCCCCCCTTAGCAAAAAGCTAGATCGTCATTGGGTCAAACCCCCCCCCCCCCCCCCCCCCCCCCCCTTAGCAAAAAGCTAGATCCGCCCCTGGGCAACTCATTGTCAATTAAAGATTGTCATGTGTGGGGATCGCCATTTTGAACTAGGCTAAGTTTGTGCACACTGCATAACATTGAGCCAATGTGCTTTACGCACCATGCTCAAGACATTGGCAAAATGGCACTGTGCATCCGATTTACGAATCCAAACCATCTTCAATCGATGATTGAGCATTTGTCACCCTTTTTTTTGCTAGCGCGATAATGTGATTTCTCCATTTAATTTTGGTTAATCGTGAATTTATCTTATTGCTTGTATAAGAATAATATAAACATACAAAATCTTGAGTACTGAACTGTTTTATAGTGATGGGCAATTAGAACAATTGCCCAAATGTGCAAAAAGCATTTGTGAACTACCAACATTGATATATTGATACAAATAATTTTTAGTTTGGGTTATGCAATGACAAATTAACCCCAGAATAAATTTCTGGCATTCTTCAGAAAAGCAATTAACAAATTTCTATGCTGCGCTTTGTAAGCTTTTAGTTAAAAAATTAAATCAACATTTGTGAATAATGAATTAAACTATTCTACTCCTGGTACTCCCAAGGGTTAATCAAGCAAGTGCACCTTTCTCTGTCTCTCTGAAGTGTCTACCAAAAGCCTGAATCATCAAAGGACAAATTGTATAGAACCATAACCATGTTACAACAAAATACTGTGATTTCACTACTCTGATACTCTTTACATGTGATCGCACTTTAATTAACACAAGCAGAAAGAAGGGATAAACTGAGGTGATACAGTCAAACCTGTCTATAAAGACCACACAAGAGAGATATAAAAACTAGTCTCTATGAGCAGAACGCGTGTTTCACAATGAATTATGTGTAAAATCATTAACTCTTAATGTGCCAGCGATTTTAATGCTCTATGGCATTTGTGTGTATTGTAACTCACAAAAATGCGAGCTTGGCACTCAAGGAGTTAAAGCCACTCATAGGCATGGTTAGGGACATGCTTCAGAGAGACTTTCATGGTTTGTGTTGACATAAATCATTGTGAATCACACCCAGGTGGTCTTTATAGACAGGTGGTCACGAGAGCAGGTTTGACTGTATGTAAGCGAGTTACATCATAAAGGGAAAGAAAATGGTAGCAAGAGTTAAAGGAGAAAGAGAGGGGGGGGGGGGGGGGGGGGAAGATAAAAAGATAGACAAAGAGAGGTAGACAATAAAAAACCTGTGTTTGTGGCAACTTTCATATAGCAGCCACCGGATTATATTGACTACATATTTTGCATCCCACAGTCAATTTGTATCAGTATGTATCGTCCTGTCTATAGAGGTCATCTCCCTGCAGTGGTCACTTGTCCGTCTCCTTTGCATGGTGTCTGTAGTGACCGCCCAAGGGAAACACAAAAAGTGGCCACTGAAGACAAATTACCTCTATAGACAGGTTCCACAACAATGATTTCCTCTGATGGGGAACACTTTTTGGTGGCCACTATAGGCAGGTTGGCTGTTATAGACAGGTGGCCACTAAGACAGGTTTGACTGTATATAATGGAAAGGGGACAAAGTTGGCAGAGGCAAAGCAAGCGTGTAGAGTGTTGGAAGTTTGTGCAATCAATAAATACAACCTTCTACTTCACTTCAAAAACAAACATTCTGGTCAGACGAGTCAATCTCCCGTCGAAACTGAGGGTGAAAAAAAAGGGTGATATATAAAACACAAAAAGAACAAGAAAGTTAATTTCATATCCTTCAAAAACGACTGCTGCACTCAAGTGAGGTGAAATAAAGAAAATGAAAGAAGACATTAGGACCAGTTTTTCCCCCTTCTCTTTAATTTAAAACAACATGACATAAATACACTTACTGATATGAAGTATGCTCCCATTGATTGATAAAAATTCAAATTGTATTATCTCATCAGATTAAAAATATGGTTATGATAATATTGTCTTTTTCGGGGAATAAATGAAAGCAGGACAATTATATAGTAAGAAAGTGTGCCTTCAATTCCACCAAGATTTTCCACCAAATTCAGAATTTGTTTCCTCATTGCTGGTATCACATTTATTATGTTTTCTTATGTCTGGCAAAATTAAAAACAAGAGGAAACCAATACACTGGCTATTCATATAAAATATCACACCATGCACACGACGAGATTGTAAAAAGTTATCGCAAAGATTCACATATTGGCTTAAATTATCAATCAATCAGCAGCTTCCTAACGTGATCTCATAACAGATCACAGATGTACCTTGACAATGTTACAAAGTGGTGAAAACACCATGAAACTGTACTTTATATCTCGCAGGGAAACTGTAATGGGGGGGGGGGGCACAAAGGGAAGGGGGGAAAGGCAAAAGACAAATAAAAGTTAAGAGAATGAAGACATGGCAATACAAAGGTGACAGAGAATGAAATAATGTCTCTAGCCACTTCATTCGGAGTGGCATACAAATAGAGGATGACAGAGAATGAACTTAAGCCTCTAGCCACTTTGTTGGTGGAGGCATACAAAAGGGGAGGGGGATGGGGGGGCAAACAGAATTGTAACAATAAGGGGGGAGGGGATTCAGGGGGTACATTTTTTGTTATTCCTTATCATGAGAAGCTGGACGAGAACGAGCTCTCACTTCGTCGGACGGGGAGCTGCGACGAGTTGTTGCTGGGCTCCCGCGTCTCGATCATGGAGAGAGGGCGCCCTCCAAACACCTCCTGCCGGATGTCTGTGATGGACAGCTGAGCCAGCCCTAGATTGTTGACCTTCCGGTCAAAGTCTATCAGCTCCTGCGTATGCCTCTGCAGCAGCCCCTGCTTTCGCTCCTTCCGCTCCCGGTCCAGCTGCCCTGTGTCTTCTTCAATCTAAGAAAGAGAAGGTAGAGAAGGAAACTGATATGACCATAATACAACTAACTAGAAAGTAAGACTGAAAGGATTTTGGTCTACCATTCAAACTCGTGTGTTTATTCCTTGATCTAAGATAGAGAAATGAGGGGGAATATACATGTACATTCAAAAATATGACCTCATACAATTAACCTTAAAATATAAGGACTGCATTGTAATTGGTCTTTATTATATCTGAACTGCCAACATTAACATGCCCAATTCAGGGAGATTTCTAACAGCAATCAGGTATATAGTTATGAAATGGATCAAAAGTTACACAAAATCAAAACTATGTGACACAATTTTCTGTCACAGATATTGTGATTTATTTTAATTTTCGATCTACTAATATTTCGTTTGCAACTCCAGAACTTTAACATCAAGTTATGAGATACATGCATTTAAATGGGGGGGGGGGGGGGGAATCTTTTCCCCAATCATGGAGATTTTTTTCCAATTTTACTGGTCAGGATGTGGAAAGATCTGTAAATATTCAGGGAGCCTCCTGCAGAATTATGGAGACTTTGCAACGTTGATTGGTAAAGCAGGTAGGTCCATACCTTCATTTTTTAGGTACAGTCGACCCTGTTTATACAGACTTTCCAAGAGAAACATTAAGCATGGTCTTTACACAGACAGGTAATTTACAAGGAAACCAATTTCTAGATCTACAATACAAGTGGTCTTTGCACACAGGTGGTTGCTAGAGCAGGATTGACTGTACCTTCATTTCTAGGTTAGAGCGCCGCTTGCCAATTTCTAGATCTACAATACAGGTGGTCTTTATACACAGGTGGTTGATGGAGCAGGATTGACTGTACCTTCATTTCAAGGTTAGAGCGCCGCTTGCCAATTTCTAGATCTACAATACAAGTGGTCTTTGCACACAGGTGGTTGCTAGAGTAGGATTGACTGTACCTTCATTTCTAGGTTAGAGCGCCGCTTGCCGAAGCGCTCCTCCAGATCCTGGATCTCATTCTGGTGCTGAGCCTCCATCTGGAGCCGAGTCTTGCTCTGGTAGGCGTGCAGGAGATCCATCTCCTCCCGGAGACGCTCCGCCAGATCATTGCCCTCTTGCTCCTGCGAATGATCCAACTTAATCTGGAGAAAAGAGAAAAGAACAGCCAGTACCAGTCAAGAACAGTCAAATTAAGAGGGCTTACAAATAATAAAATACACAGAACCTGGACCTGTGAAATGGCCTCGTTATATCAGGTACCTTGTTATGACAAGTGTTCGTTATAAAGAGGTTCCACTGTAATTCTATTAGAAGCAGGTCCCTCTGGGATAACAGTGCAAAAACACTGAACCGGATAATCTGAATAACTGTAAAACCACGGGCGTCGATCTGTCATTGATACCCATTCATCAGGGGGGGATGATCTATTCATTCATCCCCCCCCTGTTGAATAGGTATTACGTAAGTATTGACGCCCATGTGTAAAACACTGGTAATCTTACCGTTGTTGATATATTGATTTCCTGGATGCTGAGTCTGTACTGCTCTCCCAGGATGGCCATCTTCCTCCTCTGCTCCTCCTCCATCTTCTTGATGACGGCCTTGTGGCGCTCCTTGGGCATCGTCTGGAGGACCTGCTGCTGTAACACCCTGGACTGTTGCTTCTGGGTGTTACACACCTCCCTGTACTGCTTCTTGATTTTCTGCTCTTTCACCTGCAAGTAAAACAGACATAAACATTGGTATGATTGACATTAAAATGACCAAGAAAGCTTCTTTGGACTTAATCTGTAAGACCTGCTTTTTTCTTGGCCTCAAGGGTATGTTTCTTATCCACATTCTTCTGTGAGGGATTGTTGTATATCTCCATTTGTCAGCACTTAGCAATAGCTAGAAAGTGACCGTTTTAGTTCATGCACCAAGCTTGATGGTGATCCATTCATCGGATCTTGATATATTGCAATAACGAGAACAGGACGGATAACCAGAAAATATTGTCTGCTGCCACTTTGTTGGTGGAGGCATACCGTAGTGGCTAGAGAACCCGGACGGGGGGAGAACCCGGCCACAAAATGGACAGGGCTACCTTTGAAATTAGATTTGCCGAGAATGCACTGAACATGCGACTCAAAACTTATATCAAACGATTTATCTGCATATTGTTCATAAAATACATGTATATTGCTGTTCTGTAGTCCTCCTGGTTATCCAGAAAATCGCTTTGAAAGTCAGTCTTTAAACTCCAAAAAAAATTTTATTTTATTTTGTTCACGATAATTTGAGATTTAAATTTGTATAATCTTTATTCTCGCTTTTGTAAATCTACGCTCAGTAGTTCATTTCGGTAGAAACTTACACCAATTGGACCGTAATATCGCGGTGCCTTCGCTGATAAAAAATTATCGCTCAACGGCAAAGCGGGTTTCCGCACGGCACGATTTCATGCACCAAGGTTCAATTTATCGCAGTGCAGGAGAACCCGGACACCGCGCACGGTGTGTGTACAAAGTCAATGACGCACTGTGCTAATCTGTGTTGTGTGTGACTGTCCGGGTTCTCTAGCACCCACGGTACAAAGAATGTGATTCTCTAATTCTAAATAAATCTTTGATTTCAAGCAAATGAAATACCTTGAGATCTTTGGGCTGTTGCTTGGCCTGGAGGGCGTGTTTCTTGGAGAGATCCTGCTGCGCCGTTCTGTTGTACTCTGCCTGGTTCGTCAGCTCCGTGCTGAATTGCTTCTCCATCTGCTCTGCCCTCAGCGACTGGATCTGCTTCATGTGTCGGAACTCAATATTGTGCAGCTGGTCGTGATGCCTCACAGCCATAGTGTGTTCCATCTTCTTGATCATCTGTCGCTTGTGAAGCTCCTGAGTGTGAGGTTAGGACAAATTGATAAGTTAATAGCGGTAATCGAATTTGTATGTCGGGTCAGAACAAAATTATAAGTTCATCGCATTTGATAACATTTAAGAATATGCTCGATAAGAATTTATCACATCTGCTTCATGTGTCTAAACTTAATGTTGTACAAATTGTCATAGTGTCTCATACAGTAGCCATTCTGTGTTCCGCCTTCTTGATCAGCTACCCATTGCGAAGATCCTATGTGTCCCGTTAGAAAAATGATATGGTGACATATCATGACATTTATGCTTGATAGTCCTGAATATGAATAGATTAGCGGTGTTGGATATTAAACTAATAGCAATAAATCTTCATACCTCTCTCAGCCGGTCCTGTTCCAAGGTGTGTTGAGCTAGGATCTGCTTGCCCTCGAGTTTCCTCATCTCTGAGGTATTTTCATTAAATTCGCAGAACAAAATTACATTTCACAGATGAATAATACCTTTCGTATTAGGAAACAATCTTCATACCTCTCTCAACTGCTCTCGTTCCAGGGAATGTCAGGCAAGTAACTGCTTGCCCTTGAGCTTCCTCATCTCTGAGGTATTTTCATTAAAACAAAATAAAATTTCACAGATGAATAATATCTTTCGTATTAGGAAACAATCTTCATACCTCTCTCAAATTGTCCTGTCCCACGGCATGTCGGGCAAGTAACTGCTTGCCCTTGAGTTTCCTCATCTCTGAGCTATTTTCATTAAATTCGCAGAACAAAATTACATTTCACAGATGAATAATATCTTTCGTATTAGGAAACAATCTTCATACCTCTCTCAAATTGTCCTGTCCCACGGCATGTCGGGCAAGTAACTGCTTGCCCTTGAGCTTCCTCATCTCTGAGCTATTTTCATTAAATTCACAGAACAAAATTACATTTCACAGATGAATAATACCTTTCTTATTAGGAAACAATCTTCATACCTCTCTCAACTGGTCTCGTTCCAGGGCATGTCGGGCAAGTAACTGCTTGCCCTCGAGTTTCCTCATCTCTGAGGTATTTTCATTAAAACAAAATAAAATTTCACAGATGAATAATATCTTTCGTATTAGGAAACAATCTTCATACCTCTCTCAAATTGTCCTGTCCCACGGCATGTCGGGCAAGTAACTGCTTGCCCTTGAGCTTCCTCATCTCGTGAGCTATTTTCATTAAATTTACAGAACAAAATTACATTTCACAGATGAATAATACCTTTCGTATTAGGAAACAATCTTCATACCTCTCTCAAATTGTCCTGTCCTACGGCATGTCGGGCAAGTAACTGCTTGCCCTTGAGCTTCCTCATCTCCTTATCGAGCGTTTCCGCCTGCCTGTCCTGGAGTTCACTCTCCGCTCGTCTTTGCTCCTGGTGGAGCGATTCCTTGTGCAGGCGCATCTTGGCTTCTTGCTCCTTCTTGGGAGTACTGTCTAAATCCTGTTGATGGAAAAGACACATTTAAAGGGACTTAGTAACCCATTGTCCAAATCCTCAAAATACAATTGGAATTATAGCAGTTCTGTCATACCTTGTTGTATTCATATTAACAATAAAATCATGGGACAGTTTTCAGTTTTCCAAATTTCCCTTTCGTTAAAAAGATATTTACGATTGAAGTGTTCAGATGTTAAATAATCCAACGGATCGCGAAAACCGTGTACAAAGTGAATGCAATGAGTAAGTAAATATCACTTCGCATTTTTGCTCATTTCTTGGCCATATAACGTCCATTTTACTTAAAATTTTCACACAATACCCTGTGGACATATCAGATAACAACAATATACATTGTACCAACCATTTATCACTTTTTGCACATATCAACAAAGTTACTAGACCCCTTTAATGATTCCTGAATGTTGGATGAATGGTGTGTGAAGACTTCTCTTATCTTCTCTTCAGAAAAACTATAACTTTCGACTTTTCCGGAACGTACAAGTGTAGTGAAATGAGAATGTAATAACTCTGGATTTATTGGTGTGGACTTTTGGAGTAAGGGACCTAATGTACCGATTGATTTTCTTCAAACTCTTCTACAAATCTACAGTGCTCCTGTCCGGCATTTGTCTTGTCAGTCCCGTGTGCCTCTTTTGCTGTTATGTGATATAACATACTCTGCTTCAACTATATACATTACAAACTATAATAGTGCCAGTGACTCTCCTTCAGAACATAAAAGTGCATTCAATTCATCAGTTGTACCATTGTTGAGATACCATTCACCATTCGACTTAGAAAGAAACAATCCACTTGGACTTAACTTGATTTTTGCCTCCTATTCGTACACAATAGTTTTGGATCACTAGAATTTAGGTCACTTTAGCTAGGTCACGAGAGAAATCTACAAGAGAAGTCTTTCTTCTGCTTGATTCGGAAGGCCTTGAAGTATGTATTTCTTTGTTTGGTGCCACCAGACTTTGTTTTCGTCAGACCACTAGAATGTAAGAATTCTAGATGTTACTTGTCCGACTAGGCCAAAAGGTTAAAGCACATTTATAGCATTGTTATTATAGGTACTATTTAATTATCTCCTTGGTTTGCTTGCAGCGTTCCTTCTGCTTGATTTGGATGGCCACGGGGTATGTATTTCTTTGTTTTGGTGCCACAGGATTTAGCTTTCCAACCACTGAAGTGTGAGAAATCTCTATTTGACTTGCCCGACTGGGCCACATGAATATAAAGTGAATTCATAGAATTGCGAGTAATTCTTCTTCATCTTGCGTATGAGGCAGCGCAGCTTCTACGCAACATCACGCAAGTTTTGAAGCCAGTTAACAGTGTCGGGGTCCAAGTTGTTCAAATCTGGGTTTGGGTGGCCAGGTGGGTGAAGGATTGGGCACTCTTCAATGATCAGGGGTGAGCAAGATTGAAAAAAAATCTGGAAAAATCTGAAATGAAAAGTGTGCGCGAAGGGCCTTACCTTAGGCCGCGCCGCGCCGGGGTTCAAGGCTCGATGCAGCCATGTCACTCGGCGGTGTGCATGCTAGCGCTACGGGTATAGGTATGCAGCTAGCACAGGCGCACGTTCGTTCAGGTGTGCGATTTCCGCATGTGCTAAATACGAAATTGAACGTTGTACACTGTAGCACTCGATATGTCATCAAAAATATGCTAAACCATTGAGTGCTAATACTCAAAATAATCGGAAATTAAAAATAATCGGAAATTAGAAATTAAAAATAAGCGGAAAATGAAGATTGCTGTTTGAGGTAAAAAGTCCGAATTCCGCAGAAAATCGGAGGTCTCACACACCTGAATGATGTGGGAGGCAGTCTGCTCGGGGGCAGAAGAAAGACTTCTCTTGTAGATTTCTCTCGTGACCTAACTAAAGTGACCTAAATTATAGTGACCCGAGTAATACTAACCCTCTTCATTTGCTCCTTGTTTAGCTTGTAGTCTTTCTTCTGCTTGCTCTTGAAGGCATTGAGTTCTGAGTCGTGCTTAGCCGTTAGCGACTTGTGCTGCCTCTTCTCCTCTGATTGAGCTGCCTTATCCTGAAAGTACAATCAATATTAAAGGGACTTAGTAAAACCTCTTCTCCTCTGATTGAGCTGCCTTATCCTGAAAGTACAATCGATATTAAAGAGACTTAGTAACATTGTCCAAATCCTCAAAATACGATTGGAATTCTAGCGGTTCCCCCATACCTTGTTGTATTCGTATCAAGAATCAAATCATGGGACAGGTTTCGAATTTTCAAATTTCCCTTTTGTTAAAAAGATATTTACGATTGATGTTTTCAGATGTTAAATAATCCAACGGATCGCGAAAACCATGTACAAAGTGATAGCAATGAGTTTGTGAATACCATTTGCTCATTACTCGGCCATATAACGTCCATTTGACTTGAAATTTTCACACAACACCCAGTGGACATATCAGATAACAACAATATACATTGTACCAACCATGTATCACTTTTTGCACATATCAACAAAGTTACTAGATCCCTTTAATAATAATAACGGCCCATTTTTATATAGCACTCCAGCACCAAAGTCTCAACGCCCTTGGAGCATTGTCACCTTGGCTAAAGGTAATAATGATGGGTCATCAAATACAATTTGAACCAACAAAGAGATACTCTGAGCCCAAACACACCCAACAACCTAATGTCTACACCACATAGATCAAACTAACAATTTGTAGAACTAACACTCGCACAGTCCATCCGCCAGTAATAATCCAAAGGAGCACCGTACAAGGGTTTTCTATAGCTCAATCGAAAGAGCACCGGTCTAGCAATTCCGGAGGTCTCGGGTTCCAATCCTGATGGAATCCCATATTCTTTGCCCTTTTTTAATGAGTAATAATCCAATTTCATATCTTTGATGCTGACCTGCAACACTGGTTTCACTCCTTGTCCAGTTTGTCTCATAACTCATCAATTGATACGAACCACCAAACCTAGACCCCAGCTCAGATTATCAACAAGTCTCCCTAATTAAAAAAGTATTTAAAAAAAATAATTTTAAAAAATTAGAAAAAAAAAAAAAAAATTTACCTTCTTTTCTAGTTCTGTACTGTGCCTTGTGATGAGTTTGTCCAGCTCCTTGATGTTGACCTGCACACAATTGTTGAACTCTTTGTCCAGTTTGTCCCGGAGTTCGTCCATCTCCTGCTTCAGCTTCGTCTCCAGCTGCTGGATCTGCTTCTGATGCTGCCGCCGCATCCTCTTGTAACCTAGGCAACGGGACACAATTATTACAAGAATGTTACCATAATCTTAAATTCACACAATAATAATAATAATAATAATAATAATAAATCATTTATAGAGCGCGGAAACTATGTATATATATTCTACCGCGCATATTAATATTAATACCCATGGTCATCAGGTACATTTCAAACCCACACAATGATATTGCATACTTTCTCAACTCCCCGGGGAGCATACTAGCCGTGCTGCCACTGATGATGGCGCAAAGGCTAATTAACACCCGACCATGGTACCCATTTATACACCTGGGTAGAGAGCAGCAACTGTGGATAAATTGTCTTGCTGAAGGACAAAGGCAGTGGGCAGGGTTCGAACTCGGGATCTCATGATCAGAAATGTACTTCTTTCATCTTCCTTGACATAGTCTTTTCCCGTTTTCCTGAACAGATCTAATCTATTCTTATCAAGCAGTTTCTGATGCTGCTGCTGCTGTGGCGGTATCCTTTTGTAACCTAGGCAACAGGGGGTGTATTCTGAAAACGATTTTAAGCTAAAATTTATTGTATCTACGTCACTAAAATATTACACTGTACTTAAGGAATAGCGATTTGTTAAAATATATTTTAGTGACGTAGATATGACGTAGTCGTAGATGAAATGAATTTTAACTTCAGAATACACCCCCTGGACATCAATTATATTTCACAAATCATACTTATAAATAAATATGTAGGGATATATAATCAATTTATTCACATAAATATTACTGCACCATCATACTTTACACACCCATTTCTTCCTATTTCTATATGTGAACTTATCTAATGGAATCTGATTAAGTAGCTTCTGATGTTGCCGCCGCATCCTTTTGTAACCTATGCAAGAGGACATTATATTTTATCAATCATAATTAGGGACATATATAATCATTGCTTATTCATGCAACGTATTACTGTGCACACCATCTACCTTTACACATAATGCTTTTCTTCATATTTATCAAGTGCTTCTGACCGGCATGAGCATTAAAAAGGGTTTCGGGGAAGTGCCGATATCATATTAAGAGCTTCTTTCTTAAAAGGGAATAGTAACATTGTCCAAATCCTCAAAATAAAATTTGTCTAGCGGTTCCCTCATACCTCGTTGTATTCGTATCAACAATAAAATCATGGGACAGGTTTCGGTTTGTCAAATTTCCCTTTCGTTACAAAGATATGTACGATCGAAGTATTCAGATAAGAAAAACTCCGGGCGAGTTTTTCTTCTGTGTACAAAGTGCGTGCAGTGAGTTAGTGAATATCACTTTGTATTTTCACTCATTACTTGGCCATGCAAGGTCCATTTGACTTCAAATTTTCACACAATACCCTGTGGACATATGAGATAACAACAATATACATTGCATCAACCCTTCATCACTTTTTGCACATGTCAACAAAGTTACTAGATCCCTTTAATAGAGGTCAGAGCACCAGTATATCAAGACGAAGATCTCGGGTTCAAATGTGTGGAAGCCAATTTATCTTAGCTCTTATCTAGCGGGAGTGTCAGGGTATATTGGATCGGGCCTTTCGTCTTTAAAGGGGACCACCAGGCAAAGGACAACACATTATTATATGTTTTGGTACCGTTTTGTGATATCAAATAGATACCCAACATTTTGCAAAGGGTTGTGTAATTCATAAACAAAGCAATTAATCTCCACCACTTACGGAACCACGGCTATCTCGTGGTTCCACACGGGCCAGGCATTTGCGAGTGCGCCAATGCAATTCACGCGTACGTCAATAGAATCCCGGATGATTCGTTCGCTCTGCATAGAGCGCCGCTGGCTCTGCTCGCATAATAGTCTGCGCATTCAGACCGCATGACCGCATGGCTGAGAATGTGATGCGTTTTCCAGTTATATATTTTTTTTCTGAAAACATATTTTTGTGAACTTATTGAAGGAATGGAATACTAAAGATGTTACCTTTCTATAAAAAGATTATTATTTTTGGGTGGTGGTACCCTTTAAATACAAAGGTTGTGAGTTTGATTCCCAGCTACAGCATGTGTGTCCTTCAGCAAGACACTTCATCCACATTTTCTGCTCTCAACCCAGGTGTAGTAAATGGGTACTTGGCAGGAATTTATTCCTTGAAATGCCTGAGCGCTGCTTGGCTAAAGCCAAGGTAATGCTCCGAGTGCTTTTGAGACTTAAAGGGATCTAGTAACTTTGTTGACATGTGCAAAAAGTGATAAATGGTTGAAGCAATGTATATTGTTTTTATCTCATATGTCCACAGGGTATTGTGTGAAAATTTCAAGTCAAATGGACATTGCATGGCCAAGTAATGAGCGAAAATGCAAAGTGATATTCACTAACTCACTGCACTCACTTTGTACACGGTTTCAAAACTCCACCTGAGTTTTTATCTGAATACTTTGATCGTACATATCTTTGTAACGAAAGGGAAATTTGAAAAACCGAAACCTGTCCCATGATTTTATTGTTAATACGAATACAACAAGGTATTTGGTCTTTAACGGGGTAGTACAGTTTTGGTAAGGCTCAACTTTAGTAACCAAACATGGACAGTAACATTATAAAACTAATAGTTAAAAAGCCTGTTATCATTAAAAAAGAGCCATTAAAACTCAAGAGGGCACTCTAAAAAGGCATTGGTTTCAACCATTTTTCATACAAAATTATGCATGTGATGTTTTATTGAAATAATGATTAAAGAGAGATCATCAACTATTTAAAAAACACTTTTGAACATTTTTGAAAAAGTGCAAGCATTTTTTTATTTTTTTGAAAAATTCATCTAATTATTTGGGCCCCAAATAATTATTATAAGGTCAGATGACACTCAGTTTTTCATTACCTCACAAAAAATTGTGATGTGCAGTGCCCTCTCTACCAAAACTAAACTACCCCTTTAACTGTAATAAAGCGCTTTATAAAAATGGACAATCATTATCTGTTCCTTTGAATAATTGAAACTCTGCATGTAGCAACACTTCTTAGATGGATGGCTTACCTGAAAACTGTTCCCTCTGCTCGTTCCTGTGGTTCTGTATCTGCTTGTTCACCGTGGATGTGGGCCTGATAGTCTTGAAGTTTTCCCGGTAACTGTTGTCTCTCGACAAACTTGACAAACTTGACACAGTTGGGAGCTCTGAAACCGAGATGCCGCTCGCACTTGTGCTTATGCTTGGAGACTGCAACAAAAGAAATTGATATCAATTGTCAATCAATTATGTCTTCTTTTCTTCTTTTTTATAAGCTGAACAAAAATTATAAACTTGTTTTTATTACTATTCATCCATTGTCAGAGACTTTGGAAAAAGAGAAATCATACCCCCTCTCTCCATCCAAAAGAATCAGGTTTTGTATGTAGGAAGCAATTTCTGTCTATAATATTGCAAATCCACTGTTAAAGTGAGAGAGCAACCAACAACTGAATGATTAACGCATGTAACATTGACTTATTTATAAACCGTTTATTTTCCTTTTGACATCCCAATTCTTTGATCATTCTGATATCGTATAATATTACTTGTGCTTGATGAAGCATACACATTGTAATATCATATCCAGTAAAGGGAAATCAATGCAACTCTCAATTCAGAATGCCGACAATCCAAACTGGATTGTGGATAATGCATCATTGCCTTATATTTTGATCCACAGCTTTATGCAGAAACTGTTTACATATCTTGCTGTTTAACTCTTAAAGTGCCAGGGATTTTAATGCTCTATGGCATTTGTGTGTATTGTAACTCGCAAAAATGCGAGCTTGGCACTCAAGGAGTTCACACATTTCCTGGCAGCTTATACGCATTTACAAAGCCACTGAAGTCGTCTAACTAGTGAATCAAAAACACATCGATATCATGAATTGAGGTAAGACACAAACTTAGTGACACTGTACAGTATATGTATATACAAGGACTTGTCTAAAGTCGTACAGGAACTTGTCAGTATTCTAATTAGAAATCAATACAAAGAAAAACACATCAGCATAACAAAAAAAGAAATAATATACCAAGAAATTTGCAATTTAAAATCAGATCCGACAGAAATAAAAACAAACCTAGTTTCAAGAAACAATGTGCACAATCTAAAATGCAAACTCAACAATGATGAATTTTTTTTTTTTTTTAAAGGCAATTTTTTAATTTAAAACGTGATGAACCATTGTCCTTTGTAACATTTGACAATTTTTATATATTTCTAGAGATATACAAAAAGCGAAGTGAAAATGTACTTGCTATTCTTATAACGTTAAACATGATGAATAATCACAATTGTCATTATGGAAAGCAACACCTTCATCATTTCCATTTGCCAATAATTGTTTAATTCTTTACAGAAATGAGATTCAGTAACTCCCCTTCCATCAAGTGGTTCTCAGACAATTAAAACAGGTTTAATCACACGAGCCCTTATTTTTCACTGGGTCTATCACTTCAATTCTTAAATAACCATCATAAATTATGTGCTACACATTCCGCTACCTGTTACTGCACATTTATGTTACTGTGCATCATAGCGCTAATTTTCTGTGTTCTATCAACATTTTGTTTCCCATTACAGACAAATTCTTTACACAGGACATTGATTTTATGCATATTGATTTTCACCTTTAAACAATGAGAGGTTTCTTGAAAATAAACTAAAATAATCCAAACTCAAGGCTGTTTACGTGGTGCAAACATGATGAATAACAACAAATGATAACTCAAATGAGAACGGTGCATATGTTCATTTTTACTTGTGTCACGAACATTCACATAATCTTTTATAAATTAAATAATTCATAAATTGAATCATTCATGAATACACTGTAGCTGATGTGATGATTTAATATGAAACGCAAACACATTTGAATACTGATGAAGCAAAACTGACATTGGTGGATACAGCAATACTGATACTATCAGGAAGCCTGTTGGAAAACAATAATCAGCTATTAAAGCCAAGATTACGTTTTGGGGGGAAAGAAATAAGGAGTTTAATAATATATCTAAGGAGATATTTAGGTGGGAAATATACATATAGTTTAGTGAAGAAATGATTTAGATCCTAAAGTCTATCAAGACTATCACTAGCTCTAACTGGCAACCATGCAATTTTAAGAAACATGCAGCATTAAATAATATTAGTTTGATAAATGCAGAATCATTCAAAATTTTGATGCAAATTTGTATGTACAATGTTGAATATTTTGTCTGTTCTAAAAGATGTTCATGAATGCCTGCAAATAGATAGAAAATCCAAAAAAATATTCATTCATGATTTTGTACAGAATTGGTCAAATTATGTTCCAAATTTCTGTATATATTCTTTGGGGATCCTTTCCTTCATATCATGAATTGTGAATCATTTAAAAGAATAAAACACATCTTGGAAATTGTCATTTCTAAAAAATGAAGGGTATATAATAATGGTGATATTTTTACTACACTACTTAGAGACAGTCCACAGTCTGACTACGGACTGATGAATTGTAGAATTGTCCTAGATGCTTAACAGTCAGTTGTCCTCAAAAAAAGTCTGCAAAGAAAAGCTCATGCATTCATGCTGTTTGGGGGGAGGGGGGAGGGGGAGGGGGGAGGGGGGTAGTGGGGTGCCGGATGCAACGGATCAAGAGAGAGACATGTATACAACAAAGGGGATGCCACAATTAAGGGTTGTATAACCAAATCAAATCCAAAATAAAAATCAAAAGACTTAAAATAAAATTCAAAAGACAAAAGATCATGACATCACTGCCAAGGAGCCACTAAGAAGCCACTCTATAAACAAACCAACGACAACGACTTGCCAAGAAAGAAAAAGAAATATAATGCACAGCTCAAAATTGCTCTAATTTCTTTCATTTTTTTTTTCTTCAGAGGGGGTGGAAGAAATAAAAATGCACAGCTCAAACTTGCTCTAAATTCCTCCATTTTTTTTCTGAGAGGGGTGATGATTTGTTTTGTGTAAGTTTGTGCCGTAACGTGCTTAAGGGAAGCCAAGCCAAGCCAAGCGACACATACCGAGCACCAACACAAGGGGTCCGTGATGGAGGGAAGGTGTACCTTGCGGTTCTCCCGCATCCGTAGCCGCACCGAGCCCGAGCCCGCGAGGAAGGCCTCGCGGTCCCGGTACGAGATGGAGCCGAGTGAAGAGCAGAAGGAGGAGAGGGAAACGACGCTGTCCACAGAGGGGCACGGTGACACCCCTATCGTTGGCACCTCCCGTCGGCCCCTCCCACCGTCCGGTAACGACGGGTTCCACGCCTAACCCCAAACATTCAAAACGGTGGTTGTGTTTAATAATGAGTTCAGAGGGATCATTACAAAATTTCACCCATAGTATAGTTTTATAGTAAGGCAGTAACATAATATTGTTCTTTTCAAAGCCGAGCAAAACAAATTTTGCCCCAGGTAGTTGTTAAATTTTGCAGTACCACATTGTTGTGAAATTTACATGTAAGTTGTTGTTTTCACATTTTTGTTGGATTTTTTTTCAGGTAGTGCAGTTATGGAGTTTTTCCATACCCCATTGCAATGATGATAACCCACAGATGGAAGCAGGGAGGGGCAAAAGTTATTAGACAAGAGAGACGCATGAGAATAAAGGCTTGTTAGTGGAGAAAAGAGCCCTACATTAGGCACGGAGTTAACTTTATACAATTACTCTGTGCTCAGTTAAGTGTCCACATGTTCTAAGGTCATAACAAAGAAACTATTTCTCGATTACAAAATCACGATCTACAGTATATCAACAACTTGAAGAACTTTGTAAAAAAAATAAATAAAGAAACATCTAATCAATAAAGGAAATATTATCATAAGTATAATTCTTGTATTAAAGTAATAGATTACATTTATATAGCGCATAATACAGTGTTTCCAAGAGCATTATTACATGTATTACCCTTGGTCATCAGGTACACGTCAAACCAACACAATTATCTTGTGTACCGTCTCAACTCCCTGGGGAGCATACTAGCCCAGCTGCCCAACGAGCGCTGAAGGCTAATTAACACCCGACCAAGTACCCATTTATACTCCTAGGTAGAGAGCAGCAATGTGGATTAATTGTCTTGCTGAAGGACAAACGGGATGGGCATACACAGGGTTCAAACTCTTGATTGGAAAGCGAGCGCTCTACCAATCTCGCCAGACCACATTCAAAAAGTTAAAGTACTCTCAATTATTATTATATTTTCAAATTATATAAATTACAATATATACATATATCAAGTAAATAATAAATATATTACATCAAAATTAATATATGCGGAAGTAATTTTAATTTTATCATTAACTGCCTTGAGTATGAAGGGAAAACTATTAGTCACCTAGATTAACTTCAGACATTCAAAAACTGGTGGAAGGTAGAAGGATAAAATAAATCAACAACTCTATGGGGTTATAACAAAAGCTATTATCAATGCTTCCAAGCAGAACTAAAACAAACTGTGAAGGGATGGCTAATGTAACTCAATATTGAACTCAAAAGAAAGAAAATAAAAGATAAGCTAGTTCACAAATGGGTTAATAAACTCCTGCACGTGACACCCTATTACAAATATGTTGTTTAATATGTATTTCTTTCTTGAGAAGAGAAGGTGGAATCCCGCTTTCAGTAACCAAGAAAACCTATAAGAAATAAAAGAACTGAACAAACAACAGATGGAAAACCTAGCAAGATAATGCATTCAGCCAAAGCACAGTATGAGAGATTTTGAAGGGGCAGGGGTTTACACACAGGCTGTACATTAGACATGCCGCTATTCAAACGGCCATCACTGCTACCAGGCATGCTATCAGGATTACTATTTGGCACACAGCAAATAAAGCACATGTCACAACATTTATTTGAGGGTAAGGGGGAAATACGAAAGGGAAACTCTCGGCGAAAGCGTGCATACATATCTATCATACACTTTGTACCTACTTTGATGCTAAAAAAGTGTGGAATTTAGCAGATAGATCACATCACTACAATAGCTATTTCTTAACACAGGTTTTCTATCCACAGACGTTGAGGTTGCAAATTTCCTTGCAATTTCCTTTGTATTTGCCATCATTTATAAAAAATTAAAAAAATAAAAAAACTATGACAAAGTACCTGGAAGAGAATAGTATTTAGCTACTTTCACCCCTTTTATGAAATAGGCCACCACCCCTACCCACCAAGTACTAGATAATATGGACTATTCACCATGAAACTAAAGTAACTTTTTAACATAGTCATGCATGATATGTATGATAACAAAAGAATTTGGTTGACACACTTAGTAAGGAGTGATGGGTTCTAATGAACAAGTATGGGGTGGGGGGAAATAATAATAAATACATCGTGTAGGAAAAGTAATGGTTCAATCCCGTTAAAACAGTAACGGTAAATGTATCACGATAGATGAACATCTCACAAAATATGCCTGCTTCATTCCACTGCTGTTACCTTTTGTTCTTTGTGTATAAGACACAGATTCACTTTCTATATGATGTATTGGTAAAAAAAGGATTAATAATACATTTTGCTAACAATTCTGACCATTCTATTTCAGGATCGCCTCACAATTTCATTTAGAGTACTTAGCGGCTTGATTTGGCATATATCCATTTGGCATACTATTATCTGGGCCACACCTGACCTGGATCTGTCATACAGCTAATACCTCATAGCAGATCGCCACACCTGTGCCCCATTTCATGAAACTTTTCCAATGATTGTAAGTGTCTAATTATTGCAACTACCATGGCAACAGCTAAAATGCTTGATGCTGATTGGCTGTTGCCATAGTAGTTACCATAAGTGGACACTTGCAATAATTGGAAAAGTTTTATGAAACAGGGCCCAGGTGAGTGTGAGAAGGGCACTCAGTCCGTGATTGACAAAAGTGAGTCATGCATGCCAACTTGTAGGTCGGAGCATGCCAAATTTTCAGATAATAATAACTTGTCATAATTTTGAGAACATTGATAAGAAAAATGAGAGCTACGTCTAGTTCCTAAAGACTCCAAAACTTTTTTGCAATAGGTGACTAAGCATACCTTGTCATAATTTTGAGAACTTTGATAAGAATAAAAGAGAGCTGCATCTGGTTCCTAAAGACTCCCAAACTGTTGACACTTTTACACAAAAAGTGACTAATTGCCCTTTCTCAACCGACAATATCCGACATGGGCTTCAAACAGGTGTGACCTGATGTGAACTATTTATAGCATCAAGGAACTCATAAAATGCCAATTATAGTCCAGAGCCAAGACCCCATTGCATAAAAAGTTACAGGTGATCCAATCAAATATTTGAGGCCTCTGGAGCAATGAGAATCACCCACTTGAAGCCTTACAATGATACTGTTTTGTGTAACAGGTCTCTGCATCATATTTTTTTGGGAGAGAGAAAAAAAAAGAAGTTAAAATGGAAAACTTGACATGAAGACTTACCCTCTCCATCCTTGATCCTGATTGTGAGTGCTCGCCATTGTTTGACACAGGACCGCTAATGCTGTTGACGTTGGCGTTAGATTGCGAGCTGACGTCGTCTCTATCACTACTCCGACTATCTACACTGTTCGCTGACTGCTCAAAGTCTTCCGGTTGCTGTTAATTTGAAAATAAATACACAAACGGTATTGATAAATAATTGTTTATTTTCAGGTTTTGAGGGGGAGCATGTTTTGAAGAAAAGAAAACAATGTTGTTGACGTTAGCGTTAAGAGTGTGAACCAATGTGGTCTTTATCACTACTTTGACTACCTACACTGTTCGCTGACTGCTCAAAGTCTTCCGGTTGCTGTTAATTTGAAAATAAATACACAAACGGTATTGATAAATAATTGTTTATTTTCAGGTTTTGAGGGGGAGCATGTTTTGAAGAAAAGAAAACAATGTTGTTGACGTTAGCGTTAAGAGTGTGAACCAATGTGGTCTTTATCACTACTTTGACTACCTACACTGTTCACTGACTGCTCAAAGTCTTCCGGTTGCTGTACAAATTTGTTTAAATACACAAAGGGTATTGATAAACTAGAAATTGCGCGCTCGGCGGGTCGCGCAGCCGAGCACATGTATCCCCCGAACCAATTGCATTGCACTTTTGTGGGTTGTAATATTGTGAACTGAACAAGTTTGGTGGTGTACGTTGTTCTACTAGGCTGGCAGTAGCCTTTGGGCAAGGCCTCGCGCGCTGTTTGTCCTCCGAGCAGGGTCTGATTAATAGACAAGGCGATGTGCGCTTACAGCAGTGATCGCTGGACTGAGCCGCGTCAGCGGCGAGGCCTTTGCTAACTTGCGGAGCTCATTAATATTGGCATATGTAACAGGCTCTTACATTATGCAGCAGTTAAAAACAATTGCAGCCAATCGTCATTGTTTAGGGTTTTGAACAAGGTGTTATACTTGGATTTGTTTATCAATTATAGGGGGATCAGTATTCAAGTGTACTAGAGTCTCTAGAGAATCATATATCTCATTCAGTTTAAAAAAACATTATTTTAATGTCAAGTAAGTTTTCAAATGACTCAAGTATTAATTAATTTGCTGTTTGATAATGGATTTATTGAAAATATTACTTCATTTTATATCATGGTTACCATGGCAACCATGAATCCGCCCCACACCAAAATCAATAGGCTTCATCCTCTTTCCTTAATACACCTTCATACCAAATAAGAAAATGATCGGACAAGAACTCGGACCTGTAGAGCGTTCACATGGTAATCTTAACTATTTCTTTATATCATGGTTATCATGGTTACCATGGCAACCAGGACTCCGCCCCACACCAAAATCAATAGGCTTCATCCTCTTTCCTTAATACACCTTCATACCAAATTAGAAAATGATCAGACAAGAACTCGGATCTATAGAGCGTTCACAAGGTAATCTTAACTATTTCTTTATATCATGGTTACCATGGCAACCAGGACTCCGCCCCACACCAAAATCAAAAGGCTTCATCCTCTTTCCTTAATACACCTTCATACCAAATTAGAAAATGATCGGACAAGAACTCGGACGTGTAGAGCGTTCACAAGGTAATCTTAACTATTTCTTTATATCATGGTTACCATGGCAACCAGGACTCCGCCCCACACCAAAATCAATAGGCTTCATCCTCTTTCCTTAAGACACCTTCATACCAAATTAGAAAATGATCGGACAAGAACTCGGACCTGTAGAGCGTTCACAAGGTAATCTTAACTATTTCTTTATATCATGGTTACCATGGCAACCAGGACTCCGCCCCACACCAAAATCTAAAGGCTTCATCCTCTTTCCTTAAGACACCTTCATACCAAATTAGAAAATGATCAAACAAGAACTCGGACCTGTAGAGCGTTCACAAGGTAATATTAACTATTTATTTATATCATGGTTACCATGGCAACCAGGACCGCGCCCCACACCAAAATCAATAGGCTTCATCCTCTTTCCTTAATACACCTTCATACCAAATTAGAAAATGATCGGACAAGAACTCGGACCTGTAGAGCGTTCACAAGGTAATCTTAACTATTTCTTTATATCATGGTTACCATGGCAACCAGGGCTCCGCCCCACACCAAAATCAATAGGCTTCATCCTCTTTCCTTAATACACCTTCATACCAAATTAGAAAATGATCGGACAAGAACTCGGACCTGTAGAGCGTTCACAAGGTAATCTTAACTATTTCTTTATATCATGGTTACCATGGCAACCAGGACTCCGCCCCACACCAAAATCAATAGGCTTCATCCTATTTCCTTAATACACCTTCATACCAAATTAAAAAATGATCGGACAAGAACTCGGACCTGTAGAGCGTTCACAAGGTAATCTTAACTATTTCTTTATATCATGGTTACCATGGCAACCAGGACTCCGCCCCACACCAAAATCAATAGGCTTCATCCTCTTTCCTTAATACACCTTCATACCAAATTAGAAAATGATCGGACAAGAACTCGGACCTGTAGAGCGTTCACAAGAAAATCTCTGCGGCGGACGCGGCGGACGCGGCGGACGCGGCGGCGGCGGCGGCGGCGGCGGCGGCGGCGGCGCGACGAGGCCAAATCCATAGTATCCCCCGAAGTGGTTCGGGGGATACAATAATTGTTTTCAGGTTTTGAGGGGGAGCATGTTTTGAAGAAAAGAAAACAATGTTGTTGACGTTAGCGTTAGAGTGTGAACTGATGTGGTCTTTATCACTACTTTGACTACCTACACTGTTCGCTGACTGCTCAAAGTCTTCATGTTGCTGTGAATTATCAAATAAAAAGGAAATAATATTGATTAATGTTTGTCAATTTTCTGTTTTTTCAGGCATGGCATGTTCAGAAAAAAGACAAACAATAATGTTGACGTTGGCATTATAACGAATGTGAACTGACATCGTCCTCATGACTACCTACACGGTTTGCTGACTGATCAAATTCTGTTGAAATTTCACAAATATGATGTAAGTGGTGTCCCCGTGATTCATTGAATCTTTTACTGAAATTGAAGATGCCTGCAAAAGAAGGACACTATCTCTATAGGGAGCATGTTCAGGCAACAACACTGATATCATATGTGACCGACTATAGCAAAACCCGGCACTTGTCGGTAATTCATGTTTTGAAGAAATGGGCATTTTAGGTTCACATAATGTGTGTAAAAGACCTATGATTGTAAAATTGAAATGATCATATCTTCGCCAATTATTGACCAATTAGTTAGAACAAAGCATCAAATGAAAGCTTGTGATGAGGCCTTTGTAATGGTATGAAAATCTTCATTTTGATAGCCGGTCACATATATCAGAGATGTTGGAGAAATCTGAAAAATAATGAGCGAGCAAGCCAAGTGCTAAAATAGTGCCCCCAAAAAAGAAAACTTTGGTATATTTTCTTTCAATTGATACAGATTCTAAGTTAAGTGAATTTTAAATAAAAGGGTCTCCCTGGGATTCAAACCAGAGACCTCCAAGATTGAGCTCTACCGACTGAGCTACAAAGCCCATCTGATAGTTCTTCGTCTCTAAAACCCATTTCAATGTTCACGATGGTCATCTGGTATACCATACATGAGCTGTTCTTAGGGTAAATTTCTCAAAGAACTGGATGATACCATACATTTTGGGAGGGTTAAAAGTCTTGGCAAGTAAAAAAAGAAGAAATTGAAAACAGGAAACCAGATTGATCTGGAAAAACTTGCATCCCCGTCACCTAATTCAATGAACTTACACTTATTTCACTGATTTCACTGTCGTCCAACAGTTCCTCTGTACCCGGCGGTCTTTGTGAGATTAATAGCTTGGTTATCCTTCCTATGCTCTGGTTGTCCATGCCTCGCACAACCTTCCGCGTCTTATCGATCAGGTCCATCAACACGTTGTTTGGCCTGTCTCTCGTTACAAACTCCAACTGGAAACAAAAAAATGAAATACACAGAATCTCGTTGAATAATAATAATAATGATGAAATCATGAAAGTACCGGTTCTATCTAAGGAAATGAAACAAGGCTATGTTTAGCTTACATATACCTAAATATAGCTTCGTTTTGAACTGTTTCTGATGTGAGGTTTTTGAACGAAAGATACCTGTAAGAGATGCGTTGTACTGGGCCTGACGTCGGGTTCCTTGGCCAAACAAGCCTTGATGAAATCATGGAAGCACTGGTTCCACCCCTAGAGACTGTACAATGCTATGAGGGATTTACTGTTTCAAACATGTACTGTATATTCATTCTAACAGTTTGTTTCTGTCTCTAATAATGGAATGGTGTTGAATGAACGTTGTGGAAAGATACCTGTAAGAGATGCGTTGTACTGGGCCTGACGTCGGGTTCCTTGGCCAAACAAGCCTTGATGAAATCATGGAAGCACTGGTTCCATCCCTGTGACTGTAACGATGGAGGGTCGTTCTGGGCAATGTGATACAGGGCACTCATGGCGTTCATGTTAAATAACGGTGGTTTTCTCTCGGCTGTGGACAAGGAGAGAAGGCAAAAAAGCATTAGAAGAGATGCACAGAATAGCGCATGAGAAAAGGTGCAGTGTTTTGTATTCCATAACTTTCTAGAAATGTCCACAGAATCAAACTCTCAATTCAAACATTTTGTTTGTGCGTGTGTGCATGTTTATAAGCGCCAGACAGCAAAAAAAATGTCAACATTTCAATAAAATTATTTAGACATTTCATGCATTTTCCATATTACATTTGATTCAAAGTTTCAGAAATGTACAGACCCTAAACAGATATTTTCAGGAAAAATATCACGACATTCTAAAGCAGTCGAGGCCCCCCAAGAAACAGTGCACAGTTGTCGTTGTCGTCGTCTTCATCATCATCATCGTCATAATTATTCTGAAACATAGACTCACCTAATTCAATACATGTAATTCCTAGTGACCAGACATCTACTTTTCCATCATACTGCCCCTCGTCCATGGCAAGTATAACTTCAGGTGCCATCCTGTAATGATAGAAAACAACATTACAAGTTATCAATATTCTTCAAAAAATGTAAAATGTCTCTCTTTTAACAAATTCATGAGCTATACCAGTATATTTAATTACATCTTTTGCTGTCACTGCCCACGACAAGTATAATTTCAGGTATTTTCTTGGATGCAAATGTATACAGATTATGCGTTCATGATTTCTTCCAAAAATTCAGAATTTCTATAGATCTTTTCGCAAATACTTGAGCCATATTTCATACCAGTATATTTAGTTACAACTGACAACATGACAAGTGTAAAGTTGGGAGCCACTGTGTAATTCAGTTAGAAGAGATTTTCTTCAAATACTGGTACAAGTAGTACAAACAAAATTGTTTATGTATTGGTACTAAATCAATACTGCGCGCTTGCAAAGGGCAAGTCATATTTTACTTCAGGCCAGCAAGTACAACAATCTATGAAAGTCGTATTTTGGTGGCCTGATCGGGTAACTAAAATTTCAAACTAGGATGGAAAAAATCAGAAAAATCTTGTATTTTCTCATGTCATGATTGCAGTTTGGATAAATTGTGATAAGTAGACACTGCACAAATTAAGTAATATTTGGAGGCGAGTAATTTCTTCTTCAGGGCTACCAAAAAATGAGAGGGACTATATTTTGCTGGCCCAACTAGGCCACTAACCAAACATTTTAATGTGGACCCATGTAATGAAATTTTCTTTGTTTCCAACACAAACATGATTAATTGTTGACAAGATTTGATTGTCATTACTCATACACAATAAATATTAATATTTAGGGTAATGTTTCCATCGGTCATTGAGGTCAATATATATCCAAATAACCTACCCTCATATTCATGCAAATAATAGCACAATTAATCATCACAATGGTGGCATAGTGCATGCATTTTGGTAATCCTTACTCTTGTTGGGGGATAACCAATTTCAAACAGATTGAACACTTTTATAATCTGCATAATTTGAATATAATTTTTTAATAAATGAATAAATCAAATTCATCCGTAATTTATTTTGAAGACTGACCCCCAAAAGAAATAGCAAATGCACTACCATCATAGAATCATAAAAGAGCTTGGACTTACCAAAACGGTGTCCCTACAAATGAGTTGGCTGGATTTACTAATGAAGCTGACCCAAAGTCACCTGTGAAAGACATGAAAAAGGAAATTAATTAAATCTGTTGATTATAAACAATGCATATTACAAATTATAAACAGTCTATATATTATAGATTATAAACAATATATTTAGCTATGTAAACAAATTAATTCTGGAACTATGCATTTGCGGTCAAATTTCTATGGCACACTGTATAATTCATGGTCATTCTGATTATATTTGGTACACATTTCATTGAAAATCTATCAACTGAGATAATCTTAAAAGCTCTCTTTAATTTGTCATTATACTTCATGGACATGCATTGCAATCATCAATAACCCCATAAAATCCAAGGAATCAAAATAAATGTTCTGCTGGCTGATTAATATCAAGGTTAATTAATATTTCAGTGATTAACAACATTGCAAAGGTGAATGACGCATAACTATGAGGTCGTAGACACTGTCATGGCCCAGTTCAAAATGACATCATCTAGAATAGGCAGATCAATGTTAGGGTCAGATTTCTCAGTAGAATTTGCTGGTATGATAGATGCCGTGCACACAAAAATCCAGCAACCTAGATCATGACTACAATTAATTACCTAAGTGTCAGAAATTGATTGCATTTATCCGGGAACTTTTTTTTCTCTCTTTTTTTGGTAGCATGCTCAATTGAAAATTATTTTGGTAGGTGTTAATAGATATTCTAAACCAAGATATTTACTGAATTAATTATTTTATTAACGTACAGTGTATGAATGAATGAATGAAAGAACAAACAAACAAAGCTTACCTAATTTGACGGTACCATTCTCTGTGAGGAGGATGTTCGCAGCTTTGATGTCTCTATGTATCGTGTCGTGGTTATGTAAATATTCTAAGCCTAGGAGGGCGCCCTCACACACTGCCGCTATCTCGTCTTCTTGTAAAGGTTTCTTATGTACTGCATTAGAAAAAGGGGGTAAAGCACATTCCATAAAATTTATAAACAAGATCAGGATTAGTACACATTTTCTGTGAATTTACAAATACAACAAATTCTCACCATTTGCATTTTCTTTATATTATATTTGAAATACTGAATTTTAACAATCTGCTTAATTATTCAAACAAAATAATTTATTTAAATTACATCTCAAATAATATGTGATATCATATTTAAAATACTATTAAAAATACTCTAATTTTATCATCAAACTGCACAGCAAAAAAAAATACATTAACAAAATAATCTTTAGGATCAAGTTTAATATATATCAACATGATACAGCCTCAACTTGTAATATGCTTTGTTTTGTTTTTGTTGTTTAGTTTAAATCAAGCTACATCTCTAGCCAGCAAAGGTTGACCTGTGCCAGTCGTTTTATCACTGTTATCACAGTGCACACATGCAGCCTATATTTATAAACAATCGCAGTATTTTATTTCCAGTTCAAATTTAACTCTTTAGACAACCCATATCTCGGGTCAAGGAATAGCCCTTTTCATATCACTGCACGCCAAGTTTTATATATATATACCGTATTTGCTGGTGTATTAACCGCACCTTTTTCAAAATTGGGGGTGCGGTTAATACACGGATGCCGTTTATAGCGTATTAACCACACTTTTTTTTTTTTTTTTTTTGCAAAAAGGGGGGTGCGGTTAATACACATGTGCGGTTAATACACATGTGCGGTTTATACACCGGCAAATACGGTAGTAGAGTCCGGCATGAAGGTAATTTTTAGTTGACATGGAAATGTAAAACAAAAGAAAATTGATATTTAAAGGTGGCCCTGGCCTCTTAGTCTTATAGTCGACTTATAGTCGAGTCCTGCTTCAAGACCATTTCTGGTGGACTTGGCCTGGACTCATGGTCAAAGGCACAGCAAAGACATTTAACCTGTTCACTACTGGATTTTGCGACCCCCACCAGGTTGAAAGGTGGCTTTATAGTTTCAGATAGATGTTATATTGTCATTTTACACTTGTAAAAAAGCCAATATTTGACTAGAAGTCAAAGCTTTTTCATTAGTCCCGATAATGAATTTTAATAACCTACAAGTCTGACTTTGTTAGCATTATCTCAATATGAGAATGAGAAATAGAGATAGGAAAGTAAATCATAGATGCCCTCCTAAATCTCTCGAGCCTATTCCCTGAAACTGCATGTGATCTCATCCCATCCCATCTCACTCAATTTTCCGGGAAAGGCAAGAGTTCAACGCAGGTCTATAAAAATCATTTTCTCGTTTCCCATATATCCGCTCGGCCGGCTGACAATGATAGCATAGGGCATGCTGCTGTGTGGATACTGTGATAGATAATTGTATTTGTGGTTTTGCGCTTCGAATTCTAGGAAGTCATTTTTCATCATGTGCAGGTATTGCACAAACAAAAATCAGAATGCCAATTAAGCCAGTTTCAAGGGGTTTTTCTGAGTGGCGTAATTATTACATTGTTTTCATTCACGCATAAAAAAGGAAATGAAAAAGGTCATGCATATAATACAGTTCTTATATAGTACATTGTAATATACTGATTCTCTGTGATGACTCACTTGAATTTAAAAATTACATGTGTTATTGTTGAAGTTTTCATTTATTATATTAAAGTCAACTTACCATCTAAAACATCTGACGCTGATCCAAGGCAGTACTCCATGGCAAGCTGGAAAAAATGAAATGGAAATTGAATAGAAAGGTTTTTTAATTGGGTCAAATGATCATGGGTGCATTCATTTATTTTCATTTATTTCATTAGAGTAATGATTGCAAAACACGATCCATTCACTTTTTAAAAGAGAAATGGCATGATAAACGGCACCTGTTATTAGATGACGTTCTTCCTCATAATGCCATACACATGTGAATTGAGTATGCCTTTTTTACAATTGTATACCATAGACACCAACTTTCACATTTTAATAAATCCACTTGATTTTTGTGATCTGTTATTTGTGTCTTTCTACATGATGTTTAGAGGGAGTAATGTAAACACATTTTTTTTTCCTTCTTCAAATGAACAAATAATAGCCTGGAGGAGAGTTTCACTTGTCTTATATTTATAAAGTAAAATATGCATAATTCAAATTGTCATAATTTTAAGATTTTGCTTGCCTTACATACATGGGCCTGTTTGATTTTCCCTAAAGTACTGGCCCCAATCATTACTTATACTTTCTCCTACCTATCTGGCAAATTCTGCTTATAAATCATTAAATGTAGCACCTTGGAACTCCACGACAACATACACTAGACCTTGAAACTGAGAAAATGTGCATGTTATATGCCTACATAAATGCACACATACATGTGTTCATTGAAATGTAAGTGTATGTTTGTATTAATTAGCAAACAAATCATGGCCTCAATACGCAGTGTACATGTATCTTGTGTTCACTTGATGTTCTAGAAAGCAGCTCAGTCATTTACTACACACGCAGTGCACAATTAGACAATGACCTATAAAGCATTTGATTGATGCGCATCGCATGCCGTAGTATCTATCACACAGGCCTGGGCGATGTTTTGATAGGAAGTTGGGTGTGGCCCCTTACAAGCAATATGTATTATGTGAGATCTAGATATAGACACCCTAGTTACTTTTCAATTGAGTGGATTTAGCAATTCAGGAAACAGGGATATCTGATATCTGCCAGTGCCAGACACTGGTACTGTAGTACTACACAGACTGTTACACAATACAGGCCAGGCATCATACAGTTCTAAATATATATCTCACATGTATGTAAATGACACAATACATGTATCCCTAGACGAATATATCATGAAGATATCCCTGAAGATATCATACATTTAAATATGGTTTTAGTGCCTTCTTGCAGTTAAATACAACTTGACACAGTATGTATGCACCATTTGCATGTACATTTCAATACAAAAAGAGGCATTTGATGCATAAGTGTCAAGTTTTATCATTGTATGTGTATTGTATGTGATATCATTGTATGTGTGCCATCAACACATGAACACCCAGAAAGAAAACAAACAGATATTGTACACTCTATACATAGATCTATGAATGCCAGCGGATGATATCATTGTTATGACTGCCATAGTTCATGCATATACCTACAGGTATGGAATACAGGTACACCTACACATCTTCTGTAATGACCGCTATCTCCCTAACCCCTTCAGGACTGGTCCCAAACATACTCAGCCTGGGTCCATAGTATAATGCATGTTCAACATCTTTAAAGGGCAATGAAACCCAAGCAAAATGTTGCTTTCATAGTCTTGAAGAGATTAAGAAGAATAATCTCTGAAAGTTAGAGCATAATCGGGTAAGAAACAAAAAAACTACGGCTCTTTGAAGATGTCTATTTATTCCTATGGGGGAAATCAAATTGGCAACGCACTCTGATATTCGTATGGACAACTCCCCATATGTTTTGTACACAAATGTTCCCATTTTTACAGTTTTCTTCATAGTCACATTTTTCCATTCCCCCAACTCATGATATGTTAAATGTATAAAAGCATTCTACAAAACATATGTTAGACTCGAACGAAGGGTAAACATAAATTTTGAGAAAATTGGAACAAAACTGAAATTTTGTGTACAAAATGTATGGGGAGTTGTCCACAACTTTGCCAGAGTGCATTGCCAATTTGAGTCACTCGAAAAAATACATGGCTCTTTTCAAAGAGCCATAGTTTTCTTATTTCTTGACCGATTGTGCTCAAATTTTCAAAGACTATTCATTATATTTAGTGTCTTATAGTGCATACAACAATTTGTCTGGATTTCATTGTCCTTTAATGCCTCTGAATGCCAGGTACATAGTTTGTCTTATTCCTTGGAGGTTATTTTCATGAGCAAATTAAATCAATAAACAACACATAATTGATCCAATTTCTCCAAGTACATATATTTAACAAGATAAGAAAATTAGTTCTTAATAAGTCTATTTAAATCAATGAGCAAAGGTAAGGCATACTTACTTGTTAATCATTAATAAAGCAAACCAACCTAATTATAAAGATAACCATGACCTCAATTTCAGTCTCAGAGGTTCAGATAAATTGAGCAAAGACTAGAAAAAGAAACTATGTACATAGGCCCCGTTGCAGAAAGAGATACAACTGATTGTAAGTCAGACTCTTCGCGCGTTTCAACCAATCAGATTCGCGCACTTAGAACACATGATTTGACTTACAATTAATTGTAACTTAATACAATCGATTGTATCTCTTTCTGCAAAGGGACCTGGTGTAGTAACACGTACATGTTCGAATCAAGGAGTTTCAATAAGCTCCTTGTTCTATACTGTTATTACTGAAAGCCTTGAAAGGCCCCCTACACGTACATATATATGCCTTCGCACATTTATTTTACACACAGGCAGTGACACTAAATGTCATCCTGCATTCATTCATCTACATCATTACATACATATGTGTTGAGCATTGGGGAACTAAACTGAACTGGAGCAAATGGCATGCATGTAGTATTGCAGAATAGTCTGTACATAGTACCATGTGCATTGTAAATACATAGTACTGTTGCTGGGAGTCACTGCTTGAGTGATCTAAGCCATACCTACCCAACAGTGAACATCGCCTGTGTCGCAAGCAAGTGCACATCACATCATATCAATGGAAAAAGCCTCTAGCCTTTCATTTGTCATACTGTACATATATATCTGACTGTGGATTTCCCAAAGTGGATGTACATGTACAGGAAAATGCGAGAGTGGGCCAAGTGTATGAGAGAATGAGAGCTGAATATTGATCAGCTTTCTCGTGTATGAGTTATAGACCCCTCCCTTCATCATAATATAGCAGTTTCCATCCAAAGATCTATGTACACGCTCGTTTACTTCCATAACTGTTTCTAAAACATTTCTATTTTCCCCCTAATTTTACATCTTTGTTGCATGAAACCATCAATGATCTACAAGCTTACTCAACAGTGAACATCGTGTGCGTCGCCAGCAAGTGCACATCGATGGTAGAAGCCTCTAGCCTTTCATTTTTGTCATAACGGAGGATTTACTAAAAATGGTACAGGAAATGCGAGACTGGGCCTTGTGAGTTAGAGAATGAGAGCTGAATATTGATTAGCGAGATATCTTGTGTATTAGTTATAGGCATTCTCTTTATCAAATTAGAATTTCTGACTCGAAGATCTATGTACACACACATTTACCTCCACGACTGAACATTTCTATTTAGTTTTGTTTTTTCTTTCTGTGAACAAGAGAATTAGAGCTGAATATTGATTTTTTATTAGCTATCTCGTGTATGAGTTATAGGCCCCTCCCTTCATCAAATGAGAATTTCCATTCAAAATCTATTTATGTACACACACGTTTACTTCCATGACTGAACATTTCTATTTTGTTTTGTTTTATCTTCCTGATCTACTGTACACATAATCTTTGTTGCATGAAACAATCAGTGATCTAACTAAGCCTACTCAACGGTGAAGATTGCATGGTCGCAAGCAAGTGCACATCATATCAATGGAAAAAGCCTCTAGCCTTTCATTTGTCATATATATCTGACTGGATTTCCCAAAGTAGATTCATGTATGTACAGTATAGGAAAATGCTAGAGTGGGTCTGGTGAATGGGAGTATGGGAGCTGCATATTGATTAGCTATAAGCCCATTCCACTCATCAAATTAAAAATTTCAGTTCAGATATCTTTGTTCATCTTGCGCACACATGTTTGTTTCCATGTCACTGAACATTTCTATTAATATCATTTCCTTACTGAGAGCTATATGCATCCATGTTCATTGTTGCATGAAACCATAAAAATATGCAAGGACATGTGAAAACTTATTCAGATACATGTACATGTAAAGTAATACAAGTTGGAAGTAATTAGAGATCAATCATCAAAAACGTTCAATGGGGAATTTCATCCTTCACAACTTGAACTTGAACAGAAACCAAACATGCAACAAAAACAAATAATATTTGACAATAAAATATTGCATTTTCCCATCATAAATACGATTTGCATCATAGGAGTGTCAGGGTTTATTGGTTTGGCCACCACCTTTCATTAGGAGGATTGTGGGTTTGATTTTTAACTGCCGCAGAGATCCTTCAGCAAAGTATAATTGTAAATTTGCTGCTCTCAACCAAGGTGCAATATATTGGTACCTGGCAAAAATATACTCCTCAAAATGCTTGATGCACCTCATCAAGGCAGCTAAGCTAAAGCCAGTGGAATCATAATTGCACAATTAATAAATGTACATTTCATTTTTTCTTATCATATATATCAAATTGAATAAAAACAAATAATAATATGAACATTTATATAGCGCAGCTACTCTACTGCGCTTTAAAGATTATTATTACCCATGGTCATCAGGTAATTTCAAACCCACACAATGATATTGTGTACTTTCTCAACTCCTGGGGAGCATACTAGCCATGCTACAATTTACAATAATAATAGAGAAGATAATAAAAGAAGAGACAACTTACCCAAGCTGTGTGTTCTTTGAGATAGCAGCCTTTGAATTCTATACAATGTCCATGCTGCACTCTGTGGATGAACCGCACTTCCTTGATGATGTCTTGCCATTTCTGAAAGGAAAAAAACAACAACGATGTAGACGTTTTAAAAATGCAAAACTTAAAATTACAACTAATTCTACTAGTGATTGTGATGGTGATGGCGATAGCCCCTTTAACAAATCCATTTGGTATAATTTGTTTGGTTAAAACTGGGAAACATAAAAACATGTATACTCAAAATTACTTTCTGTTTTCGTATCAGCCATTCAATAAATCACTACATAATAGTGACTTTTGACAAGGCATTAAAACAAACAACACTAGCCCATATCAAAATGATATCGTATGCACGCCTACGCAATACATGTATGCAAGTGGCATATCTACTTGCATGAACACAATTTTACTTGCCCTGGGCAAGTTGGCACGTGGGTGTGTAGGCTGTAGCACTCTGGAATAAATAATTAAATTCACTGGAAGGCAGAGTAACTTGGTGTACAGGAAGGTCAGGAGACCAACCCCGTGTTCACACACAAAATTTTCAGCCCTTAATCATGACTAAAGAATCAGCAGCTGACTATAGAATCAGCTTCCCATTAAAAATGTGTGTGTCTGAACGCTTACTAACGAAACGACGTATCGCTAGAGATGACTAGCGATACGCTGGTTTTATCGTCGTTTCGTACGAGAGCTGACTATAGAATCACGCTTATTCCGTGTGTGAACAACCGTAACTGGCTAATCATGACTAAGTGGGCGTGGCTTAATGCGAACGTTCGCTCGCACAGCTGCAGAGAGAGAGCGCAGACAGAAAAAAAGGACAACATACTGCGCAGTAGCAAACTGCGCACTTATACAATGTTTGGGGGGGTTCGGCGCCACCTGTGAACCAGCTGGTGTCCGATATGCTGTGTGTGTGTGTGAACGTTGTGACCAGGTTTGATTTAATCATCACTAGCGATACGACGTATCGTTAGTGATGATTCTATAGAGATGATTAAAGGGACTTAGTAACATTGTCCAAATCCTCAAAATAAAATTGTAATTCTAGCGGTTCCTTTATACCTTGTTGTATTCGTATTAACAATAAAATCATGGGACAGCTTTCGGTTTTTCAAATTTCCCTTTCATTACAAAGATATGTATGATTGAAGTATTTAGATAAGAAAATCTCCGGGCGAGATTTTCATCCCTGTACAAAGTGAATGCAGTGAGTTGGTGAATATCACCCAATATCACTTTACATTTTCGCTCATTACTTGGCCATACATTGTCCATTTGACCTGAAATTTTCACACAATACCCTGAGGACATATGAGATAACAACAGTATACATTGCATCAACCATTCATCAGTTTTTGCACATCTCAACAAAGTTACTAGATCCCTTTAAAGGGACTTAGTAACATTGTCCAAATCCTCAAAATAAAATTGTAATTCTAGCGGTTCCTTTATACCTTGTTGTATTCGTATTAACAATAAAATCATGGGACAGCTTTCGGTTTTTCAAATTTCCCTTTCATTACAAAGATATGTATGATTGAAGTATTTAGATAAGAAAATCTCCGGGCGAGATTTTCATCCCTGTACAAAGTGAATGCAGTGAGTTGGTGAATATCACCCAATATCACTTTGCATTTTCGCTCATTACTTGGCCATACATTGTCCATTTGACCTGAAATTTTCACACAATACCCTGAGGACATATGAGATAACAACAGTATACATTGCATCAACCATTCATCAGTTTTTGCACATCTCAACAAAGTTACTAGATCCCTTTAAGGGGTGAAAATGTTTGTGTGTGAACACGGGGAATAATGGAAATCACCATCATAAAACATCCACAATCTATAAGGTCAGATTATTTGATCAACCCCTTGCCTACGTGACATTGCATTTCCCACAGGGTTAAAGCATGGTACACCACGATCCCCTAGTCAATGGGTTACATTTTTGTAAATAATCTACATACCAAGAGTTCGTTTCCAAAAAAGGTTAGGTCCACTTTTGTAAGTTTTGAGAAAAAGAGGGTTTTTTTTATTTCTCATAGCAATGTTGAGAGGATATACAATTCTATTACATGAAAGAGCATCATAATAGGATTGTAAAATAACTCTTTAAAAAAATCCCAGCATCTTCTGTTTTTTTTTTTTATTAAATTTTTTTTTTTGGACCTAACCTCTTTAAAAAAAAAATTTAAACAATTTCTTTGTAAATTTTAACAACTTTCCATTATGAATTTGAGTTTTCTGTTAGCTTTACCGGATAGAGCTGCTCAAAATCTATAGATTAAGCTAAAAAAATGAATTTTGATGGGAAAATGGACCTAACCTCTTTTGGAAACGAGCTCTTCATACAGTACTGCACATACATGTCACTGGCTTGCTGGCCCAGGGCCACTAACATTACTTGCTCGAACATAGGCCACCAAATACGAATTACTTGTTAATGTTTTTCTTTGTTTACTGCCATTAGCTTCGGGTTTCAGGGCACTACAATTTACAGGGCCACAAAGAAAAGAAGGTCGAACAAATGGAAACATTGTTAAAACATAACATAATTCACCTGTATGAAATGTAATATTTTACAGCATCATGTGTTGATAGTAGATTTCTATACAGTTTTATTTTCAATTCACGTATCACCAAAACCATGGTAAGTTTGCTCATAGCACATACATAGTGATCAAGTGGTATTGAATTGCAGTCTCTTTGTCTGTAAATATTGTTTTGTATACAAAGCAGTATTATGACAACCAAGGATTCACTTGTTTCTAAATGTAAAGATGACCATGATACATGTACTTTTTATGAAGAGTGCTAACCACAAAATAAATACTAACAGTTTCACTCTGAGTAACAGTACAATGTAGTAATAAATAATTGCATCATTATGAATGCTGGTACATGTATGGATACACCATTGCATTGAGTGTGTCAATGAGTGTATTTTATGTTGATGTTCGTTACACTATATTTGGGGGGCCAGTATTTTGTTCCAGGCTATCAAAAATCGGGAGAAAATGAATTAATTTGCTCTTGAAAGCAAACAAGCTATTAGCAAGAAGAGTTTATTAGTGTGGAGCCTGGAATTGTAATGTACAATATCTCATGCACACTGTCAAGATACTGTGTATTGCATTTCATTCACACAAATGAGACAAATCATATTCAGTGAGCGTACCAGCATCTCATTTCAATTCAAGGGCGAAATAATGAACTAGAAAGCCTGGATGAGTAAGGGGGCCTACCATACATTAACACTCCCAGTACCAGGCCAGTATGTATTCACTGCAACTGGGTTACATACAATAAGTGCCAAAAGGAAATACATTTACTAGGGTACTGTAATGGTTAATACATCATGCATACTCTCCCGCTGTTAACCCTACAAAAATCAATGGCTGTACAGGGGGCCATATTCCTATTTGATTATTGCTCACTGAAGCCAACCACGTGTTAAAGACACTGCATCGTCAAATTTGCAATATACGCATCTATAGGGCAGCGCAATGTCTTCAGAATCAGGTAGAATCATGGAACACTCATGCAACAATATATCTAGAATGTGTGGCATTCAATCATATCAACATGGCATTTCCATATGAGGGCTTTGTGAAGCGCCCTCTAATATATGGAGACATAGTCTCTTTAAATTTCCACTAAGGGGTAGCTTGAAGGGCCTCTGCATGTGTTACAGACAGTACAAGTACAGTACCATCAATAGACAATGCCCTTTCAGCAAATAAACCCTATGTATGCGGCTTAATTAAAAGTAGCAGACAGGGCTGGTAGACCACTGAATTAAATACCAGGCTGTGAGCACTAATAATCACTAATTTGATGGGAGTTCTAAATCCAATTGGTCTTTTGAGTAGCAACTAGCAAGTGCGAATAAGCACATTTCTTTTCCCTATACTTACGGTACATTGTTTAATTGTCCATTTTGTGCATTTTGATTCTTGTTGTTTTAGATATGACATCATTGTATTAATTGTATTTTACTTGGAAACAATCCAACTTTATTTGGTTGCAATAAACTTCAATTGAATATACATGCATGTAATGGAATAATTTATTACAGGCTTTTGTAAATAATCTGCCCCAATTAAAAACGGATCTTTTTTTATTTGCTTTTTATGATGTTGACTATAGATCCATTTAAAACTGTCTTTCTTCTATCTTTATTTAATAACATTCATGAACAGGAAGAGAAATGTACTCAATTTTTAAAATATGTGTTTTAACTCTACATTCGAATAGCTCTCACGTGAAGTGGCCCCTAAATGCTTGATCAACTAAAAAAACATTACCACTATGATTTTATTAGGCAAAATGAAATTTGTTCTGCTCTCAACTGATGTACACATTAAATAAACAGAGAACGCAGGCTGAATATGTGCAGAGCGCACAAATGTCACATGAATGCACACACATACCTACAGCGAAAAAATTAATATTTTTATTTCGGGGGCTCCATTTTCGGGGGCTACTTTTCCAACTTTCGGGGGCTACAAATACACGGGCTCTTTTTCGAATTTCAGGGGCTACTAATAAGCTAAAATGCTGTAAGTGATCATTTTATAAGCATTTGATCACAATCCAAACAGAAAATCCCACAAAAAATCCCGAAAAAAAAAAAAAAAAAAAAAAAAAAAACTTTTTTTTTTTTTTTTTTTTTTTTTTTTTTTCGGGGGCAAATTTTTTTTTTTCGGGGGCGAATTTGGGCATTTCGGGGGCGGATTCGCCCGCCGCCCCCGTGTATTTTTTTCGCTGCATACCTACATGTACATGTGTACAATACGATTTAAGTGTACACAAAGGATTCACTTTATGCACAAAGAAAAGGTCAAGTTAAAGCAAAATAAATTCTCATAAAGTAGAGAAGGCAGACCTAATTTGCAGTGCAAATAAATGGCACATGAATGTACACATGTATGTACATGTACTGCACTCCACATCAACATAGTAATAATATGCACAAAGAATTTACCCTACCTCGAGTCATTTTTATGCACAGACACAATGTCAAATTAAAGCAAAGTAACTATAATAAATATACAGTATTTATGTACATTGTATTTCAACAAAATTACATAAAAAAGGAAAGGCACCCATAATAATGTGCAGTGCATTCAAATGTCACATAAATGTACTGTGCTGTACACTGCATGCACAACATGTACGGAGTATGTACACAAAGGATTCACCCTATAGGCCAATATAGGTGCACACAAAGACAAGGTCAAGTGAGGCGTATAATGCATTGGCACTCCGCACTTCAGCTGGGTAAATGCAGTCTCTTGTGGAGTACTATATATATTCAGTATTATGCATAAGAAATGCATTCATGTAATAAATGTTAGCATGTTCCCTCCGAGGATGTCAAAACCTGTACCATTTAAAGGTAGTTCAGATTCGTCAAATGAGATGCACGGCGCCATCTTGCGTACGCGTTGCGCACGGTGCGTAATGCACGTTAGCTCAGTGTCATGCGGTGCGCGCAAAATAGCCCAGTTTAAAATGGCGACCCGCTATGTAGCATCCCCACGCTTGATGCCCTTTAATATCGATGCAGTCAAACAGGAGCAAGGTTCTACAAAATGTAGTTTTGCTTGCATGTAGATAATAGATATATTTATAAGCATCATTGGCACACTGCTCTTCAGCTGTGTAAATGCAGACTCTTGTGGAGTACTATTCAGTAATTTGCACAAGAAATACATAAATGTCAGCCTGTTGAGACCCCGCACCATTATTGATGTTCACTGTTAAACTGGGGTATAACGTTAGATATTTCTAACTTTTTATTATTGGTGGCCTTGTCATACACATATGTATGTATAAAATCAAGACTTTTCCGATTCTGGTGGCCCACCACCCCCCCCCCCCCCCCCCCCCCAAAAAAAAGGTCTGTAACTTTTGTCTGGTGCCCACTGGTCCCTGGCCACTCACCATCTTATCAGAAGGCAATGCTTGAAAGTAGCACTGGCCCAATGGCTCAAGGCCACTAAAAATTACCTTTGCCATTTTTTTACTTTTTTTGGGGGGGGGGGGGGGGGGGGGGGAGGGGGGGTGGATGGGTGCCATCCGACACAATATGTGACAAATCGGACACAAAATGTTGATATTAGTCGCCCAACTGGGCCACAAGGAAAAGGATGATTAATTTTCTTGAGAATTATGCAGCATTCTTCCCACACACAGTCATACATATCTATTAATTATATTTATTTTGTATTATTATATCTTAAAAAGCACACGCCAGTATGCATTTTGTGATTCACAATTTAAGTGAGTTTTCAGTGCACAATGCTTGTGTACAGTACACTGAACACTGTGTGCTAATGCTGCATGTGGAATTAGACAAAGACAACATACATTTGTTTTCTCCATTTGTTCAAAGCTGTAACTGGAAGTCTAATGCATTCCAGGCAAATTTTTTGAATGAATTCAGCGGCATTAATGCAATTTACCATTTGGAGAACTAATCAATATATTCGCTCGGCTGACGTATAAAATGTAAATTGTCTGGAAAAAGGAAATAAAGGCACCTACCTACATTTACAAACATGTATGCCCCGTGTTATTGGAATAATAATGAAACGAGGGCTCTAAGCATATGCACGCTTGCCCAGAGCAACTGAAAATCAGTTGTCGTTATGCTTCTTTTCTAATGTTTTAAAATTCGGTCACATTATTTGGGGGCAAGCTAAATATTTTCTTTCAAACTTGCCCAACTGGGCAAGTCAGAATTCAAATTTTTGTAGGGCCCTGCTCATTTTTCCTAATTCCAGGACCCAAATTCAGACTGAAAACTGGCACCCTTTTGAATATTTTTGTGAATTATCAATGAAATTCTTGCATAAAGTCTCCACATGAGATGTTTAGAGTTGTGTACATTTGCAAGAACACCCATCTTTAAAAGGTGAATAAATTTGACCCCACTTATATTTGCTAGAATTCACAGACCAATTCCTATCGTTAATTAATTTGACTCATTTTCCACGGACATGTAAATGTTCTGGGGAGGTGCGGGGGTAGATCCATTCGAGTGGAATCATACAATTACAGACAGCAAATCAACTGGGAATAAATGTGAGTAAATGTCACTGACATTTAGGACTTCACGAACTGGGCTACATTCTACATGTATTTACCTAGGCTATGTTTGAACACAATATGTAATTCACATTGCCGCTCTTACCCAGGTATCCAGGAAGGGAAAAATAATAGTCAAATGTCCAGGAATATTTTGAAAATAATACTCTCGACATCTACTTTGAATTGAACTCTGTGCAAAGCGAACAATGGGTAAACGCGGGGTGGTGAGGCCTAATTGTGATATCATCATGTACCAGTCCACTAGTAAGTGAACATCCAATCAAAAAGTCCCAACAATGTACTATGTCTTTCGATAGCGTAATAACAATTTTACATCGACAATTCACCTGCATTTTTAGCTTACCTCTGTTGATGATTTGCCGTTGTAGATCATTTTCTTGACAGCAACCATCTCTCCGGTTTTCGTATTTGTTGCCTAAATATAAAAATACAAAATTGTATTGTTACACACGGATTTAAAAACTGAACAAGGTTAAAAACAAACACATTTACAATTATATATGATCAATAAAGTAAAATAGAAATTCTTTAGCTAAATTGTCTCATCGTGTAAATTTGTTTTCACAGTAATCAATAACAGTATTTATAGGCATGAATTTGGAAAGAAAAGTGAAATGAACTATCTGCGTTTTTATTCAAGACTGGAGTCCCTGGACAATTGTACACATGTAGGTAGGTTTCCATTACAGCGCTATGTTATGTAAATAAATTCTGACTTGTAAGCTTCCTCAATGTAGAATACAGTACAGTACTAAGAACTGTATCACCTTTACTATACAAATGTGCATGCTCAAAATTAGCCAATAGCCTGCTGGACTGGGGCTACTAAAATTGACCTTGGTATACATGTAAGACTTCAAATTCCTCATTGATTTCAATTTTACTTGCCCAGCTGGGCAACCCAATATACCAGAATTAATAATGTTTTTCTTTATTTGGGAGCAACTTATTTCTGGTTTCTGGCCTCTAGAAAGCAAGGACAACTATTTATTTCACTCGCTCGGTCGGGCCACAAACAATTAATTTTAATTTCTAGCAGTGCTGTACGTTTGTAGGACATAAACATATAGATGAACTGTACACGTATTATCAATGCATAACTTCCAAAGGTCCCAGCTGCAATATGATTTTAATTGATATGCCATTAGATAGGAAGTGACGTATATTTGATTTCAGTGATAAACAAGTGACACATGAACTACATGATGTGTATTTGAACATGGTACAAAAACATCTGTGTATAATACTCTCCTGCCGTATGTTGAAGGCAGGTAAATATGTACTGTACTCCTACATTGTATGTACACATTTGAAATGTATTCAGTAATTGATACAATTGACCCCTTTTCACTGATTTGCGTACAAGATATTGCATTTCACATTGAGTTTACATACATTGTACACCAATTTTAAAAATTAATAGAAAATTTAAAAAATACAAATTCAGACAAGAGTGTGACTAAGTATTCAATTCAACTTGATCTAGATATGTTTGTGAGAGATTAATTTATGGTTCCCAATAAACACGACATGCACAATTAATTTTGTCAAGATTTCTTTCTGTTTTTTCGTCATCTTGTTTTTCCCAGCACGTTCATGCTTGGGTACCAAAGTAAACAAGCAAGATGCTAGTAATTGTTGCACAATGACATGTTCATTGTAATTCATCAATATACAAACATTATACACATCGATCACAAAAATTAATTACTGCCGACTGAATGACAATTTTTAAAATCAACATATTGAGGAATGTGTGGAGGACGGTAAATGGCAAATTAATTAATTATTCCAAATATATAATTTTCCACATACTGTAGTTCTGATCTACCGTAATAAGATCTCTATCTCTTTGTTAGGTGAATCAATCATAAAACTGCTGATAAAAAGACTACATGATTTACATGTAGACCTTATTATCATACACAAAGCATAATGGGTGGGGGGGGGGGGGGGGGGGCAGTCCGGAACCTAGGCTTAGGCTATGGTCAGCACCATGATTAATTCAATTATTTTCTAAACATGAATTTACGCACAATTCTGATCTAATTAAATTCATATCCCTTTGTTAGGTAGAGCAATCATAAAACTGCTGATTAAAATATGCAGCTACACCCATACAAATGGCTTGATGGAGATGAGTGGAGGAAGCTGTTGGCATCATAAAGACATACTGAACATACATCCACTGCAAAAGCATTCAACTATGATAAGTCTTGTCAACCTGATACTGATAACAATATAAATTTTCATCCATTTTGGGCTTTAAGCTTTAGCTCTTTGTGAGGAAAAGCAATCATAAAACTGCTTATTAAAAGATGGACCATACAAAGGACTTGATGGAGATCGTTGGTGTGGGGGGGGGGGGGGGGGGGAGGCTGTTGGCACCCATGGACATACATGTCCACTGCAAAAGCATTCTACAATAAGTCTTGACAAGCTGATACTGATAGCAGCTCCCTAATTAAATAAATATTCCAAAATAGAGAATTTTGGGAACAATTTGGGTTTAATTTCTATATCTCTTTGTTACATTCATGAAGCAATCATAAAACCGCTGATTGAAAGATCAAACACACAAAGGACTAGATGGAGATGGGGGGGGGGGGGGGGGGGCTATCATCAACAGAGCAGGGCAGGGCCTGACACTAGCAGTTGCCCTATTGTCCGGGGCAAGTGAAAAGTGATGACGGGCAATTCAAATTTCATAAAATGTCTAGTCTGGTTTACACATAATCCTGGTCTACTTTCAATTATCTCTTTGTTACATTTAGATGACACAATCATAGAGCTGCTGAACGGAAGATTGTACAGCTTAACAATATTTATTTAAAAAAGGCTTTGATTGGGGGGGGGGGGGGGGGGCGAAGGAAGCTATCAGCATCCTATGGACAAACTGAACATACACGTACATATACATGTGCAGTGCAAATGCATGATGGTGATGAGTCTTGGTGAGCTGATCGAAGCTCCCTACTGCACAGTACAGTACACGGGACAATGCCTGGAATGCGCAGTAAATGCATGGTTGGCTGACATTGAATTGAACACACGTCAGTTGCACTGCCTTATCTCTCTCTGGGAGTGAGTAAGTGAGTCTCCCGATTTTAAATCCTGCCGTTGCTATTCAGTAAACGCTGGGCTCCATGTACTAATCAAACTCAAAGTCCAATGTTATGTACATGTACGTATTGTTCTTGTTCTTCACGGTCCGGGTCGCAGTACATTTTATATGTTATTTATTTTCATTGTTATGATTCACCTTTGAAGGAAAATTAGGACTCTGATCAGGAGAAGAAAAAAAAACACCCGTATTATTCAACCATTTCATGATTTTTTTCGAAGGCCATTTCTTCTGAAAACGGTTAACATTGAGTCTGGAATTCTCCACTGCAAAGATTGCTAAGATTGACTTTGTGATAAGTTCCATGAGCATTTCAAACATCAATAATAGTACAAAATCAGTTAAATACATATTACATTATGTAGGCTGAGTGCTTGACACTAGCACTTATGGCCTAAAATGAAAATTTACTTATAAAATCAAAGTCATTTTATTGGTGAAAACTGTAGTAGTCAACTAGTCACTGTCAGTTTGGAAATCTAGTGCTCAACTTAACTTTTGACTGATCAAAATTTTCTGGCCCAACATATATATTCTTCTGTTCCCAGGCCATCAGGCAAGTGCTACTGTCAAGCCAGGGCTGCCTTTCAACAATTTACTTACTACAATGCTTAAATTAGCAAACACTGTACATTATATGGATTATGGTGTCCTTGGGCTGGGGTCTATGATGGATGTGTGACCTCAATGGGTCAAGGTTACTAGCTTCCTACATACAGTGTATGTAATAAGGTTGATAGTTAACCCATTGCCTATGGGAATCTGGTAGGCCCTGTATTAAAGGCATATATGCGTGGGTTATAAAGGGTAGTCAGCAAATTCCAACTCGACTCCACCGTAATCTCTCGAGGTAAACTCAAGATATATGTTGGATCGATCGAAGAGAGGTGTTTCGAAATATCTGAACAAAGGCCTTCTTATGAAATTGCATGCAGCAAACAAATTTCTCACGCTATCACCTAGCCATCAAACGGCGGCACTTTGAAGTCGGTTGCGGTTAAGCGTGTTACGTGATATTTTCGCTCGTAAACATCTCTGATGGATCTCCATTCGACTAGTACAAACATTCCGAACGCGACTATTTTTAATGCATTTTTGACTCGGGTATTCGGCCGTGGGACAGTTTGCGATCGCTACTTATAACTGAGCCAATGGGGATTACGTACCATGCGTAAAAGTGCGCAAGATGGATCCACGCGTCCAATAACCCACGCATATATGCCTTTAACTCTAGGGGAATTGTAAAATCTAGCAGTGAACCTGGGTTAACTGACCCTACAAACAGGGTAAACATTTTTGGATGCTACTTCTCAAGCTTGCCTGCATGAAAAGATCACTATCAAATTTGTTTTCCACTGCACTCTATGCAAATGTACAGGGGCTCATTTGCTTTTCAGGGGGGGGGGGGGGGAAGGGGGCTAAATAGGCATTTGGGGGCATAAATGATAAATCGCCCTTAGCCCCCTTGTAATTGTACGATTTTTACATCAAATACAGCATTCAGGGAACAAATTCACAATTATTTTTGGGGGCTACTTATCAAGCTCACCTGCATGAAAATAGCACTCTAAAATATGTTTTGCATTGAGCTCATTGTATGGCGGGGGGGGGGGGGGGGGGTTCATACTTTGAAATTTGTGGTGCTTAATCGCCCCGAGACCATTGTATTTATTTTACTGCCCTACAACAAATACAATCTTCAGAGGGCACCATCACCAATGTTAATTAGCCATACAGAGCAAGCAGCGTGTACCTGTTCATTTCCAGTTTCTGAAATCCCCATAGACTTTGTACACAACCTACCCAGTTCCCTTAGGTTAACAGTACTTCTTCTGGGTGGAAAGAATGAATAGGATTTTTGGGAAAAGCATGATTTGGCAAAATACAACAATAACATGCAAAATGATTTGAATAGACCTAAATTAGCATCAAATTATGGCTAGATAGTATACATCATTTTTGTCTTCATCACTTGCAAGCAAAAAATATTTTTGCATACTACTGATGTTTAATAATTTGTTAATGTGTCCTCGTCCAAGCTTCTTTTTTTTAGCAAAGAAACCCATAAGACAGGATAATTACAAGAATATATATACTCACATGATAGACTGCTCCGAAGCTCCCGTGTCCGATCTCTTTCATGTCCTCAAAGAGTTTCATGGGATCCTCTTTTGAAAAGAGTCTCTGGACATCCGCGTCCTTAATCTGTGAGACAGTCGTTGGCAAAGGCATGACTGCTGATGCTGCTTAGCGCGTGGTCCGTGCAGAAAGATGGTGGAACTCATTGAAGAATGCCACAGCTACGGCGCGATCCGGGGTAACTCCGAATAATGCGACAGCTACGGCGCGATCCAGGGCAACTCCGAATAATGCGACAGCTACGGTGCGATCCGGGGTAACTCAGAATAATGCGACAGCTACGGCGCGAGCCGGGTAACTCCGAAAGAATGCCAACGCTATTCCACAGGGTTATTCCAGTGCTAATACGGATGATGCGAATGTAATTCCAACAGGATATATTCCAGTGATGCGTATGTACTACAGCTGATATGCTCAGTCATTGAATGACGGGTCTATGTACCTAGACCTTTACGTACCCTGAACTAATAATACACAAGGGGATTTTCCCTTGATGAAATGTTCATGTGTGGCAACTTTGAAGCCATATTTCTACTAAAGTTGTACTCAAAAAAATTAAAATTTAACTTTAAATGTAGTACTAGTACTGACTGGTAGTTGAACAAATTTTAATACTTTCCGGGTCTTTATTTCCAATGCAGAGCAATAATTTCTACTTTCGTTTCATGGTGCAGATATATTTTCATTTCATTTGTAAATATCTTGCAACAGAATTACACGGCCAGGGGCCAGAGCCAAAACTGGTCACAGCTGAATTTCCAATGTTTATTTTCACTGTGGATGATGTTACACACAGGCTTCCAACGTTCGTTTGTTATGGAAGCTACGAAGTATGGCTACGATGCTACGAAGGTCAAGTCATCCTCGTACGTTGGCACTAGTAGGCCTTTGGTATGCTAGTCACTGCGTACACATACATTTAGATGATGGTTTTAACTGTGTCTGCTCCACTGCAAGGATGTATGTGTATACTATAAGCCCAGCCAGAGGTCACGAGTTGTACTGTAATCTTCTGTATGTTGTAATAATCCTTATCCAGTATAAAGGGCCTTCTGTGAAAATAAGAGAATGAAAGAAAAAAAGAGATGAGATTCATTATAATCCACAAATAGACTGTAATGATCATTCAAATTAAGTTAAATCTCCAAGCTTGCTGCATCCTTTTTTTTACCCACGTACTATAACTGACACATTGAATACACATGGATCATGGCACTTTACACATAATAATGATTACATCTTGCAAACTAAATGAAATGCGATACAATAATGATAGTGCAATGTTTAGTGATGTCAAGCATACTTCAGCACTTCACAACTGTTACATACATGTACCTGCACTGGTCAATGTTCACAAACTGCTTGGCCAAAATACAATTGATAACACTACACAAAAGATAAGGAGTGTCATGAACATTACACAAATAAAGATGTTTACTCTTATAAGTTGGAACTCTATTTCCTTGAATGAATCATAAAATAATTGTATGCTGATATATGTGCCAGTACATATAGTCATATATGCATTATTTTGCAAAATACAAAGTCCATCATATCTCTGCCCATGTTACATTGTTTGCATTCCTTGATACAAGTGAGTAGTCAGTGTTGACTGGTGCATGACACTAACCCAATACACAAATTGTACTTACTGTTTTATTGTAACATGGAACCGTTTCTGTACATTGTACATGTATGAAGGTGTGAAGTGGGTTGGTTATGATATGAATGTTATCAAAATAGTCAGAAAAAATAAACAGGGTCACAGGGCAATTTTGGCCACCAGAATACCCCTAAAGCCCACAATGCAAGACAAATTTGTGCATTTTTTCCACTACGTAACATGGTAGATGTTTTCTTTGTACCCCGCCAAAATACCAAAATTGCTAGATCTTATTCTGAATTTTTCCTTTAGTTTCAACTCAAAGATTATCAAAGGGAGGGGCTTCTACCTGCACTGATATAAGATTGACCAACTGACTTTAAATTGACAAATGCAACACCAATCTGAAGTGAGATAGATTAGCAGAGTCAAATTTGCATGCCACTAATGGGCAAACATTTATCATCCATATCTGGGAGGACCATCCATCCATCCATCCATCTATCCAGATAAGTTGTTTGAATATGAAAGAATGAGATTTGACCCCTTGCCCACAGATACCTGGTAGGCAATGTACAAAGTCTATAATTGGGATTTCAGAGATCTGAAGGGATACACCCAGCCCTAGATAGAAGCAGTATAATCCATATTCCGTAATGGATTCCTCTGTGCAGAATCCTCATCAGTCATTTAGTGAAAAGGCTAACCGTTTTTAACCGACTGTCTTAGGTCAAAACGTGTTTTTTAATTGTAGGCTTAAAATTAAAAAATTAAAAAATAATGAATATTTTCAGTATGTTGATGTTCCAAATAACTTTTGAAACACAAACTAGAACCATAATTACAGCAAACAGGAATGAAATTGCTTCCTTTAGTACACTTCCAATGATCAATGTTTCAACAATTGAGTTATGCCCTTGTTCATAACAAAACAAACAATTTAAGAATGCTGCAAATAGGTTAACCGATAACCGGCCAATTTTTTTATGATAAGTAACCATTTTTTTTTTTTAATTACCATTCAAAATACTTTAGCACTAGTTAATCTTTATTGCTATCTCATACCACTTTGGACTCAATGGACCGGTGTTGATAATTCCATGCTTGATTTTGATTAATGCTGTAACTGACCTTGATGATCGGATCGTTTGATCGGATCGGCAAAATTTTATCGATCTTCGAAATCGGATCGATGATCGGGATCGGATGATCGGCAATTAAAAAAAAAAAAAAAAAAAAAAAAAAAAAAAAAAAAAAAAAAAAAAATGCTTTAATTTGCATCACTTTGCAAAAAAACTGGTTCGTTACTTACTGCACATTTTTGTTCTGGTCACTCGATAGTCCGCCGTAGTATTTTTTATAAACATTAAAGCCATTTGGACGACTTAAATCAATATTTTGGATGCGCCGAGGTTGCTTGCTCGCGCAGGGCTGGCGCTAGGGTGGCCAACCGGTAGAGATACGGCGGAGAAGACCGTCAGCGGATCGCGAGGCTATGCTTTCACGTGCTTTATAACGGCATCGCGGCGCAGCATGCACGCAGTTTGCACGCGACAGGTGATCTATCTCCGTCCATGTGACATATTTTTGTTGATGTTGTTGTTATAATTATAGTTACTTAACTTTTGCATTTTGTTGTTTTTAGTTTGACATCGTTTTTTTATGCTGTTGCTGCATGCAGTTTCAGTCAGATTTTTGCGCATCGCTTGTTTATTTTATCCTGTTTCCTTAATTGAATTGCAGCTTGATTATTAATATTACTCAGTATAAAATAATAATTAAGAATAAGATATTTTGATTTCTTTGTTGCTGTTTTTCACGACTGATTTTCTAAAAAATAACTGGAGTTTATTTAACTTTTTTGTTATTCTTTGTTCTCATTTAGAATCAGTTTAACTCGATCAACAAGTTGGGTACATGATGTATTATAAGCTACATGCAGTAAATAATTCTGAAAAAAACAAACAAACAATAGAAAACATAAAATTAAGGGGACATTTTTTAAATAAACAAAGTAATAGTAATACACAGGTGTACCCCCAATAATTTTCGTGCCCCCCCCCCCCCCTCCCCAACCAGTCCGACCACCTTCGCCACTGGCTACATGTGTTTGTTTGTTTGTTTGTATTTGATTAGTGTGTATTGCTTTGTTATTTTGCGACTAGTACATAAGTTTGTTCGCTAATTACTTGTACCAATAGCCCCAATACCGATCCCCACGTCATTCAACAATCCGAAATGTTTTAAATGTACTAAAAATAATAGCCCCCGCCCCCAAACTTTCCGTCGTCCGGCGTATAGGCCTACTCAAGAAACAAAGTACCCTCCCCCAGTCTACTGAGAAGTGAGAAGGCTGCCACCCCCTCCCCGATACAAAACGAGTACCGGGTATTATATTTTAAAATATATAAATTATTGTTATGTACACAGAGTATAATAATAATAACAATAATATCGATTTATATAGCGCCTAATATGATTGATAAATGACGGAAATGATGAACTGATGAGGATGACAATGAATGATCATTATGAAGATGGCGATGCCAATGATTATTATGATAAAAAAGAGGATGGTAATGATCCATGATGAAGATGAGGATGATGGTGCATGTTTGACTGGTGATGATTATAATAATTACTAACATCGAGACGGACAAAGTGCCATTATAATGGAGCTAGGGGCGAAGCAAGAACATTGTAAACTGCGTCGTGGCAACTCCCCGATAAAATGTAAGTAGTATATAATTTATTATTATTTTTAATTGCGTTACGTACAATTATTGCAATATATGGGGAGGTCCTCAATACAGTGTGACAAAAAAATGAAGAAAGCGTTAGCCTAATGGCAGTGTGAACGAAATAATTACAGTTCCCCAATTTGCGTGCCCCCCCCCCCCCCCCCCTGAAAAAATACAAAATCACACGGTCGCACATAAACTAAATCATAATCAGGGGCCGCATTGATATTGGGGGATGGGGGAGGGGGCTGACCACATTGTCCACATTTCAATTGTTATCATGATTATCTTATCATCACCATTATTTTCAATTTGACGTTTATATTATGATGTTGATCATCAAGTATACAATTTCACAAGCCATCATCCATAGAAATAATAGAGTATTTTTATTTTGAACATCATCATGAGTACATACAAATTAAAATTGCATGGTCGCACGGAAACTAAATCATAATCATGGGCCGCAGAATGTTTTCGGGGTGGGAGGAGGGGGCCGACCACATTTCAATTGTTATCATAATTATCTAATCATCACCATTATTTTCAATTTGACATTTATGTTATGATGTTTATCATCAAGTATACACTTTCACGAGCCATCATCCTACTAGAAATAATAAAGTATTTATATCATGAACATCATCATGAGAAAGAGTACATATGAATTATTAATCATAACAAAAACGCATAGTCGCACTATCCATGGTCGCACGTGAAACTAAATCATAATCAGCGGTCACAGAATTATGTTTTTGATATTGGGGGGGGGGGGGGGTGGTGGAGTTGGCTGACCACATTTCAATTGCATTATCATAAGTATCATGTTAAGTCCCTCATGCTCATGTTTATCTCATCTTCCTCGTCATTACATTTATACTCAAAGCGTAAACAAATTATAATTCTTTAAATTGAAAGAAGGATCGGCCGAATGTAGTCCTCGCACGCGCAACACAAGTCAAAATTGGAGCGTCCGTCATCTTCCTAAAAAGGAAAGAAAAAAAAAACATGTTATGATTATGTTTATATAGTTAAATTTTGACGCCATTAATCAATAACAACATATCAAACAATTTATATACTCTGTCTCCCGGAATTCGGGGACCGGGAGATCGAGAGTGCAAATTTACAGTTTATATAATACATGTATACTAATATAATTATGTACCAGCTTTCCCCTGAATCTTAGGCCTTGCTGGCGACTATATAGATCAACAAATCGTTTTTATGTCCTCTTCCATAATTTATCAGCATTCTCTATTAGTCGGCCGACAGTAAAAGACTGAATTTAACATGTAAAAGAGGATATGAAAACGATAATTCGTTGATCTATAATAATAGCTTGCGACATAGGACACGCATGCCGCCCGCATGCATGCACGGCGCCAGCGCGGCGCCGATCGTGCGCGCGCCGGGTCTGACGGCCTGGAGTTCATGTGAACATCCGTCGGGAATATCGTTCAAATGACTAGCAATTTTACGAGTCTTGTTCCGATTTTCGCCTTTCAAAACGAAGTAAACTAACAAAGAGTATCTCGAAAATAACATTTTTTCAAGTAAATGATATAGATTGTCCCTTTTTAAAATTTCAATTCCGATATTCTTGCAAAGAAAATGGATGGTTTTCTCCCGGGATTTTTTTTTTTTTTCACATAAGTCAGAACACATAAAAAAAACAAAAACAAAATTTCATCCGATCCGATCTCCGATCTTTTCTGCATGATCGGAAATCGGCAAAAACGGCAAAAAAGCCATGATCGGATCGGGATCGGCATGCCGATCCGATGATCGGTTACAGCGTTAATTTTGATTACCTTCATCAGACTGGTTTGAACTTTAAAGTCTGTGGTTCGCCTAAGTCAACATGGGACGACAGACACTGCCCTAAAAATCAATATAACACTGCATTTGCTCTGCCACCACAGCATATTAAAACTTCAAGTTCTCAACTTAATTTGTCCACATGTTTATGCATGGGGAATCACCCCAAAATATAATTAAATACCAAGTTATTACATTGCATTGTATGCCCTGAACATTCTTGGTATTAACCAATATTCATAACAATCACCAGAGAAATCATTGTCCGATATTTACCAATTTACTTTACTTACGATGTACTTACTTTTGATACTGTCTTTTTGTTATTTAACTGCTGATATGCAGGGCATAGACATGAACGAAAACTATTATTTGTGCATGCTTTTAGCATAATATTTGAACTGATCAGAAAATTCAGTCAAAATTTTAAAAAACATAGTAAAGCAAAAGTCCTAAGAAAATCAAAACAACTAAAGTGAAATAATATTGTATTTTATTGTACTTATTCTTACTTTAGCTTGTAAGGTTTTCTGACTTCGGTACATACCTGAATATTATACACGCACATCATAAAAAATACAGACTGCTAATAGTACGTGTACATGTTCGCCATACACCTGGGTTGCCCCTCAAATGTGGCTGGATGACTTTGATTAAATATGACTCCATGACTCAACAGAGCCCTCCCCTATTGCTCTGCGTTATTTCTTATGTATGAACTGGCAAATGTCACCTGGAGCATGTACACAAGAGACCAGGGGACGAGGGCACGACAAAAGCCCAGCAGAACTCGCAAGTGATAAGAAACACTGATGCTAACTCACTTGTCTAGAGCTATACATTACAAACAATGAGTCAGCCTCAAGAGTTATATTTCAATAAGCACTTGTCTTATCCCTCTGCAAGTACATGTTTAAATCACAGTTGTGAAGAAAGAAAGATTGTCAAAATAAGCAGGCAAAATCTTCAAAATAATTTGAAGTGCATTTAAATACTTGTACATGTACCAGTCCACGTTCATCGTTTGGACAAGTGACATTTTCTTCTGGGATATTTCTTTTCATCCTTATTTGGGCAATTTTCGCATTTTAAAAAAGTTACTTGCCAAATCAGGCCAGTACTTGAGAAATGGTTCAAATTTAATTCGCACATATTAATGAAAATGGCTATAGTGGCTATAATACCAATCATATAAAATTGTATTTAGTAATAGTAGACACAGGGCTTGTCTGGTCAGCATAGATATCATGCCTACCCAGCTGCCTCTTGAGGCCAGTAGCAATATAATAAGGAAGGAAGGTGACATGTGAAGCAGTGCGCTCGGTGTGACATGTGAAATGTGAGATAAGGTCCTCAGGTAAACATGTTCACCTGTGCCCAGTGCATTTCCCTTCCCAGATGAATACTATCAATCTGATACAGTGCTGGCAACCTTTACACTGCACAACAAACTTACATCATGTACAAATACTCCTTGCAGCCTCTAATAGTACAGAGATACGGTAGACATAAGACTTGTCTACTCGGTATCGTTATAATGCCCCTACCCTTGCACCCTTGAGGCCAGTAGCAAAGAAGGTGACATGTGAATCAATGCACTCAGCTTATGACGTGAAATGTGAGATATGGTCCTCAAGGTAAACATGTTTACCTCTGCCCAGTGCATTTCTCTTCCCAGATGAATACTATCGTCCGATACAGTGCTGGCAACATTTAAACTGCACAACACACTTTTGGATCTACCCTAGAATAATCCATGCATTATCTAGATGTACATGTTGTAAAATATTGCACTGCATTGCATACTCCACTCATCCACATGAGGCACGTTACAGTCTGCATCGTGCCCCTATGGCTATGGCTACGGCATACTTCTATACAAAATGTACTCTTTTTTCCCCAGATGAATACTATCATCATAGTATGGCATTGCTCTGGCAACCTTTCCACTACACAAAACATACTAGCACTATGTATGTACTTGCACTGCATCGCAGGCTCTATTCATCCACATAGATAGTAGAAAGATACTCGGATATAAACAAGAGGCTTGTTGTGGCTAGCAGCAATGTAACAGGAAACGTGACACCAGAATTGGGAAGCATTGCACTCAGCTCGAGATGACATGTGAAATGTGAGATAAGGTTCTAAGGTAAACATGTTTACCTGTGCCTAAGTTACCTGTGCCCATTGCACTTCCCTTCTCAAATAAATACTATCATCCTATAGATCCAATGATGCTGCGCTGACAAACTGTACACATACATCTTGCACTGCATTGCAGCCTATAATAGTACAGAGATACAGTGGAAATAAGACTCTTCTACTCAGTTTCACTAGTATCATGCCCCTATCTCTGGGCCCTACCCCTTGAGGCCAGCAGCAAAGGTGACATGTGAAGCATTGCGCTCAACATATGACATGTGAAATGTGAGATAAGGTCCTCAGGTAAACATGTTTACCTGTGCCCAGTGCATTTTCCTTCCCAGATAAATACTAAATACAATGATGATGTGCTGACAAACTGTGCACATACATCTTGGACTGCATTGCAGCCTCTAATAGTACAGAGATACAGTGGAAATAAGACTTATCTACTCAGTATCACTATCGGTACCATGCCCCTACCCTTGCACCCTTGAGGCCAGCAGCAAAGAAGGTGACATGAGAAGCAGTGGGCTCGGCTCAGCTCGATATGACATGTGACATGTAAGATAAGGTCCTCAGGTAAACATGTTTACCTGTGCCTAGTGCATTTCCCTTCCCAGGTGAATACTATCATCATAGTTACTGGAATACTGGCAACCTTTACGCTGCAAAACATACTTGCGCCAGACTGTAAATGGTGTCTGTACTTGCACTGCATTTGCAATGAGTATGTACGTGTACATGCCCCTACCATATAGACTCTTTCAAATCAATATTAAAAACACATCTTTGTTATCAATCCTACTGCATTTATTGCATTTACTGTTCGTTAGTTTTTGTTAATTTTTATTATCATTATCAACTCCAAAGTGCTTTTGGTTGAATATGACATAGTTTATGGATCACATGCAATGCAATAGACCTGTACAGTCTGTGTAGTATAGCAACCAGCATCATTACCAGCATGATTTTTACTTTCCATAAAGCATACAAGATTTCAAGGAAATTAATTGCAGATAATATGCCATCAAAGCTCTCAATAAAATAAATCCTACATTTCTATTTATAGAATATTTAGAAAAAATAGTGCTGGGCTGAACATGATATTCATGTACACATTTCACTTTTTTTTAATACATTATATTAGGGTGTTCAGAGTGATGACGTAGTGAGTTCGCTTTGCGCGAGTGTGTAGTAATCTGTGTGTGTCTTTCGATTACTACGTAAACTCCGTAGCCACACACAACTTCGCACTCAAATCACGGAACGATGCGACGGCACCGCAATAGCGTACTTTTCGGAAAACATCGCTAAAACTTCTCCTCCTCTCTCCTCTTTTCCGGGCTAGATCTTTCTTGAAAAAAATTATCCGAATATACCCGATTGAAGCCGACACAGTGCCCTTCATGCCGATGTAACCTAAGTTTTTGTAGCTCAAAGAGAACTGACAAAAAAATGCCATGAAGTTTTAAAAGCTACGATTACATCATTTTCCCGTAATCTGCACCCAACTTAGGTTAGTAAGTATGAAAATATAAAGTCTGCTTATTCCGAAAATGTATTGGTTGTCGATATTTTATCAAATTTGAAGCCCGGAAAATACAATTAGTAAGGCCAGATTCTTTAAAAAATCGATCGAATTTGTTCTCCGCCGTCAGCTGGCTTTGAAAGGACCGCTCGGTTTGACATCGGACCTATGGGCAACTACATTTCTCACGTAGGGGTGTTAATGTTATCTATCGCAGAAGAAGCGAACATAGTTAAAAATTGTCCGCAAATCGAGGGTCTTTGACGTAATTTAATTGATTGGTAATCATAGAAATAATATCTTTAACTATATTTCAAAGCTCCGATGTAAAATAATGAAAAAAACAACCCCCAAATAAAGTATAATTATTAACTAATGTCCAAGAAGTTATGGTACATTCCGGACCAACATTGTGTAAACAGTATGATTTTGACAGAATATTATCGAGTCAAACTCGGTATTTTTTTAGTTTGTGAATATTTTGTAGGACTAAGACATCAGGGTACATATTACAATTGTAATCAAACTATTTTCCAATGTATGAACATCGCAAATAATACGATTTTAGGGGCTAAAACTCGATAATAGTTTCGATTTTGACGTGATCCCCGTCTCGAAAATCCCAGTCCCGTACGTTCATTATTGTGTCGGTGAATGTGAATGTGAATGTGAATGTGAATTTGTCGGCTATTTCTTCTTCTTCTTCGTTCAATAAAGTGTAGCTTTAGACTGGAATATTACGCATTTACTGGATAATAAAGAAATGCTTAGGGCTTGAATATTTATTTTTCTTGTCCTTGATACAATTTTTTTAATAAATCGTATGCAGAAAAAGTAAAGGGATTTGTAACTAAATAGTATACAAATAATGTCTTCCTTTTGTGGTGTTGCCATGGCCATGCTAGATTTGCCCATGTCGTAAGTTTGCGTCATGAATTTTGACTTTTGAAGTGTGTCAGTCACGCTGACTTGTAAACAAGTTGTGTATATTCTTCAAAATATGGTTTAGACAACTTGAGATGGGTTTTTTGTTTGTACTTTGTTCACAAAGTTTAGATCGCCTTTGTTATTTTTCTTATAAAAAATCAATTTGTTCTGATTTTATGAATCTTTAGATGTTGGACACTGAGCTGCGAACATGAAGATGATGAGGCAGAGCAGAGGAAATGTTAATCAGAAACAGTTATTTTTGATGCAACACGTAAGAGAGAGGACAAATCGACATGAAATAATAGTCTTGAAGGACAAGGCATCGAGGAGACATCCCATTGATCTGTCATGAAGAAAGATGATGCATCTCCCCTCTTTTCATTTGATGGGAAACAACCAAAATATCAAAACAAATGTATTGCGATTTAATCAAGCATGTCAAAACACTTTCAACAAATAAACAATCTGTTATAAAAGTTCAGTAAAATAATTCTTAAGAATGATGAATATAAAACTAGATTTTGAAGGGGGGACAAATCAAAGCAACATTTGCAATTAAATAAGTAAAGAATTATGAAGTGAAACAAGAACAATTAAATATGCAACAGTGAATAAGAAAATAAACAAAAGAACAACCAATGAATCAAGGAAAACATTGACACAATCCTTGTAATTATTAAACATTAAAATAGATGTAACAAAAAGGTCATAAAAAGATGACGAAAACATGCATAAAGAAAAGGTGTTGCATTAAATTTGACGGTTTTATATTATATAAGATGTCTGTTTGTGTGGGTTTCTTGTGTGTGTGTGTGTGTTCATGTGTCACTGCCACTATAAATAAGTATACTCCTGTATGAATGTTGTTGAAGTCTGATAATCATAATTAAATTTAAGAAGACAAAACCGTTAGAAATATAAATGTTAGTTGAGACCAAACAATAACAGACAAAGAAAAACAATATAAAACAAAGAAAAACAATTTAAATCAAGAAAAAAACAATATAGAACAAAAGAAATACATTCAAACCACTTGTTCTTGAGTCATATTAACTTGATTACCTGTTTGATATCCAAGAAGTAAAAGAAAAAATAATACATGATTTATAAACATTATTTTGTGTATGTTACGCAAAAACAATACAATACATTAACAAATCATAAAACAAAGAAAAACATAAGATGGGTAACTATTTAGTAATCAATTACATAATATACTTAAATCTATGATATTACTACTTGATTGGCAAAAACTGAGTGCATTTGGCCCATTCCATTCATGAGATATGAACATTTATGTTTATTACGCATAAATTTGCATAAATTTGCATATTTAATTATTAAACACTAAGATGAAGTAATATGAATTACAAATTCCTGTATCCTGCAAGGATATGCACAAAATTTGTGAAAACTAGATTTCTGACTCGTTTAATTAAAGGGATATCACCGTTTTTCATAAAAAAACTGCATAAATTTGCATAAATTTGCATATTTAATTATTAACGCTAAGATCAAGTAATATGAATTACAAATTCCTGTATCTTGCAAGGATATGCATGAAATTTGTGAAAACTAGATTTCTGACTCATTAAATTCAAGAGATAGCACCATTTTCCATATAATTGAATAAATTTGCATAAATTTGCATATTTAAAATCTGATTAATAATGTCAAGTAAATATGAATCACAATCTACTGTATCTTGCGGAGATATGTAGAAAATTTCATCGTTGTTGGATCCTGCATCACAGAGATATTGATTAATATGTTTTAAACATACATGGTAAATCTCTTACAAAGAGTACCATAATGGTGCCGTTTGTAAAACAATAGAAATAAAAGAAAAAGTCACGTGACCAATGTGAAAAATTTCCCTTAAAAATAATTCTTTAAAAAATTGTAACTCCGGAACGCTTTGGCCGATTTTCAAAATTTTAACTGTTTTATTCTTCTAAAATTACACTCTATCAACTTTTTGAGGAAATTAAGCCTCAGCTATATAAGAAAAAAATCACCTGAACACCCTAATTATATTCATGTAGGCATAAAAACAAATACTCCATTGTAATTTACGTCAAATAGTTGATCAATTGTAAACAATGAGCAACATGTTTCTCTTGAACAATGCACAGTTGCACACTCAAATGCTGATAGTGTACATTGTATATGACCTTTGGACTGATCAGCAATTAATATCTGGGCTACTCCCCATTAGCCTACATACACGTTATACTAGCAAGTAGCATCAAGCAGACAAACTTGAAATTAATTAGAGCCCCAATCCATAATTATAGCCCTATTGTAAAGAGGTCATTCATCAAAATTAGAGGGTTAACATTGATAAGGCAGCCGACATGTTTAATGCTAAAAATTAGTACTTTTTATTTGGGCTATTCCCTTTGCCCTACATACACATTTTACTAGTAAGTACATGTAGCATCAAGCACATAAACTTTGAATTAATTAGAGCCTCATAATTACAGCCCTATTACAGAGATCATCCATCAACATTGAATACACATTATACACATGGAGCCAGGGTAGGAAATATATGTGGGCTGAAGGCGATTTTTGCCCCCTAAAATCAAAATAGCCCCCTTAAATCAGTAGGTAGCAGGCCTAGGTAGCACATGAAATTACCATAGGGTATTATGTGAAATATGTTGTGATATGCATCAGATTGAAAAAGTAGCCCCCTAAAATTAAAAATGTATTCCTGCATTGCATGGAGCTTCAACACTGGTGAGGCAGCCAACATAAATTGTGCTTAAATGTAGTGTACTTACAATTGCCCTGCATGTAACATCAGCCCATTATTACTTGACATGATTTGATAATCAAAGCCATGTTACAGTGGTCGACACTGGTCGACTTTGATTACACATGGAAGGTTACATGAGACAGATTACATACATCAAACATGCTTACATATTTACCCTTTATAGACCCCTACAGAACAGGGCCTACACATTGCTCGACACTTGCCAGGGGCAAGTAAAAATTGATATTGGGCAAGTAAAATTTCATAAATTGTCCAGTTTGGTTGCCAAATTGGCAATTCCATGCCAATTAGAATTCCATGTACAAAACCTATGGCGAGTAGCTCGTAAGTGATGTTGTGGAAGACTGCAATTTCGAAATGATCGCTCATTTCCACATGACTTTCAAAAGAAAACTTAGAAATCTGAATTTTGGGACCCCAGATTTCTAATTTCTTAGAAATCTGAGTTTATTTCATGAGAGCCTAGCTTTCAATCCTAGTCTTATTTATCCAGGTTAGCCTCTTCAGTGCATGACCATTTGACTAAATGAATATTTTGTTATTTTTTGCCCCGCTTGGATTGAAAGCTAGGCTCTATTATCTGACTCTCATTTGATCACATTGGCGATTTTTAGTAAACTTATAAGTATTTTTCAGCAGTACAATCTTCATTGGGTTTATTCATAACAGATTACTCAGCATTTATTTATCCACTTTCTTTCACGTTTATTTTGCATCTAGGTTATGTGGTTTACTGTACACAAGGCTGTACATTATGTATCATCATTTTGAGATTGAAATGAAAGTGAAAGGTATAAGAGACTGACCATAAAATGTTATAGTCAGTAATATCTCCTTCAATTTCTCTGCCATGGCTGTGATACCAAGACAGAGAATATGTTATTCAAAGCGAGACCGGCAATAAAATAATACAAATTTATATGTTTTCTTGGTTGTGTTTACACCTTTAATATATTGGTATTGGTAATTTAGTTGCTTTTTTTTAATTGTTTTTTTGGGGCGTCACACATTTTAGTTGTAACCAGTATTAAGCGCCATATATGTATTATTACATACACGCCAGTTTTTCAATTAAATAAATTGCATATTTTGTTTCCGTTTCGGGTTTATCTTTCATAGCAGGCATTATTGTATGATATTACGATCTTAATGTGTATTCTGCAAATCTACAAATGAGGATTTGCAGGGCAATATCAGACGATATTACCCCTCCTTGGAGCTGAATATTCAATCCAGCACGTAAGTGCGCAAATTCATACGCGCGTTTATTAATGACGTACAGTATGAATGGATTTATTATTTTTGTTAAATGTAAATTTTCCTCTGGATAGAATGTATATAATAATAATAGTATTGACTGGCTTGTCTTTCGTGATATATCAGTAATATTGCATTCGCTAGGATCACATTGCACTCGGCTTTCGACTCATACAATATTTCTGATATACAACGAAGGCCAGTCAATATTATATAATTATCATTATTATGGTATGTGTTGTTAAATGTAAGATTGACCATAAAATAAATGTGCAACTATGCGCCAACACTGCGCTTCTTTTATCTCTCTCCAGGCCATGGCTGCAGTATACCGCCCGGGAAATAAGATGCCAGTTCGGTAAAATATGAGAAAAGTGGTCAATATGATTTTATGCCCAATATTTCTTTTTGTTTTCATTGTTTTTACTTACCTTGTTGTTTTACTTGAACTTCTAATTCTATTTTTGTAATTCTAATTCTATGTACATCAACAAGTACAGTTCTATTATTTCTGTCGTACATCACACATAGCTACATTACAATAGTGTTTTTCGGAGATACACCTCTCCCGTTCGCTGTACTATCGAACATAAACATATCTTTGCTGGCCGATTCCTCCCTTCATTTACCAGCAAATGCACAAAAAAAATTGTTTAAATGTCATCCAAAATTCATAAACTTTGATAATTACTGCAAAATGCAGAAAAAATGATTATTTCCCATCTGTTTTCCTTACCGATGCAACCTAAAACATAGCGTTCAACTGTTGAACGGCACAGTGTACGAATGGGCGATATGCTTTATCTCCAGCGTATTAGCGTAATTGCGTGTAAATGCATTGGACCATTTACTTTAGTAATAGTAGATGTGACGTACATATGGTTATGGCCGTTGCCTGGTATGCACACAATGCATTATGTACATTATCTAGGCAGTCGTGCGCTATGAAAACCTGTTGTTTTGAAAATTTGTCTCCTAAAGTCAGTAAAGAATAACATGTGTACTTTGTTGTGGTATGATCGCAGCAGTATCAAAGAGATATGGCATGGGCATTGTGATGTTGCGTTGTTGTTCATGTTTTTAATTTATAATGTAATCTGTCTGTCTTTCGAGGCTTCTTTGTTATAGCTTGGACCTTGTTCTCAACCAAATTTGGAATCGTGAATTACAGCAAAAAATGCAGATCGATCAATTACATTCACAATTTATTTTAGATTTACATTATGAATATGATTATTGTCATTGAATTTGAATTTTTAATTAAAGATTACACATTCATAATTCAGTTTTTCTCTCTAGACTCTGCATCTATTCCTTGAACCAAATGCAGTTATTGCACATCTAACTTATTTCCCCCAAAAAATACACAAAAATACACACACGGCCCATTGTCGGCGTTGTGGCCATGCCCATGGCCATGCAATGGCAATGCACTGGAATACATTGGGCAACGGCACGACACTGAAAATACAGACACCAACAAATGCCATTTGTTCACACACACAATTCATAGCAGTAGCATCGCAATAAATACCTTACGGAAGTGTTCGCATACCAGTGCCTCTAATCTCACCTTTGCAACCAAATAATTTTTAATACGAATAAATGGAATAAGCATACTTACATGTATCCGTGAAATATACTTGAATTTCATAAATTTCTACAAATACGGTGTAAAACACGGTTTATTTATCATATGGTCGTACGATTCCAAACTCCTCCCTATGCATGCACGTACATTATACTACAAGATGGCGTTGTTCTGCGCATGCGCGCCAGTCAAGAATAATATTTTTCGGTACCACCGTTTTTTTTGGTCTGTGGATTAGCGCCAGCTACCAGCAAGAAATTCACCTGTTCCAAAAAAAAATAAAAGGGTTCATGATACAATAACTTTTTTTCACTTATGGTACTCATTTCCGTGCCTCCCGGAAACAAAATTGCTCGCCAGAATGAACAATACTGGGTTTTCCTTGTTAGTGTAATCGGTTCAAAAAATTAAAATGTTCACACATGGAAATATAGGCTATATAATATAATCCATCATAGTATATAATACTCCCGACCCGAACACAAAATTATAACGTTGAAAAGGAAAATAATTGTATAGAATTGCTTTGTAATTATATAATGTATGGGTTGAAATTCCCCACATTGACTGTCTTACTTCAGGTCAATGCATTAGCGCATCAATAAGCTACAAATCTACAAGATGTGGGACAAGTGAAAGTAACACAATCTTTACAGATTAGTTTGGTAAGAAACCATGTACTTTCTTACCAAACTAATCTGTAAAGATATTCATTCATCACTAGTATATTAAATCATTCGGAAAGGTGTTTATATATTTGTTAGACCTAGACGTAAATTACAATCAGACAAATAAATAAAGGCATCTTGAAATGAAATAAAGCTTGCCTACCGCGTAATTAAAGTTTTATGACATGTATAAATGAGAGGCCAAGCTTTACCCATCGGCATTTATTTATTTTTTTTAATATTTTTGTTCCGATCAGTGAATGACATGATACAAAGGTCCGGAGACCAACAATGATCATGGTCCATTGGCACAATAACAATAATATTCATAGATTCATTGGATTGTATTATGTAAAATGATTAGCCTGGATTAATGAGTATTTCGTAAGATCATAATTATATAGTTATCAAATGTTTTTATTATTTTATAACAGTATTATCATACGCCTAAACCATTACAAATTGTAACTTCCTTATAATACACATTTGGATAAGATATCAAACCTGTCCAATGCTGCAAAAGTGCACAATCAATTATAAAACACCTTTTATACGATTTTACAAAATAATCATGCTCATATAAAAGTTGATAGAGGTCACCGTAAATGCCACATAGCGGCTATCTGATTGCAGAGAAATTAAAAGTCGAGTACTATACTACTACTCAATTGATTTAAGTGAACATGTGTTATCCTCGAGCCATCATTTATCATTATTTTGAAGGAATTAAAGGGTTAATTATTCACGTTTCAAGCAATATTTCATTAGGCCTAAAATCATTGCGCGAGCTGGTAGAATAAATATCATTCATAGGCTATATTGTTAGAATAAAACAGGCATAAACGCAGGGAGGCGTGGGGTGATAAACAGGACTATACAATCCCCAGAGAGTTCAATTTGAAACACCAAGGTGGGCACATTCATTTCATATACATTTCTCATTTGGGGTTAAAATCACTAAAGTGTTTTGTTTTGTTTTTTTATTCGGGGAGACACTTGTATTCACATATTTAGGGGAATGTATATGGTAAATGTATTCATATTTTGCAAAACTAATGTCGTTTAACATGGAGTTCCATCGATATGCAAACATTTACTATACCCCTGATAGCAGACTGACGTCTTTTTGACGTCTTAATTTGGTCGTAAACTGGTAAACTCGTCATATGTCGTACAAACGATCAGAATACGACGTCATTATGACGTATTTTAAAGACCATTTTTGACATGATGACTTATGTCGTATAAAAGACGTAAAATTGACGTCATTATAACATCTTTAAACGACCATTTTTCCACTATTTTTTTTGTCGTAGGAAAGACGTAAAAACGATGTCATTATAACGTCGTTCAAAGACCATTTTTAAGAATGTATTATTGTCGTATAGAAGACATGATAACGACGTCTTTATAATGTCGTTTAAAGACCATTTTTGCCATACGGGTTTATGTCGTATCAATAACGCTATAAAGACGTAAGTTTGACGTCTTTTCAAAACCAATTTTTTGCCATCATTTTTTGTCGTATGGACGCCCTTTTTACGACGTTAATGTGACGTATTTCAAAGACCATATTCCAATTGTTTTTTGTCGTATGGAAGGACGTAAAAATTACGTTAATATTACGTCATTTAAAGATCACTTTTTCAGTATTTATTTTTGTCGTATAGAAGACGTAACAACGACGTCTTTATGATGTCTTTGAAAGACTATTTTGCCATCATTTTTTGTCGTATGGACGACCACTTTACGACGTCATTTTGAAGTCTTTTCAAGACTAGTTTTTTGCCATCATTTTTTGTCGTATGGACGACCTTTTTACTACGTCATTTTGACGTCTTTCAAAGACCATTTTTTCCACTATTTATTTTGTCATAAAAACGTCTAAAAATTGACGTCTTGATGATGTCTTTTAAAGACTATTTTTGCCATTATGGTTTGTGTCGTACGACGACGTTAATACGACGTCATTATGATGTGATTTCAAGACTAGTTTTTGCCATCATTTATTGTCGTATGGACGACCTTTTTACAACGTCATTGTGACGTCTTTCAAAGACCATTTTTTCCAATGCTTTTTCGTCATATTAAGGATGTAAAAACGACGTCATTATCACGTCATTAACAGATTATTTTTAAGTATTTATTTTGTAGTATAAAATACGTTATAACGACGTCTTTATGATGTCTTTGAAAGTCCATTTTTGCAATTAAGGTTTGTGTCCTACGGACAACATTATTAAGACGTCATTTTGACGTCTTTTCAAGACTATTGTTTGCCATCATTTTTTGTCGTATGGACGACCACTTTACGACGTCATTTTGAAGTCTTTTCAAGACTAGTTTTTTTGCCATCATTTTTTGTCGTATGGACGAACTTTTTACTACGTCATGTTGACGTCTTTCAAAGACCATTTTTTCACTATTTATTTTGTCATAAAAAAGTCTTAAAATTGACGTCTTCATCATGTCTTTTAAAGACTATTTTTGCCATTATGATTAGTGTCGTACGACGACGTTAATATGACGTCATTATGATGTGTTTTCAAGACTAGTTTTTGCCATCATTTAATGTCGTATGGACGACCTTTTTACAACGTCATTGTGACGTCTTTCAAAGACCATTTTTCCAATGCTTTTTCGACATATTAAGAATGTAAAAACGACGTCATTATCACGTCATTAAAAGATAATTTTTAAGTATTTATTTTGTAGTATAAAAGGCTTTATAATGACGTCTTTATAATGTCTTTGAAAGGACCATTTTTGCCATTAAGGTTTGTGTCGTACGCACGACAATATTAAGACGTCATTATGACGTCTTTACAAGACTAGTTTTTGCCATCATTTTTTGTCGTATGAACGACCTCATTACGTCATTGTGACGTCTTTTAAAAAACATTTTTTCCAATTATTTTTTGTCGTATAGACGACGTTATTACAATGTGATTATGACGTCTTTCAAAGATATTTAAACAATTATTTTTGGCGTATGGACGACCTTTTTATGACGTCAATAATACGTCTTTATGTCGTCTAAATGGCGTAATTTATGGTACAAATTGACGTCTTGAAGACGTCTTCAAGACGCCTTTTCGGAAAAAGATACGTCATTATCACGTCAAAATATGACGTCTATATGACGGTAAACGCGGGTGCAAAATCTTCACTTTTTGACGTGAATTTATGACGTCTTTAAGACGACGTACACGACGTGAAAATCACGTCAAATCAATACGTAAAAATCATGTCTTATATTGACCAATAAGACGTCTTTATGTCGTCTTAATAACGTAATTAATGGAACAAATTGACGACTTAAAGACGTCATAAAGACGCCTTTTCGGATAAAAATACGTCATTATCACGTCAAAATATGACGTCTATATCACGGTAAACGCGGGTGCAAAATCTTCACTTTTTGACGTGAATTTACGACGTCTTAAAGACGACGTACACAAGGTGAAAATCACGTCAAATCCAGACGTAAAAATCACGTCTTATATTGACCAATAAGACGTCTTTATGTCGTCTTAATAACGTAATTAATGGAACAAATTGACGACTTAAAGAGGTCATAAAGACGCCTTTTCGGATAAAATACGTCATTATCACGTCAAAATATGACGTCTATATCACGGTAAACGCGGGTGCAAAATCTTCACTTTTTGAAGGTGGAAATGACGTCAAATCCAGACGTAAAAAGCACGTCTTATATTGACCAATAAGACGTCTTTATGTCGTCTAAATGGCGTAATTTATGGTACAAATTGACGTCTTAAAGACGTTGTAAAGACGCCTTTTCGGGGGAAAATACGTCATTATCACGTCAAAATATGACGTCTATATGACGGTAAACGCGGGTGCAAAATCTTCACTTTTTGACGTGAATTTACGACGTCTTAAAGATGACGTACATAAGGTGGAAATGACGTCAAATCCAGACGTAAAAATCACGTCTTATATTGACCAATAAGACGTCTTTATGTCGTCTAAATGGCGTAATTTATGGTACAAATTCGACGTCTTCAAGACGTCGTAAAGACGCCTTTTCGGGGAAAAATACGTCATTTTCACGTCAAAATATGACGTCTATATGACGGTAAACGCGGGTGCAAAATCTTCACTTTTTGACGTGAATTTAAGACGTCTTTAAGACGACGTGCACGACGAAAAACGACGTAAATTTGACGTCATTTTTACCAGTGTTTGCTATCAGGGATTCATTATTGGCTGTAGGCCATGTTGTTGGATCATACATAAGCCATATATGGTTTATGTTGGAACTGTGTATGACACTAAATACAATATTTATGTGGGAGTGGTGCATATTTATTAGTGCGTCAATTATTTGCTTTCTTCGTGAAAAATATATCAAATCATAACACGCTTTCCCAGATGCAGTTAATCTTAAGCCCGAATTTCCTATCTAGGTATGCACCAGATTGCACAATTTCAAATTCATAAATGCAAAATCTTTCTTACCGTGGGAGGGGGATACCCCCTCCCAAACCCTCCCCCTCCCTCCCTGCCCCAGCCCTCAGGCGCTTCGCTCCATCGGGACTCATTATTGGCAGTGTGTTGTTGGATCATACATAATGTTGCATAATTATGGTTTATGTTGTGATGTGTGTGTGTGTTTTGGGGTACATATGTATTAGTGTGTCAATTATTTGTTTTCTACGTGAAAAATATATTTAAACTTTCTGGTCGATCAAATCATATCACGCTTTCCCAAATACAGCCGAATTTCCTATCTAGGTATGCATCAGATTGCACAATTTCAAGTCCAAAAATGCAAAAACTCCCTACCGTGGGAGGGGGGACACCCCCCTCCCACACCCTCCCCCCGCTCAGTCGCTTCGCTCCCTCGCAATGTCTCACTCTCACCTCTGGCTCAAACTTGGCAACCCAGAGTGTGGTTGGGCATGAGCCCCTATACACACCAAAATTGTGAGCCCCCTTGGGGTTTTGCCCCCCCCCCCCCCCCCAATCCAATACTGCTTCCGGCGCGCCTGCCTCTGACCTAATAAAACAAATATGCAATTTAGCTGTTTATCTGTATAATGCTAATTCTACAACAAATTTTCAATGTTGCCAAGGTAACATTGCTAAATTATCTAAAGAAACCTTTAAGCACATGAGAAAAAACAAACAAATATTGGACTGTCTACAACCTATATATTATCGCCTACAGGAATAATTCATCATCGATTATAAACGATAGTATCAAAGTGGAAATAACCCAATGATGCCAGGCTGGTAATATTGCTAGATTTCCTAAAGAATCCCTTTAGAACATGAGTAAAAACAAACAAACAAATATTGGACTTATGAACGTCTACAACATAATAGGATTGCCTACAGGAATAATTCATGATCGATTATAAACGATCGTATCAAAGTGGAAATAACCCAATGATCCCAAGGTGGTAATATTGCTAAATTTTCTAAAGAAACCTTTTAGAACATGAATAACAAAAGAAAATACAGTAGGACTTATGATTAACGTATTCAGGTCTAATGGATACAGGATTCATTCATGATCGATTATAAACAATCGCATTAAAGTGCAAAGTAAAATTCCAATTTTTATAACTATTTACATTGAAAACATTGTTATTATGATCTTTTTTTTTCCAGATATTAAAACTAATATAAATACCAACCTGTTTTTAATATTTTCAACATGATTTGCAAATTAATTATTTAGGCATCAACTCTTTGAAATACTAAACAGTCAATACTAACCATTTAAATCTCACATACTAAGAAGCGGGATATATATACGGAACCTATACGACAACTGATCAGTAAGGTGTTAGACGTAGGTTATAGGTTATAGGATAGGATAGGTTTAGGATTTAGGAATAGGATAGGATTATGTGTTACATGTTATATGTTATATGTTATAAAACTGTTGACTGTGGAATATACTACAAGACATAACCATCTCAATTTTTAAATTATTAATTAATAATAATGTAAAAATCGCTTCAAAATATGACGTCAATACGACGTCTTTTCGTCAAAATATGACGTCTATATGTCGTGAAACGCGGGTGCAAAATCTTCATTTTTTGACGTGAATTTATGACGTCTTTAAGACGACGTACACGACTTGAAAATCACGTCAAATCAATACGTAAAAATCACGTCTTATATTGACCAATAAGACGTCTTTATGTCGTCTTAATAACGTAATTAATGGTACAAATTGACGACTTAAAGACGTCATAAAGACGCCTTTTCGGGAAAAAATACGTCAATATCACGTCAAAATATGACGTCGATATCACGGTAAACGCGGGTGCAAAATCTTCACTTTTTGACGTTAATTTACGACGTCTTAAAGACGACGTACACAAGGTGAAAATCACGTCAAATCCAGACGTAAAAATCACGTCTTATTTTGACCAATACGACGTCTTTATGTCGTCTTGATAACGTAATTAATGGTACAAATTGACGACTTAAAGACGTCATAAAGACGCCTTTTCGGAAAAAAATATGTCAATATCACGTCAAAATATGACGTCGATATCACGGTAAACGCGGGTGCAAAATCTTCACTTTTTGACGTTAATTTAAGACGTCGTTAAGACGACGTACCCGACGTAAAATGACGTAAATTTGACGTAATTTTTACCAGTGTCTGCTATCAGGGACCATTTAAATTCTTTCAATGTGAACTTACCATCTAAAGGAACCAAACTTGAAACTTCAGTATGTATCTCGCATTTTTATTAAAATGTCATCAATTCTTGTGATTTAAAGCGAGGCAGTACAGTTCTGGTCAAACTGATTTCTAGTAACTAAAACTTGAATAATATCATCAAAAACTAACAGTTTCAACTCAACCATGATATAAAACATATAAACGGGCAAGGCTAAATTAGTATGCTGTTTGAGTATTGGTATTTCCCGAAGTGCCCCCCGATATTTTTTTGTGAGATAATAAAAACCTGGCTGTCAAATTTGAAAGAACATACAATTTGAATGACAGGATAAACTTTATTTGATCAAAATCAGTTCAGAAACGGCTGAAATATCCATAAATATATTTGTATTCAAAAGATTCTTCACCGGCAATCACCGGGGGATATTTAGATTTTTTGGAAAAAAAATTTAAAATGCTTAAAGACTACATGTACTTGGAAAAAAATCTGAATAGATTTTTAAAAAGTTGTTGATGATATCTCTATTGAATCGCTATTTTAACAAAACATTAAATGCACAATTTTGTATGAAAAATGGCTAAAACCAGTGATTTTTTTAAATAGCGCCCTCTTGAGTTGTAACGGCTCTTTTTCTTAATGATAACCGGGGTTTTACTTAGTCGTTTGTAATTGTGTATACTTTTCGAGCATGGTGAAATTATAACTATTACTTTGTACCGTAATGGTGCAGGTTTTGGTTACTAAAGTTAAGTTTGACCAATAAAAAAGTAAGCTCTGTCTTTATAATTGAACACATGATAGGGCGCCTTCTAGACACCTGCATGAAAGTTTCAACCATTTCTTATCAAAAATTGGGAATGCGCGTTTGGCAAAAATTATGATTCTATAGAGAAATCATCACAGTTAATATAAAACCAATTTTTGTATATTTTCGAAAATAAGTAAGTATTATAAATATTTTTTCCATTACCTGTTTTTAAACCAATTCTGATCAAACAAAGGTGCTTTTTCAATTACACTTTTTGTTTAATTACCTCATCTTGAAGCACCCTCTAAAACCAAAACTGTACAACTACAATCCCTTTAAAAATATATAATTATTAATGATAATCTGTATTTTTTCTCTTGTTCGCATTAATGATACAACAGTTGGCGATGTGGATTTTAGTGAGTGTCACCAAAAGTTGTAATTAGTTACTTTTGACGAAATTATTTGTAAATATACATGTACGTAAATCCGTGTGGGATCGTGAAATGTTTCACTGTAGTTAGGCAGCTAAGGGCCTAGAATCATAACAATTGTGCACAAAATGAAAGAATTGTGAATTTTTCACAGATAGTTCATATTATCATAACGTTTAATTTCCCCCGTGGAAGTTTGCTAATTATGACCATGAGGGGCGGGACAGGGTCTTGAAAGAAAGGGGGTGCAAAGTGCGTTATTACACCATTGTATGGGTATCTAACATGACTTGATTCTTTCCTTAATATGTTAATGGGTTAAAAGTGACCTGAAAATCATATTGTCCATTATTATAATATATGATTTTTTTATGGGGTAATTGTATGGGGTAAATGAAAAGGAGTGGGACCCCCCCCCCCCCCCCCCCCTTCACTTTTCACATGTGTCTAAAGTTTACTTATCGTTCTTTAGTCCACCATGTTTTTATTGATTCATATTCTAGAAGGGTTAAGAATATATTTTAGCTTTGTTGCCACCATGGCAACATTGGGCAACTCTTTTTAAAGCATTATAAACTAAATTAGCTAATTTGCATATTTGTGAAATAATGTCAGGGGTCATTTTCTAGCTAGGAATTGTACAACATTGATAACAAACAAGTATTCTAGGGTATTTTGGGGCAAGGATTCCATTTCCGGTGCTCGTTTGTAAGTGCCATATGGGCAACACCCTGAAATCCAAGATGGCTGCCCCTAATTTGCATATTTATGAATATTAATGATTTTCTGTGGCTACAGCCTCTTATAAATCATAATTACAGACGATTTTCCTCAATTATGTTCTGAATGCGTGTTAAAGATAATTTAGCTTGGTTGCCACCTCGGCAACCTCTAGCAATGCATACAATTCGCATAATTAGGTATTTTACCTAATTTGCATATTCCCCCAAATCGAGTATATTGGGAACCCAGGAAGTAAAAATGACAAGGAATACCACTTTTCCAAGGTTTAAGGGGGCAACAAATCCATCCATGATACTTAGTTTGACGTATCACCTTGGCAACCCACATAAATCCAAGAGGGCCGCCTTTGTAATTTTAAAGGAATAATGCTATTTGCCACTTTAAGGGCATTTATTTTATAAAAGTATGATTTGTTTACTGTAAGCAAATAAGTACATCATGATTCAAGTATTCTAGTTGCTTATTCCAATAATTAAAAATCCAAACATTATAATATCGATCTAATATAACCGAAATAATATAGTCGTGTATCATAACATGTGTAATTTGGGGAGCAGCCATCTTGGATTTGAGATGGTTGCCATGGTTAAACAGGGAAGTAAGTATCAAAAATGGATCTGTTGCCCCCGAAAACCTTGGAAAAGTGGTATTACTTGTCATTTTTACTGTCCGGGTTCCCAATATACTCGATTTGGGGGAATATGCAAATTATATAAAATACCTAATTATGCAAATAATATGCATTGCTAGAGGCTGCCATGATGGCAACTGATCTTTGATATCTTAAATACATACTTAGAACATAACTGACAATAATAATCTGGAATTATTGCTTATACGGGGCTGTAGCCAGTGAAAATCAATAATATTCATAAATATGCAAATTAGAGGCACCCATCTTGGATTTTGGGATGTTTCACATATGGCACTTGCAACCGAGCACCAGAAATGGAATCCTTGCCCCAAAATACCCTAGAATACTTGTTTTTATCAATTGTCTACTATTCTTAGATAGAAAATGACCCCTGACCTTATTACACAAATATGCAAATTAGCTAATTAACTTTAAAATGTGGGAACAAAGCTAAATTTTCCTCTAAAACCTTCTAGAATATGAATCAATAAAAAAAACGTTAGACTAAAGAACGTCTCCAGGTCTAATACACAAGTATAGGTCCGTCTATAGGACTATTTACTTACTTCAATTACATTGATTATGCATAGATAATGAGCTCCGTAACCTTTAACCCCATGACCCCAACATCTTTAAATCAGATCATTGTCACCCCATGGATGCGAGGCTAACTGCTACAATCATATTTAAAACGAAATATAGGAGAAGCATTAAGAATTATGCCTCAAAGCGGCAAAATAGGGCGGTAACAAGGTCATAACCTCTAAAGGTCACTTGGGGTCAAATTGAGCAAACTTCCACGAGGGAAAATAATTCACATATAATGAAGATTATATGGTAGGACTTTCATGTTTCTTTCACAAAGTGCACAATTGTTACCCTTAGCCGCCTAACTACTGTACTTGAAGACGCCTGTAAAAGAGGCTTCCCCTTTTTAATAAAGTATGTCTCGGATTTTGCCGGAAAAGACAGACTTCGACCGAAAGTTATATTCATTTTTACAACTCTAGGGGCACAGCCCCGTGCCCCCCCCCCCCCCCCTTCCCATGATACCATGCATACAAACAGTGGTGTTGTAGCTACGGGGGAGGGGCATGGGGGCCCCTAGACATAAAAATCCACCTCGTTCTGGAGGGGTCCTTTAATATTATGACGTCATACTATCCCCTCCAAGATCGATTGGTGAGTGAAACAACAAACGAGGAGAAGGACTGATTTATTGGTCTAGGGGCCCCATGCCCCTCCCAATCATTTTGAGAAGAAAAAACTCCCACAATAGAAAACATAAGGGGAACATTTTTCAAAAAACACAATGTTTGCCCCACAATAATGGTTTGCTCCCCACACCAAATCAACCCGACCACGTTACGCCACTGCATACAAATCAATAACGTTTTTTTCATACATGTAATCAAACAGCTAGTCACTGAAAGTACCTATACAGGGTGGCCCAAAACAAACGGAACGGGGCACTTCCCAAAATATAGTAACAAAATGATTAGGGTATCTTTTCCAATGAAAAACGATACCAAGAACAGTAAATTTGGTCGTGTAGTTTTTGTTTTAGGGCGCTCTGAGCGACACCATGTCAGGTTCCCATTTTTGTCAACTTTTACCAAGTCAGTGCCTGATAAATCGCACTTACTGCCCGTCATAGCATCGAACAAAGAGCAATACGCGCGCTATTGTTAGTGTGCATTCAGCTGTGTGCAGAGAGAATGGGAATGGTTGTTCGATGCTATGACGGGCAGGAAGTGCGATTTATCAGGCACTGTCTTGGCAAAAATGGGAACCTGACATGGTGTCACTCAGAGCGCTCTAAAACGAAAACTACACGAAAAATTACTGCTCTTGGTATCGTTTTTCATTTGGAAAGACACCCTATCCGATGGACATAATAATTTTGTTACTATATTTTGGGAAGTGCCCCGTTCCATTTTTGGGGGGCCACCCTTTATATAGTTTTGATAGTTTCCACTGCATTCTGCCCTCTAAATTTGCACGGAGCAAACAAAAACACACACACACACACACACACACTTATATACCAACACCCACACACAAACCCACACATACACACACACGCGCACACAAACTCACATGTGCACTTACATAACTATACAAACACTCACACCCACACCCACAGTCAAATTCACACACATACACACACACACGAACAAACAAACACACACTCCAAGGGGACTATACCTGCAAGTTTTGGTATTTTTGTTGAAATATATGTGTGTATGGACAATTTGTTTACAGTTCATTGACCCGGGAGAGGGGGCTGCAGTTACGTTCTTGTTTGAAAAACACATCATACAAATTGTTGATTTCGCATTATCCCTGGTTTCCTTTTACTTTTACATGTAGTAAACATTTATGTAATGGAATAAACCCATTTGAATATAGTAAACTTAAAATGGTAAAAAGAAGTATGTGGGATAACCAAATTAAATAATTTATATAACAATTAGTCTATTGATATGACAATTTTGAAAAGATAACAACATTATGACTTGTCTACTGTAGCATCAAAACAGTAAAAATGCAGTATTATTTGCATGTACATTGTAATTTCAAAGTAAAATGGACAAATATTGTAAATTCAAAAATCACATGAAAAATGCATATTGGCATTAAAAATGATATTCTTGAATTACTTAGGCAGACATAATTGCATGATCTTGAAACAGATGTTACAACATAGAAGAACACCAAATGAGGTGATGAAAATAAATAGATGAATAATATGTCTTTTAAAATAATTTTTTTTCTTTGAATGACAAATATCTTGAATTATTACTGGTAAAATACACATTCAATTTCACCAGTTCTAAAAGGAAGTAAATCTCGAAAAATATAAAATGCACCAATGAACAAAACAAATTGCTTAAAATGAATTATCCATACAATATAGACAATATAGACTTGCCAATGTGAGGCTGCTTTGATCACTGAAATTAATTTGACTCGAGCTTTCAGTGCAGTCAAGCCAGCTATGTCTCATCAAAGTGCTTAAACTACCTTTCCACCTCTGTTCGGCATACTATTAAGTTTGATATAAAAAGAAATCTGTTGAAGATGGTAAACTAGTACTTTCACAATCCAAGTTATAATATTTTAACAGTCATGTAAACTTTATCTTATCAAATGAATCCATTCAAATGTTGTAGACCCTCTTTATTACAATCTCTGCGATAACGGGGTACCTGGTATAGTGAGGTCATTTCACAGGTCCAGGTTCTATGTATGATATTGTTTTTAAGCCCTGGTACAAGATATCTGGTATAATGAGGTAAGTTCAGTGGACCAAACATACTCGTTATAATGAGGTTTCACTGTATTTCAAGCGCATACAACTGATACTAGTGACTCAATTTATTTAGTATCTAACTTAAATATCATAATTGGTTGGTTTCATAACCTCTATGACCTCTGCCTTTATATTGCTCAAAAATACTGCAAGGAGGGAATTGATACACATTTGTTTTTTAATTTATAAATACGTAGTAATGAATGTGCAATACTGTAGAATCATATAATGTGAATGTTTGTAGTTAAGGATATTATTGTTTATAGTGATAACTCACAGACCGGGGTGGGGTTGGGGTGGGGGGGGGGGGGGGGGGGACGGGTTGCACCGGCTTCTCCTTCCTGTTTATTTTTTGTTAATTTTAGTGATATAATATGGAGTCTTAATTGTATTATTTGGATTAAAACTATATTTGCCTTTTTACAACGGGTTGTCCTTCCTTCAAGCTTTTGCTTTGCGGACAATTCCCATATTTCCAGTTTTATTGATCATTCTACAATATATATTTTTGATTTTACTCCGTCATATCTATGTTACAATGCAATATTAATTTTGTACTCGAATACTTTGTAATTTTGATGTTTTTATATTATTGGAAATAAAATGAAATGAAATGAATAAATAAACATTCTAATTTGAGCACCACACCACAACAATGAATCTCGGTTCAACCCAACATTATTACAGAAATCCGGTATAGAGGAACTCTCTTGAACATCATTTATAAATACATATCTTACATTAAAGAATTGAGAAACTTGCAGCCATTGTAGTGGGACTTGCAAAACCTATATTGGCTATCTTGGCTTATATGCGGGAGAGATGACCATGTTATTAAAAGTAAAACTTTATGGGTTAGAGATTAGGAATGATTTCCAGATTTAATACATGTATGTGTCATAACTGGAAAGACTGTTAGGCAATTTTAAATAATTAGTCCAGTTCTGTCCCTTTAGGCATTCATTTGACTCAGTGAGACTACCTGAATAAATCAATGACACAAGTGTAGATTTGGTCCCTGAATTCTGAAGCAAGTAAATCCCTGAGATGCTTGCGGAGGTGGGTGCGCTCTCGCAGTATGAATAGCATGCAGCAGTCAAGCAGTCTCTGACACTGGTGAAGCAAGGCAAACCTGACTAGGCTGGATACCGTGTAGTCACAGAGCTTCAGGTTTAGGATGATGCCTGTAACGGTCTGCTCAAGTCTGCAGAACTCTGGCTCTTCTGTGCCCTGTTTGCCTCCTGCCGTCATGTAGAACTTGGCCGTGGCGATGATGTCCAGGAGACTGTCCAAAGACTCCTTTGAAAGTGACGCAAGAGTGCTGCAGTGGTTCGGGTGACAGTCGTAGAGGCTGTGCAGAAAGCATGTCAGGCTATGGGCTCGCATGCCCTCTAGCCTTATGGAGTTTTTTCCAGCCTCCTGGAAGCTGCCAGTCAGAAGACATGCGAAGTACTCCGACCTCGCAGCGAGGACTTGACGGTTTGCGCGAACCACTTCCTCTCCATTGCAAACTAGCGTCAAATCTGCAGAGTGCTCCTGGGCTCTGTAGAAGCACTCCTCATCTAGCCTATGCTCAGAACTGCCAGGCTCTACACTTTCTAGAGATATTTCATCACCGTCAAGCTTAGACTCCAATCCAAAGAATTTCTGGCAGTACTTCTTCCACTTTGGCAGCAATGATCGTGATGATCGGCACAGGCTCCGTGTGACTTTGTTCATGGTTTCTGTGGTGGGCTGGTTCCCGTACTGATCGAGGAGGGTGTGAAGTGCTTTGCATTCAACTGAGAGACGGCGCAACTCTGGACCACACCTTTGATAAGAAAAGAAGAGATAGCCAAGTAAGATTTGAGATGAAGATTGGGAGTTAACAAAAACTTAACATTTAAACAAAGTAAACCAACATAAGTCTCAATAGTGTTTGATAACAAATAAGTAGAAATATAGGTATTAAACATTTCACTGCATATCCATGTAACATAAACTTCTCAGAAAATTGTCAAGCTTTAATAAAAAATATATGTAAATGACATATTAACTAATATCTGGTTCCATAGTTAATCATCAGTATGTTACTGATTCCAGTGAAACATAAATTCTAACCAAGATTTTTACATCCAGTAATTAAAAACAAAAATTGCTCACCTGTACAGGTATGGAATTGAAAGAGCTGCACCAAGCTTGTACTTCGCATGATGGCCCCATAGCAAGTGTTCTATCTCCTTCCGGCCAAAGGAGGTCTCTGCAATGTCCTGCATGAGGTCCACGTACTCCAGAGGCTTGCTGCCTTGGATGTTTCCCTGTCCCTGAGAGGAAACAGATGACCTCATTTCCCTTCGTTCATCCCGGTCTTCAGAAGACAGCGTCTTCTCATGTTGCTTCTCCCTCCAGGTCAGATCCTTGTAGATGATACAGGGAACGCTATGTGAGACAAGCTTCTCAAAGTAAAACCTTGAGGAGAATATTTCCTTGAGGAGTGAGTGACATCTGCGTTGGGCCGCGCCTCCATTGATTGCTAAGAAAATCAGAGTTTGAATTGAGTGTGCTGTTGTAATGTAATGGACAGCTGGAATGTGACGCAGGTGAATCATTTCTTGGAGGATCAGAATGATGTTCTCTTCCTCCTCTCTGTGTTTATGCGTTCTGGTTGAATCCTTTGAAGGTGTCCTTTCTCCATCTAAAGAATCGGTGTCACCACTGAAGCTGGTGCGAGGTGAGGAAGGGATACTTCCTGCAAGAGTACACGGTAGTGCTGGGGACTTGGAAGGTGGGGTGGATTTTGAAACAGCTGGGGCTTTCATGCTGCAAGATGGTAAATTAAACTTTTCAGATTTCTGGGGAGAAGCTTTCAGGAGAACAGAATGTGGAGAGGCTGCCTCTGGTTCACTTGGATTGTTGGTGAATGCTATAGTTTGTGGCTTAGTACTTTTCTCAGATGTTGTCGTGCTTCCAGGTTCACTTTCTTTCCTGAGGCTCAACTTTCTTGTAGCTTGTTCCAACGTTGTCCCACTTTGCATTCTATCACGTTTTCGAGGTCTAAGCTTTTCCTCCCCTTTAGTTGCATGGACGTCAACAGTCCCTTTTGACAAAGCGCCAACACTGCCATCAGATTCTTCACTGGTCCCATCACTCTCTGATGCCTCACTAACAACAGGGCTGAACATATCGTCAGTGTTCCCAAAGAACTTCTGTGGAGACGACAAAGGATCATAGAAATATGATGGACTACTTCCCGGAGAAGTGCTGTCACTCTTTGGTGGGGACATCATTGAACTCGGAAACTGATAACTAGGTGGGTGTTGAACAGAATAGGGTGGTGAAGCACCACCGCTGAACTGAGCTCTTGGTGGTGACACACTGTGAGAATGGTGCCACGTTGGAGATGTACCACTGACGAATTGAGCTCTTGGTGGTGACACACCATGAGAAAGGTGCTGTGTTGGTGATGTCCCAGGCATACCAGGATGAGCTGCATGTGGTGACAGCCTTGGACTCTCTGGGTGCCAGCGTACTTGGTACCGAGGTGACAAGCCATCATCCCGATCGGGTAAGCGTGGTCCAGGGATACTGCTGGGTGACACCTGAATTTCCAGTGCAGCAGCCTCGTTATTGCACTCAACATCCATTTTAATTCGCTTTGTCTCGTCTCTTCTTTTTTTCCTTTTTCTCTTCCTGTTTGACTGGTCAGCATCTTCCTGTTCTCCATCTGATGAAGTTTCTGTTGAAAAAATGAAATGGTATAAATAAAAAAAAATAAAGAACATCATTTGTTTTCCTGGCTATCATATCTTTGGTATGCAATAAGAGTCATGATTTTGACATTTATTTTACATTTGTTACCGAATATCAGCTATAGATATAAACCCTAAAGTATGACAGTTTTTTGCAGTTAACCTAACCCAGTTCTGATCTTTGTGTTAGAAAACAGGGTGTATAAATGGGTACTTGGTCAAATGGATGTGCATGAAGTGCCATGTCCAGAGCTCATCAGACAGATGGCTGAAATGCTCCCTAGGGAGTGAAAAGGTGCACTTTGCTTGCTAAGTCGATCATGTTATCCAATTGCCAATTCAATAATGAAATCAACGCTGTGAGAAAATTGATATGTTGCACTTTATAAATGGCCATTACCGTTGTAAAGATTATTTCTTATAAATTTTAATACCTACTTTTTTCATTGTCTTGAATCTGTGCGCGTCTGGACTTTGCCTTTACCTCAAGAACCGTCAAGAGAACTTTCACGAGTTTCAATCTTGCAAAGAGATCCAAGGCTGACTTATCATAGCGGAACTCTGTGATGGCTGCCACCACCAGCGAAGAGGGTACAGCTGGACAGGACTCTGTGTCTTTCTTGAGTAGGTCAACAAGGAACTGCAATCCTTCCAATTCCAACATCTTTGCTCTGTTCACAGACTCCTGACAGCAGAGACATAGGTAGTGGGCACATCGCTCCCTAACGGATGCCCTCACTGCATCCTTCTTAGCAGTCGCAAGGTAGAATTTCACAAACCCTGCGTTTCCAAGTGCCGCTCTTCCGATATCACTGGACATGAGGTTGTCGATGCACTCCCATGAGTGACTCTGCACGTCTGGTTTGTGGTGCGAGAGAAGGTCAAAGAGGTTGGACAGGCTGTCATCCTCCAGAACGGGGTTGGCCGCAGAAACTGGAAGCGAGAGTTTGCTGCGAGTCTTGTGTCTGTTGAAGGGCGCTGTGAGAGAAACCAGAGTCTCTACGGCTAAGAGCACAAGTTTCCCATCTTTGGACTTGAGCTTCTTACAGGCAGCGCGCAGCCCACCACACTCAACCGTACTGCAGAGTACAGTCTTGTTCTTGCATGATGACATCATCTTGAGGACCCGTAGGAGACTGTGGCAACACCCACTGTCCTCTGTGTCTTCCAGTGTTTGCACGAGGATCGGTATCACATCCTCATCCAGTTCGTCGACCTCAATGCTCTTAGCAAGGTTTGCAAGCGTTCTGGCACATCTGTTGACGATGCTGACAGATGATTTGGAGTAATGCCTAAGAACCGCCCCTGCATAGGTAGAAAGAAATATGGAACACAAAATGAAAACATGGAAGCATGCACCCAGAAAGTGATTCAATTTCCTGTAAACTGTTCAGTGTATATAAAGCAATATGCCATTATCACACCCTAGGACCAATGCCATATAGAAAGCACAGTAAACAAGTTTGTGAGATTAACAAAAATGTAAAAATATTTCTAGCTATAATAAAGTATCATCTCACCAAATAAACCAACTGTGGATAGTAGGAGGGTAGAATTAAACACAATTTGAAACTTACATTGAGCCTTCTGATGTAAAAAGTACTTTTAATTCCTATTTGAGAATTGTGATCTTTAGAAATATCTGATCCAATCTGATTATCTGTGCCAGAGCTGTACTGCCCTCTAAATGCAAAAGTAGACCAGTTGTTTACATGTTTAGGCTTATGCCCATGCGCCCAGTACCAGTAACATTCTTTCCTACTGAAACTGCAGAACAGTGGTACAAAAAACTTCAATGACAAGGTTACTGAAAGGATCTTACATCTGTGTCCATTGTCTGTGAATGTGTGAATTGACTGCCTGGCCATAGGCCCTGGTTTAGCTTTTGTATAAGTGTAACAAAGAATGTAGGTCAATCTGTGACTATAAAGAATTCTTTAATCTTTACAGCCAGCTTTGATTCTACTTATAAGATTAACATGGTCATGATTCAATGAAGCCTTCATTCAATCATGACCATGTTAATCTTATCTATAGATAGTTCAAAGTTTGTTCAAAGAATTGTTTAGAGTGAAGACATGCTATAATTGTTTGTTGAACAAAGCCACATTATGCTATTACAGCCATAACACAGCATCAAATTGATAGTGTGAAAAACATCTAGTTTAAGGCTAGGCAGACAGGGGATTTCCCCAGTGTACTAGGACAATGAGGGCAGCTGACTATCAGGCTTTTTTACCAGGCAATGGAGTAAGGGGTTAATGCAGCATGCTGTTAACCCCTTGTCTTGTAGGGGTGCCATTATCAAGACAACATTCTCCTCACCTTACAACTACAAAGAGCTGCTTTCAAAAACTTGTAAAACTATAACCTGAACTAATTTATAAATGTGCCAAGTATTTTAGTCAAATGGATCAATATTTATTGTGATTGTATAACCACAAGAAAATATCATATTTCTGGAATAATGTCTTATGGAACATCATATACTCACAGCATTTCTACCAAGGCATGCCCACGATTTGGCACGCACTAAAAGAACCAACGCTCATTGCCTAGACTTGAGCATACCTTCTTTAAGTCATGTATGCCAAGTTGTGGGCATGCTTAGGTAGAGAATGCCATACTCACCAATGACAGAGAATCCATTCAGTTCTTTCATCTGTAAAAATTGAAGAAAAAGAAAACACATTAAAAGAAAAAGAAGAAAGAAAAAAAGTTTCCATTAACAATTATGGAAACAATCATGCATGAACAATCATGCATGATAAGTGAAAAATTTAAGTATGATCTGGCATATTATTCCCCTAAAATACAATAACTGGAAATGATGCAGCATTTCATTATCGTACTTCATCTTCATCTTTTTTGTTATTCTGATGGGGGAGGAAGGGGTATTTCCGAAACTGACAAATAAAAGCTAAATATTTATTATTTAATAAATTCACTCTTTTTCATCAAGGTTCATATTTGACATCTAGATGTAAATTTGAATTGATTGTAAAAATAAGTACTGTAAAATGTTGCAATTATGAAATGAAATTTAAAAATCCTAACCTGTAGTAGATTAAATAAATTTTATAAAAATAATATGGTCCTTATTTATCATGGACTTTTAATGTTTTATGAAATTAAATCAAAATTTTTCTAACCTGTACAGACTATCCAGTAGCATTTTGTTATTTATTATTAATTAACTTAAACTCACCTCCCCTGCATTATTCTTATCTAAGCAACAAGTTGCTAAAATGCTGACAACAAGATCGATGAGCAATTCTTCCTCCAGTTTTGTTCTCAGGATTTCAAGGAGTCTGTTCACTCCATCCAAAGAGTGAAACTTGCTGATGAACTCCTTGTAAAACTGTCTCGAAGTGTGGATCCTCTCTCTTATGACCTTCAACGTGGCTTTGATTTTCTCGGTGTCCAAATTTGAATCCAACTTTGAAATAAGGGATGGTATATCATCACCAGTGCCAGCAGTTGTCTTTGAAGATGATGCCATTTTCTTTCATTCATGGATATTCAAAGACATATAGAAGTAGAAGTAGCTAAGTTAGAACGCCCATCCAAGATCTTCAAGAGTCAAGAATGCTTGGCAGTCATGATAAACAAAGCGTCACTCAAATTCAAAATATTTACATCAGCCAAGCCAAGGAGATGTATGCCAAACTTTATAGTAAAGTTCTTTGTTGGATTATCAAGGTTTTGCTTGATGATGCAGCCTATATAGGCCCTAGCGGATGCGAGATGTTTTAGGCAAATGGAAATGTTTTGTTGCTCGCGTGCATTACATGATCATATGCACTGCATTTGCATGTAGTGTCTTTGACTGTACACACAAGTGCAAATTACACTGCACCAAGTACTAGTAGTAGCGGTCACCTGACACATATTTTAGTCACATGATCTGATACGATCAACAACAATCTTTGTACCTGATTTTGTACAGGAGTTTGGGAGCTGAGCCACTCGGGCGCCCGAGTGCACTAGTGAAGTACACCCAGCTGCAAGTGCATGTCAAGGTACATTACTATCACGTTGGAGGAAATCTCGTACATACCAAAGCCAAAGGCAAGGTTATAACTGTCGTTCACATATATATTTATATTTAAATTTATAGTTCAGTATGTTTGCCAAAGCCAAGCCCAAGGCATGAAAGGCAAAGCCAAAGCCAAAGCCAAAGCAGGAATTATTTACTGTCGTTCACATATATTTTATATTTAATTAATTATAGTTCAGTTCACAGCATGTTTGTTATCTAATTAAATGTACATAAACGTCTAGTAGACTACTATTACTAACTGAGTTCTATATTAAGCATCAGTCTTCTCTTAATTTAACCTTATAATACCTCTTTTTGACCTTATCATAGAACATGCCATTCCTAGCGCTCACGCTCTAGAGCAGTACTGTTATTGTACAATGAAAATCTGTCTTCCTAGCGTTCCCTTGAGCTAGAAATTTTCTTTGATGTTTTCTTCTTTTACATTTTCACATGTTTCAGAGTTGGAAATAAACTCGGGGACCAGAATTTCAAAAAACAGATTTACTAAATGTGTGCAACATCATGGATAAAAGCAGTACTGAAGGTTCACTAATCAAACACACAGGAGGATGCCACTGTGGAGCTGTAAGGTTTGAGGTCCTAGCACCCCGAGTTGTCAAAGTGTGGGATTGCAAGTAAGTGAAACATGATCTTATATTTCTTCTCCTTGTCCACCTTTACCTCCTCTCCCCCTCTCCTCCTTTCCTCCTCCTCCTCCTCCTATCTTCCTCCTCCTCCTGGACCCAGTCTCGATCCTCCCCACCTCTACAAGTCGAGGGGGTTAACTGCATTAACCTCCCCCTCATTACACTCCTTCTCATTCTCCTTCTCCTCCAGTCTCCTCCTTTTCCTCCTCCACCTCCTCATTTTCCTTATCCTCCTCCTCTTCCTTCATCATCTTGTATTTCTCTGTCTCCTTTTTTTGTATTGCTAATTTATATGATTTTTAATGATTCATTATAATTAATGCAAATACATTCATCACGTTTCTTAAACGGATGATAACAAATTATTAGAATTTTATTTATATTTATTTATTTATTTAATCATTTATTTATTTATTTATGTTTTTATTAATTAATTAATTAATTTAATGATTCATTCATTCAAATTATGAGTTATATGTTTGTAGGACTTTGCAAATGATAGGGAAAAGGGTTTCTAAAAATAAGGAACAACATAATTCCATTTCTAGACATACATCGTACGACAATACGGAAAATTGACCCCAAAGTCCAAAGAGGTGCGGAAATTGGGTTTTATGCTTATTTTGTATATATCGTATCTATAAAATCTTGATTCAATTTTCTCCATAAATCTATTCTTGTTACAGAAAATTGCACAGAAAACAATATTATTGTAAAGAATGGAAATGGTCTGTGTCAGCAACAAATAATTGAGTAAGGCAACAACAAAAAAAAACTCCAATGTTTAGCGTCCCCCGCCCGCTTCCTTTTTGGAGGCCGCCTGCTTTTTTTTTTTTTTTTTTTTGTGTGAAAAATCCGAAAAACAATGTAAATTTCGTGATTTTTTTTGGGGAAAAAATGATTTTGAAAAAGATCGTACTTTTTAATATAGACTCATTCGTTATTTTGGATAAATGGGTCAGTCGGCCATTCCCGACTGCCCATAATTAAAGTCGGCCCTTTTGAATGCCTAAAGCAACCCCCGCCCCCCCCCTTGCACCACCATCCAAAAAAACCCTCTAAGATGCAGGACGCTAAACATGATTTTTATTGCCCTAATCATTAAAAGTATGACAGAAAGTATATTTTTGTGAATAAGAATCACACATTCCACACATTTGATTTATTTTGCCCTTTCTGTGTTTATTTCAGCTGCAGCATTTGTGTGAAGAAGCAGAACAAACACTTCATTGTCCCAAATTCACATTTTAAACTTTTACAGGTACTGTATATATCACAAATTGTATTACATCATGTGCTTTTTCTCAAAATGTAGTGTATCAATCATATCTTCATTTTGAGCTGATACATTCACATGTCTCTTTGATAAGGAAAATTAATTATGATAAATCATAATTATTCATGAATGATTATAATAATAACTTGAATTCTTATAATTTCAATTGTTATTATTATTATTTTAATTGTTATTATTATTTTGATTGTTATTATAATTATTATTTGTAGGCTATTATTATTGTTATGATTATGATTATTATTGTTATGACTATTATTATTATGTTCATGGTCATCATCACCATTATCATCATCATCATCATCATCATCATCATCATCATCATCATCATCATCATCATCATCGTCATCATCGTCGTCATTATTATTAATAGTTTATGATGGAATGATCTTCTCTTGCATCTGCAGGGTGAAGACAAGCTGAGCTGCTACACATTCAACACCCATGTTGCGCAGCACACTTTCTGCCAGATATGCGGAGTCCAGAGTTTCTACACACCCAGGTCCAACCCAGAAGGAAAGGGTAAGCAGGATCTAAGAAGCATCTAGCCCCCCCCCCCCCTCCCCCACCAAAAATAATGCTTTTGAGTTTTGGGCAAAAAGTAAAATTGCAACAGTTTCATGTAATATGTTAAAGTCATACCTGTAAAGTGTCCAAATCCACAAAAATTACTTGGAGCTTCCTTGTTTCTCTTCTACCGTGTTGTTTAGCTTATGGTAAAAGAAGAATAAAATAGGGTTTGATTTTTTCAAATGTCCCTTTAGTATGAAGATAATTATCATTTAAATCTTTTACTTCAATCACGTTGAATAACGCTTTTGATAAAAAGTACAATTGTCCTAGCTGAGAACGTCCGCATGCAGCATGCGTGAGAACATTCCGGAGATTGAACTTTGAGCCGAGCGAGTGCAAATTCCATGAATTCTGTACTACGTGTGTAAACATACACGGGTGCGAATATCTTAAACGGATCATTCATTACTGCGACAAATGTATGGCAGACCATCAGTATTCGGTGATAAAATATGAACTCAATATTCGTTTTTTTCACTAGGTAAACAGTGTTCGTTTTCTTTCAAACTTTCACAAATCTTTCAATTGTATTTTACAATGATATTGATATAGGATTGAAGTCTCAAATGTCATTTTGTGCAATATCTGACACTTTACAGGTATCACTTTAACATGAAACAAAAACTAAATTCTGGATCCCCCTGCTTTTTTTTCTCACTTGTCAGGTGAATGTCAGGTGAAGAACGTTATTTGGGCAGTGAAAAAGTCAATAATTCTATGTGCCCCATTACAAAAATGCGAGCCCCCACCCCCTGGTGCCCCCCACTGGAAAAAGAATCCTAGCTACGCCATTGCTGCTAAGGCAGGTTTGACTGTATGTCTCTTATTCCAGCTATGTACAGACATTTCCAATTTACCGTATGTGTATTTTGTTCCCACCTTCAGGTATCTGTCCACATTGCATTGATCCAGGAACGATAGAGGAGGAGATCGTTGAGAAGTTCAGCGGAGATAAGTGGGAGGAATCGTTTGATGCTGGAGGTGGCTCTTCTGCTCTGTATACAAAATGACATTCCCATCATCTTCTTTTTTAATTGATTAGCTATTGGTTGTTTGAACTTGTTTCCAAAAACAGTAACCTATCACTGACAAAAACGGGTTAGTTATCATTGCAGTTCTTTTACTGTTTTTTTTTCTTTACTTTTCTTTCTTTTCTTTACTTTCTTTTACAATGCCAATGTGCTGGTGGATTTTTTTAATTGATGATGTACCATTGGAAACAGTTTGACTGCATGTCTCTATTCCAGTTATGCTCTATACTCTATGTGTACTTGTTCACACCTGCAGCATATAGCATATGTAGCATATAGATGTGTGTATACAGTATTTAGAACATACTGGAAATAACTACTTTATTATGTGAACAAAAACAAGTTGCTGAACTGAAAACAAAATATCAAAAAGGGTTTTCATCCAATACAGTTGGTTATAAACCATTTCTCTTATGAACCAGTGTTGTGTTCTATCCATGTACTAATTGTGGCCACCATGTAATCCTATCATGCATATAATAACAATGCCTTGCGTATATAGGAAAAAGTAGATAAAATGAATATATATACATATTATTTTGAAAGGAATTCTTTTTTTTCTAGATGGTGGTTATTTAATAATCTGCTATCGTAATCATTTTCCTTTGATATTATTTTACAAATTCATATATTATTGAAAACATAATTAAAGGTTATCAAATTTTGTTATGTTATGTTAGGATGGTCATGTGTGTGATATAGCTTTTAGAACTATGAATTATTGAAGTGGATCTAAGACAGATCACATAGTTTGTATTTATATTATAGTTTTCTATCATATTCATGTGTACTAGCTGTACCCGCGGAAATCCGCGGGTTTTTGTAAGAGAAAGACGATGATGACATACACCACTTTACTTTACTAAATATCCCACAGTCATCATTTAAATAGTAAGACAAAATAGACTCGGGCGACTCCATCCCGCCCCCACAACCCGTCGGGTCCCCGTCCAACGATACATCCGGCCAATGTATAACAAAATCATGATGATTTAGTATCCACGCAAAGTTATTCAGTTATCCCCCATATTTCATATGATCCATAATTTGTTCCGCTTGTATTAAAATAGATACAATACACTATGTATGTGTTCTTGCTAATAAAGTAGCTTCGCCGCTCCACCCCTCCCCCCCCCCCCCCCCCCCCCCCGCGGCTCCAATTGCCTGTATGACAAATAACCCGTCGTGTCCCCTACACATTTCATATCATAAACTAAGTTCTCCCGCATGATACCTTTGTTCATATTTTGTGAAACCCGATGATACATGTATATTCCCTTGAAAGGAATAGTAACCGTATTTGCATTTGCATACTACATGAGCAGATACTTCCCCGATCCATTCTACCCCCACCCCCGATAATTTGTTACGCTTGTATCAAATTAGATACAGGTACACTATGTTCGTGTTCTTGCTAGCTTCGCCGCTGCCCCCCCCCCCCCCCCCCCCCCCCCCCGTGTCTTCAATTGCCTGCATGACACATAACCCGTCGTGTCCCCTACACAATTCATATCCAAACTAAGTTCTCCCGCGTATACATTTTTTTATATTCCTGTGAAACCCGATGATAGCCGTTTTGCATTGCATAATAAATGAGCAGATACCTCCCCGTCCATTCTACCCCCACCCCGTCGGCGTCTCTTCTGGGTACTGCATGCTAGCTTCGTGGCTTCTTAATATATAAAGTTGGAGAAGGGTTTTGGTCCTGTTGCGGAGGAGCGAATTCCACTCGGTACCGATGCCGTCGTTCGTCGTTCGCTGCTTTTTCGTGCGCTAGAAATTTCACGTCAAAAATAAAAAATAGTTTTCCCCCAGAAAAATTAATTGCTTAGAAACTAAATACAAATGCGTAGTTGAGATTTCAATTAATGTTTTTTAAATCGTAAACAACGTGGGTAAATTTCCCCACTGCTCGCTGACATGTTTTTTTGGCATTGCCGTTCGTCACCGCGAGGAATTCGTTTGCCGTTCGGTGTAATTTCTCGCTGTAATAGTTGTTAGGGAAAAAAACAAATTATATTTATGTACTAGGCAAGTTATTAGTCTTGAAAGCGGAAACAAATTTGTAGTGTAAATGTAGATAAATGTTTTTAAAATCGTAAACAATGTGGGTAAAATTCTGTGTAGTTTGACATCGGGCCGTGATACACATACACATATAGGTCAGATTCAGTGGCCATAGGTCAGATTCAGTGGCTAATTACAGAATGTGTATCTCGGCCCGGTGTAAAATTCATTTCTGTGGATTTGCCGATTTGAATTGGACAACTGAGTATCTGAACTAAAGCCATGCAAGCGTATTACATGCATGTAATATCGTTCAGATACTCGATCGTTCGTCGGATCGGGTCGAGTCGGATCGTGCAGCAGCTGGTTCAGAAATGTTCGAGCTGGACCTATTTACTAGTAGATGTGAGCTCCACGTACAAATACCATTATTTGGTGATATTCTGGTGAAATATGATATGAGACGGCCATTCCAGAAGTGACGGCGGTCATTGCATTTTACAATAATCATGGGTAAGTGATTTATACGATTTTTGTGTGTATGCTGTAGTTTATTTTGTGTGCTTACCCCCGTAGGCTACTCATTCGGTGTGTGATCGGCGGCGATTTCTTCCCCGAGGGTTCTGGCATATGAGCCGTGGTAGTTTTCGTAGTATTGTATACGGGTTGCACTGCACTAGTGGGGATAAAGTGCTGGGATTCTTGTAGAAGCATTTTGTTTTTGCAGTGTGAGTGCGAGACACCGAGAGAAATAGGGTCAATTTGAATATAATATGATGCATTTCAGGAAAGGTGCGATACGCCATTTATTGTCCATTTCAGAAGTGCAATACGCCATTAGGGTTCATTACAAAAAAATGGTACGCCATGGCATCAGGGTCCATACACACATACACTCATCGCCATTCACTTACGTGTTCGAACGTGCTGTTGACATGCACCACATCTTACACAAAATCATGCTACTTCAGTAAGCAGCATCATCACCATTATCGATCACAATCAGGCGCTAATATATTTGTTTTATGCATTAACTCACCATTTCACTCCAGATGGAACTTTCAAAATGAAAATTCTTGTCCAAAATGTGTAAATTTAGCTCATTTAGCGTTAACGTCGACGTGAATGCCCGTTTCTAGCATGCTGACTGTGTTGTAATGGCGACTCGGTTTTTTCTGGTTCGTGTCCGAGTGCGCTCGCTACGCTGCAATTACGTACATGCGACACAATGCATTGCATAGCGATGTTTAGTTACGTGACGCTGCTACTGTGCACTCTCTTCGAGTGTCGACCATTCGAGATCGGATGTTGATCTTCCATCAAGACGTTGACTATTAACGCCGTAATTATGTGAACCAATGTCATCACGCTCTGCTACCAACATACATTCATGTGACTAAATGATTACGCCTTGTAAAAGACTAGTTGAACGAACTTTCATGTTTACATGTTATCACATGTTTACATGGTTATGCCATAGCCAGCCATAGCTGGCGCGTGTACAGTCGGCCTTTTCCTGCCAATTCCCGAAGGAAGACGGACTCACCAAAATTTTGCCGCTGAAAATGCAGATTTGGTGAGCATAGCAGAACGTATTTTGATTAAAATTTGTATAATAAAAAATGATCAAATGTTGCACTATGCATTTATATATAGCTGGAGCGCAAAAGAAGTGAGAAAGAGAAGGTATGTGAGAGAGAAAAATCGGAAAGGTAGCTTCGACCACGATAAGCACTAGTGTAAGGTAAATGGTTACTGTATGTATATACAGAACCATCTTACAGTGTAGATGTGGGTCCATACAGAAATAGTGCGATATGCCATTTAGGCCAGTTTTAGGGTCTATTCAGAAATAGTGCGATGTCAGTTAACGTCACATTTTTTCGCTGTTATTCTGTTAATAGTAATACCTTACGAGGCTTACCTGTATCATTCAAATACTCAAATTATAACCGGCAGGTAGTGCTGTACTGACCTGTAATACCTTGCCTGTATCATTCAAATACTCAAATTATAACCGGCAGCCGGCAGGTACATACTACATGTATCTTTATTTCCTTAACTACAATATTAAGTACAATGTCAATGAAAACAAATTTGTACATATCCTAGGCTACTGTCCTACATTGAATTTGTATTGTAACGTCAGTTACCGTGGAATTGCCCAAGTGTGTTTTATGCAATAGAAATGTATGCTGCGCTCTAAGTGCATGTATGTTGCAGTAACGTCTTCGCCTATATACTGTTCGTGCATATCATATCTACATACAGAATCGCATGCGCAAGTGCATATTTGTTTCGCTTGGTGTGGCATGCAGTGTACATTAATTGCAAGGGGTGTTTGCGCATTCACTTTGACGGCACTTTGACCTGGTTATTAATGGTTACGACCGACGCTACGGATATTAAATAGAACAATAGTACCATGTAGTTTGTCATGTGTAACATGCAGAGTATTTTACACATGACAGAAGAACAGGTATGGCGTTATGTGATGGCGTAATCAATGTACATTGCATAAGTGTAGTAGCCGCGCCAAAAAAAGGCACTGACGCAATGCGATTCTGTACGTAGATATAATATGAACAAGTGCCCCCCCCCCCCCAGGATATTGCCGCCTACGGCCTAATCTTTTAAATAGCCCCCAAAATTTAGTAGGTAGCCCCTTAAATTACCATGGTGTTATATTAAATATCTTGTGATAAGATATCAGATTGAAAAAGTAACCCCGTAAAAAAAAAAAAAAAAAATTCCTGCATTGGACCCCACCTCAACCTCTTTTCAAAATTGATTGGTTTGTATGGCGAGGTTGAGGTTTGTCATCCTCAATAAACGTTTTTCCATGATAATCTATTGTACTATCTTATAATTTGTAATCCAATAGAGCTCAATCTGGACTGAAACAGAAATCTATTTATTTCTTTTTGCAGATATGCCCATCCCATCGTGTAACACAATAGTTGTACAGGCTAACACCGCTGGGCGCTGCAATTCCATACTTCTCCACAGGCTTGGTGGAATACGGAATCTGACACGACATTGCAGTCTGTTGAAGACGGAACCAGCGAGCAACTTTACATCGCAACATTTCTTACATTACACCAGTTGAGCAAAAAAAGGAATTTCCAGACAGGGCGTGAAGAAATTACAGTTACATGGGACATGTAACATGTTACATGTTCATCCATACCTGCACGGAAGGTTCTTCAGCATAGTACTGATCGAGAAGTGAAGCACATTATGTGAGTTCTTAATGAAAAGACCATTCAAATACATTTTGGGAGACAAAACCTCTGCTCTGCATCGTACTACACTACAGGCTATAACCTGGATGATCATCTTCAATTGTCCTCTTTGCACACGATTTCGACAGATGATCATGATTTCTGGGAGAACGTCGCAAATGCGAAAAGGACATTTAAAATTCCAGTTTGCAATTCAATTTCTGAGTATCTTTCTTGGGAAGCGTGACGGCAAGAATACTACACCATTAGATCCGGTTCTTTGATCATTGCCAAGTGTGCAAAGAATTCTTCTCATTTCAAGATATTCAAAGGGATACATATTTTTAGCGATGATGATAAAAATAATAGCTTTGAACCTTGTCAGAAAAATGCACCTCATTTGAATTATCTATTTTCACGACTTCATTATCTGCACCCCCATACCAAGTTGGAACTTTAAGGTGTTCTTACTGTGTTGGAGCAAGCCGGCTAGAAGCCAGTCGCACAATATACATGGGCCACTCGGTAGCACAGGTCGGTAATTTTTTACTTTGAACTTCTCATTTTGGGATCGATGATTCTCATTGAGCATTTATAATGCACTATTGTGGGACTATACACTTATATCCTAGATAGGACTTCCTCAAACTATGCTCTCCCACAATATATGAGAGACAGAGTAGACGAAAATCAAACTTTGCATTGATAAAAACTCTTTAAAAGGAAATTGATCTTCATTTTGTCAGTTTCCTTGAAGTCAAAATTTAAAAAAAGAAGTTGTAGTTATTTCTTGAATTCCAAAAAACAGGTGGAATAATTCCATATAGGTGTTTTCATTAAGACTAACTTTTAAAAATGCTAAATTATGGACTTAATTCTAAGAAGCCTAGAGGCCTTTGCCCATTATGCCCCCCCCCCCCCCCCCCTGTGATTTTTTTGAATACTTCTAAATGCACCTTACTTGACATCTGTGCTACATATTAATTCATGAACGATAAACTTTTGAGAATTATAACAAATATTATAGTTGCATTACATTTTTAAAATCTCATATGTAAGAAATATGCATAGCAAAGCAAATGTCAGTGATTTTATTTATGAATAATAGTGTCGCTCACAGAAAAATGCAAAACGATATAAAAGTGCTTTTGATTTTTCTTTTGGTAATGCAAATTTTAAAAAGCAGGTCAGTTTGAAAACATGGTTTTTAGGGAAAATTAATATCAATTGTATTTATGAATTAGTTGTTTTGTATTCAAAGTTGAAATGGCTGTAGATTCATCATTGATCATTTAATAAGCTACCAATACCATACATACTTGCCCGCTAACCACAGGCATCACTGCTTCACAGTTGTTTTTTATTTCAAACCACAAAATGGAAACAGTACAGAAACCTCCCGCTAAAAATACTGCCTTTTCTGTCTACATAATTATTATGGTGGTCTTTATGTGCTGGTTTGGCTGCAGTCACTTTACTTTAATTGATCATATTCCACTCTAGTAAATCATTTGTACATGTACATGTAAATATATTAAATGTAATATATTATTAGTTGTATTATTATGTAGACATTCTGGTCTAGATTTTATACACAAAACAAGTGCATATTTATATTGCAAAACCAGATTTTCATGTAGCATTGAATTATAGTCTTCTTCCAAGTACATTATGTAAAATTCCATTCTTGCTAATAGATCAAAAGCGTGTTATTCAAAGCTCCACGCTAACTTGTTTCTCTTCTGGCCCGTTCGGGCAAGTGAAATCATGGATTTAAAAATTTTTCTTGCCCAAAACAGAAAACTGACTCGCCCGCTTATTTCTAGATGAGATTTAGAGTGTTTTCTTATAGTCATAGTTCATCAATTATTTAGTTGCCCGATCAAGCAACCAAACTAAACCATTTACCAAATTTGACTTGGCCGACATCAATTTTGACTTGCCCGGGCAACAAGGCAAGTGCTAATGTCGAGCCCTGTACACACATTTGTTTTATGTGTGATATGTTGTTCTGATGTCAATGATTTGTAGATTCAGTTGTAATTCAACACTGTGGATTCTTTGTGCATTATGCAGTATGTTGTAATTCTAAATAATGATACAAATTAGTTTTGTTTATTTAACCCTAATAAGGCCAAGGGGGGGGGGGGGGGCATAATGGCCCCCCCCCCCCCCCTCCGCGATTTTTGTTATTGCTCATAAACACGGTAAGATGACGCGCCACTGCTTGGTGACTTTTTTCTTTTGGGTCTTGTGCATATTTTAAAATAAAAATTTTGAAAATTGGACCGACCGTTACGAAGTCACGTGACCTTTTGTCTATGCATGTCAGCCCGAAAATCGCTCAATTTCGTGATTTGTGTACAAAACATATGGAAATATCAGTTTTCGTAAAAAGAGGTATATCATTGGTTATTTGGTCTTGTTTACATTTCATATGTTTGTTTTGGGGTTCAAAATAGTTGAATTATAGGTAGAAATAAAATAAACAACAAAAACAATACAATACATAAGTTTAAAAAAACAAAAAAAATACATAAATTATAAAAACAATAGAAAACACAAAGGAAGAACCTGGCTCTTCCTAATTATTTTGTCGCATTATTATTCCAAATGCTCTAAAGAATATATGTAGTGAAGCCAATGTTTAATTATGAATAATATATGATTTATGGATAAAAATATGAATTTTATGACCTTATTTGCATAAATGACCATAAATATGCAAATTAATGAATTTTTCAAAAAATTAAAATTACCATTGTATTCTATACACTTCACTCATCATGCGTGCAAATTTTCACGGCGATCCGAGATCTTGGGGGGGGGGGCATAATGGCCAATGGCCCCCCCCCCCCCCCCCCCCCCCCCCGGCCTGCTGAAGACCTCAAATAGCCCGGCCTTTTTAGGGTTAAGGTAGTCCAACTCCCCTGAGATTTGAGATGGTGCGCAAGTAATTGTGCAGGTTTTAAGTTTTAACTGTACCTGATGACCTAAAGTAATCATGTGCCTATAAATAGAGCACCTAGATACAGTATATAGCGCTCTATAAATGGTATATATTATTATTATTATTATTATTCCTATCTCATTAAGGACAAGAGCTATTTTAAGGCCAAATTTATCATTATTTTCCTCTACAAATTGGCAACTCCTAATATAAAAGTAAGTGGAAAATATTTAGTGATAACAATTTAAGACAAATATGAAATGACTTTGCTGCAAAGTTACCAATTTGAATGCCGAAATCTGTTTTTAGCTCATCCGGCCCGAAGGGCCCGATGAGCTTATGCCATGGCGTGGCGTCCGTCGTCCGTCCGTCCGTCCGTCCTTCCGTCCTTCCGTCCGTCCGTCCGTCCTTCCGTCAGTCCGTCCGTCCGTCCGTCCGTCCACAGTTTTCAAAATGCTTCTTCTTCGTTATTTTTCAACCGATTTTGATTCTGATTATTTCATAAGATAGGGCTAGGAGGGGGATTTAAAACTTCTACACAGAATCGTGAAATTCATTATATATGCTAATTTATGCAAATTTATTCAAATCACAAAAAATGCTTCTTCATTTCTTGACCGATTTTGATTTGGTTTGCTTTATCTGGTAGAGCTAACTTTGGTACACTAAACTTCTACACAGAATTTTGAAATTTTTCTCCATTAATTAATTATGGTAATTTATGCAAATTTATTCTAAAAATCACAAAAAATGCTTCTTCTCCTTCATTTCTCGACCGATTTTGATTTGGTTTGCTTTATCTGGTAGAGCTAACTTTGGTACACTAAACTTCTTCACAGAATTTTGAAATTTTTCCCCATTAATTAATTATGGTAATTTTGTATTTATTTATTTATTTATTTATTTATTTATTTTATTTTTTATTTTTATTATTTATTTATTTTTTTTAAATTTTTTTATTTATTTATTTTTTTAAAATTATTTATTATTATTTTTTTTATTTATTTTTTTAAAATTTATTTATTTATTTATATTTTTTTTTTTCCCATGTCCCTTCTTGGGCGTCAATTTTATATTTTTTTCACTCTAATTTTTTTTAAATTAATTTTTATGTCCCTTCCAGGGCATCACATTTTTTATTTTTGGACCAGTTGAAAAGTGTACCACATGAAATTTGCGATATTTGATGTTGCGAGATGCCGGATGAGCGCTACGTCATTGACGTTCTGGTTAAAATATCACAATGTGTTGCCAATTTAAGGATTTTCCTAAATTATAGCGATCTACGCAATAATACAAATCATTAACAAATTACTAAAGCAGGTAGAGTAACAACATAGGTCTAAAAAAGTGCAATGTATGCTCTTTATCCTTGTATACTGATCTCTGTATCTTCTTACTGAAGTGTAGGTCTACCAACCCACAAATAATGTTTTCATCCATTATTACTTTGACAATGAATACAAATATGCTTTACCTACAGTCACACTTACATTTTGATTGGGGAAGCTTTCCTTAGGTTTATATTAATTGATTTTTACTCACATTTTGTTTACCCCTTATAACCACGCCGGGTTATTTTGGCTATATAGCCAGGTGGGAGATCAGGAGGTGAGATCTCAGCCGCCGTTAGATTTTTGTTATTTTTTGAAAAAAATAAATAAATACAAAATTTGATTATGCAAATTTATGCAAAAATCCCCTTTTTGTCTTTAAATCACTAAATATTGCTCAATATACGCTAATTTTGTGCATGAATATTCTTTATGACTTAATTAACAGGTTTTCAAAATTTAGAATTGTGACAGCAAAATTTTCCTAATGTATTTCCTTGTTTTTGAAATTTCTTTGTTTTTGAAATTTCTTATGTATTTTTTTGTAATTTTTTTAAACTCATGTTATCTAATGTTTTTTTCAATGGAATAAATTATTGACCATTTTCCAACCATTTTTAGCCCAAAATTAAATTAATGCAGTGATTAGAATGCAAAATAATGAAGGTTTTGTGTATTTCAGCAAAAATTAATTCCATAGGATTTGTACACAAATCACGAAAATAGCGATTTATGGGTCTAAATTCACCACAAAATTGTATGTGCCTTCGGAACAGTATACCCAGATGTCGCAAATTTGGTCTCAAAAGTTGCGCAAGACTTCAATGAAAAAAATCATGCGGCAATACCTGCGCGTGTTGCGGAATTATCACGCTAAACGTCAAGGGAGGGGGGGGGGGGGGGGTGCATTCCACCCCCCGGCCTGGTATGGGTTAAAGGGATCTAGTAACTTTGTTCATATAATATAAAAATCTATCAAAGGGTTGATAAAATGTGAGTTTCTAATAAGTCCACTGAATGATTTATGAAAATTGAATTCCATGGTAAATGAAAGTCATATGGCTGAAAAATGAGCATAAAATAAAATGATAAATCATTACATTACACTTGCTTTGTACATGTTTTCATAATGCGTTTATAGGTATGCGTAAGTGTTGTATGCGTGTATCGATCTGTATGCAAATGTGGGTACATGTATGTGTGCGTTTATGTCATGTGTAATGTGTATGCGTATGTGCATTTAATTAAATATGTGTACAATTATTATTATATATGTGTGTGCAAGTATGTATACATTTGCGCATGTTTGTATGTGATACTTAATGTATGAAAGTCTGCGTATGTGAAAGTATGTATTGATCAGTTTACGTTTGCATGTGTATGCATTTATACATTTGTGTATGTTTGTGTGTGCGTATATTTGTGCGTGTTTGTATGCATGCATTTAAGCATGTCTGTGTATGTTGTGGCTGTGTGAGTGTTTTGCATATAAATACAGTGGAACCTCATTATCACAAAATCTGTTGTAACATAGCAAGGATATTATACATGTCCATCTCCTATGTATGCAATATATCTGATTTAACAAGGTAAAATCATTGGACACGAGGTGTCCATTATAATGAAGTTTCACTGTAATAATATCTGTAATATTATCCTTTCTCAAAACGAATAATAGGCGCATAACGTGTGATTCATGTATGAATACATGTCTATGCGTATGTGATTGTGTGTAGGCATACATGTATGTATGCATATGTGCAGGTATGTAGGCCTACTGTATGTGTGTACATGCATATGTGTGTGTAATGTGTATGGAAATGTATATTTATGTAGGTGTGCATACGGTGTCGCTTTTTTATGGGTATGTGCATGCATATGTATGTGTGTGAGTGCATGCATCTGTGTATGTATGTGTATGTTTGCATGTGTATTTATGTATGGGCATGTGCATATATGTATACGCTAAAAATCTGCACGTTAAAGGGGTAGTTTAGTTTTGGTATGGCTAAACTTAGTAACCAAACCTGGACAGTAACCTTATAGCCTAAACTAATAGTAAACTCCACCATGCTAAAAAAATATACAAAATTGCAAAATGACTAAGTAAAAAGCATGTTATCATTCAAAAAGGGCCATTTTGAACACAAGAGGGCACTTCTGAAATGTCATCAGTTTTAACCATTTCAATTCAAAATTATGCATGACATGTTTGATTGAAATAATATTTAATTGGAAAAATCATCAACAAATAATTAAAAAACGATTTCGAAGATTTTTGAAAAAGTGCAAGCATTATGTTTTAATTTTTTTTAAAACATCTAATTATTTGGGCCCCAAATAATTATAAGATCAAATGCATTTGTTGATATTTCTGCCATATTGATGATAATGATAATGATACAGGTGGTAGAGGTGGTAGAGGTGATAATGATGATGATGTTGAAGGTATAGTGATAAAAATACCAATAAATAAGATGGTGCTAAAAATGATGATGGTTGTAATAATGATGGTGTGTTGATAATAGTGGTAAGAATGATGTGGTGGTGGTGGCAATGATGATACAATATTTAATGACAAAAATGATGATGCAGACATAGTGTTGGTAGTGATGATCATAATGATGATAATGTTAATGGTGGGATATAGCAATTATCAATAATGATGAAGATGAAAATTGATGCAACAACAATAATGATGATGGTGGTGGTAAGATTAAACATGATGAATGATAAATACATTATTGATATGAATGAAAATGAAAATAAAAACAACGATGTGATTGTGCTGGTGATGAGATAATAGTTATTATGTTAATAATGGTAAAAATGATGGTGTAGTGTTAATGATGGTGGTAACAATGATGTTGGTGGTAGTAGTGATGAATGCAATGACCGATCAGAATAAACTGAATTTGAACAAAAAGCTGATGATGGCGATAGTGGTAATGATCTATAAAAAAAGAAGGTGATGATGATGGCAATGATCAATGATAATGAACATAATGGTTTTGACGACACAGTCAAATGGTGGTTGTGGTGAAGGTGTACATGATAATATGATTATGGTGATCAAAATACATTAATGGTGATAAGAAAAAGTTATTTCAACAAAAAAGCAGGTGCTAATTCAGAAGAAAATAAAGTAAAAGTAATAAATATGGTAAAATGATAACACGATAGTGGTGTAGTAATGATGGGATGATGGATATAATGAATTAATAGTGGTGGTGGTATTGAAGAAGGCAATAATCAATACTGCTGAGGATGAAGGTGATGATAACAATGATGATGATGATGATGAAGATGGTAGTAATGGTAGTGGTGGAATTGGTGATGATGATGGCAACCATTACTATCATTTTATAAATAATTGTTTTTAAATTACTATTGTTTTTTTATTTATTTATTTTTTTTAACATTATTTTTGTTTAATTTCATTTTTCAATAATGAGGCGCGGAGCGCCGATTCTAGCTGCCGAGGCGCGAAGCGCCGAGGCAGCTAGTACTTAATACATCTTACCACAAGCTGGCGCAATTATAGTATCGTGTACGGTAGGGCGAATAGAGACGATGGTCAGCAGGTCAGTGAGCTATGCAAATAAACTACGGTTCGGTGGGGTGATTAGATGACTCCGCGACGTGTATACACGGCTGTACAGCCATTGCGCGTTGTATAACCGCAGCTAAATTGAAGTTGTCGCATTTTGTCGTCGATGCACTTACAAACACAATGCCAATCGGCAATAGCGATCATTACCATACCATCCGCGTAATATAAATATTGATATTTATCAAAACCTGGGTAGATTCGCAACGTATTATATATAAAATGGTTTCTCAATATATTATTTGTTTTATCTACTCCAATTTATATTCTTACAAATAATTTTACGGCGATAAATCGTTAGTCAGTGCTCGGCGCCTTAACTTTAGCAACCGGCATTGCTGACTTTCCCTTTTCTTCGATCTGGAGGACGACCACGGGGCGGGAGCGACTCGGGAATACCTTATTGTCCTCCGCAAAACGTATATCCTTCGATCCCGACGGTCGGGGAGTCGCCGAATTCGCGGGGTGAGGATATCTCGAGTGGGACACATTTGGGGGGTTGAAGCTTACCGTATTAATAATAGATATAATATATATATATAAGTGTGCTCACTGGTGTACATAGCATGATCAGACTATAATGGGGGGGGGGGGGGGGGGGGGTCACGCAATCTATGTAGGGCACACTTTATGTTTTTCTGTTTTTTTCTAAACAGTTGCCTTATGGTTATTGTTTTTATCAAATTATTTTGGGGGCACGTGCTACCCCCCCCTCTTGATCCTTGGTCCTTGGTCTGTCTATATTATCATTTTATATTTGTGAAATCAAATCTCTTTATAACAAATCATTAAAATCTTTTATAAATAATTGCTTATCTCATTCATATGAATTTGTATGTTATTTATTTGTCGTACAGATTATGTGTGTATGTGGATTTGTATGCGTGTGTCGATCACTGGTGTGTTTGTGAGTGTTTTTGTACGTGTGTGTGTGCATAGATTGGTGTCATGTTTAGTGTGCTTTATATGTGTGAGGTGAAAATTAAAATGTGTGTTCACGTGTGTGAGTGTGGTGAAATATAAAGGTGCATGTGTGTGTGTGAATTGTGTATGCGTTTGGGTACATGTGTGCGAGTTAAAGAAGAACTTATGTACACATGCATGTGTTTGTGTGTTTAACAAGTGAGGAACGTGTGAGGTACGTACGTGAGATATAAATAATGAAATGTGGAGATTTGGAAAGTCCAGCTGATATTGAAAAATAAAGGTCTCATCTTAGAATCCAGTTCAGTCCACAAGAGGGGAAAATGGGGTATAATAATCCTTGATATATACCCCCATAATATACTCTATCATAGAAATGATAGGCCCAGTCCACGACAAACTTGATTAATTTGGATTTAAAACAAAATAAGTGGGCCTATCTGAAAATCAAACAGAATATAACGAAAACTGATTTTTTGCACAGAAATTGGGAAATCTTAACTTGGATGACTTTAGTTCAGGATGGGGCGTCTGTTCAGGTTCAAAACAGGAACTCGTGACTATAGAGGAACTTGCCGCCTATGTTTGTAAAAAATAATTTGCTAGCGCGATAATGTACTGAAAGTGTACTAGTGTAACGGGCGCGCGGACAGCCGCTGCGGTATAAGGCACACATAGGAACATTACAATAGCAATGTGTGCAGACCGTAATGCCTATTTGCGCCGGAGGGGGCGGGGGCGTGTATCCGGGGGGGGGGGGGGGGGGGGAATCATTGATATTATTGTCATTATTATTGTTCTTGTTTAGCTATCATTATGATTATTATTATGATTATTGTTATTACTATTATTATTATAATTATTATTATTATTATTATCATTATTATATTACATGTACTTTTATTATTATTAGTAGTAGTAGTAGTACTAGTAGTAGTAGTAGTAGTAGTAGTAGTAGTAGTAGTAGTAGTAGTAGTAGTAGTAGTAGTAGTATCATTATCATCATCATCATCATCATCAAACTAAAATTCCGGTTCATTTAATATGCATTATTCTGATTTTAAATTCTTGGTTTCTCCCACCTACCAAGATGAATTAGAAATCCTATTATCAAATGTAAAAGATCGGTGTTAAAATGTCATTTAACTCACAGTCATTCACGACCAATCGGAATGGGGGGGCTCTCTCTCCCCTTGCGAATCATGCACACCATGGTGGGAGGGTAATCGGCGAGTTCTTCTTTCATGAATTGTATTTTCTTTTTTGTTGAAAGTTAGCCCCCCCCCCCTGCACTTTTTATACAATTAGAGATCCTGAAGTCCTCAAAGGGTAACAAATGCTCATATTTTTTTCACGCGCACAATATAGCCTACAGGTCTCAATGGCACATACCCCACATTGGTGTCATGTTTAGTGTGCTTTATATGTGTGAGGTGAAAATTAAAATGTGTGTTCACGTGTGTGAGTGTGCGTGTGTATGTGATGTGAAATATAAAGGTGCATGTGTGTGTGTGAATTGTGTATGCGTTTGGGTACATGTGTGCGAGTTAAAGAAGAACTTATGTACACATGCATGTGTTTGTGTGTTTAACAAGTGAGGAACGTGTGAGGTACGTACGTGAGATATAAATAATGAAATGTGGAGATTTGGAAAGTCCAGCTGATATTGAAAAATAAAGGTCTCATCTTAGAATCCAGTTCAGTCCACAAGAGGGGAAAATGGGGTATAATAATCCTTGATATATACCCCCATAATATACTCTATCATAGAAATGATAGGCCCAGTCCACGACAAACTTGATTAATTTGGATTTAAAACAAAATAAGTGGGCCTATCTGAAAATCAAACAGAATATAACGAAAACTGATTTTTTGCACAGAAATTGGGAAATCTTAACTTGGATGACTTTAGTTCAGGATGGGGCGTCTGTTCAGGTTCAAAACAGGAACTCGTGACTATAGAGGAACTTGCCGCCTATGTTTGTAAAAAATAATTTGCTAGCGCGATAATGTACTGAAAGTGTACTAGTGTAACGGGCGCGCGGACAGCCGCTGCGGTATAAGGCACACATAGGAACATTACAATAGCAATGTGTGCAGACCGTAATGCCTATTTGCGCCGGAGGGGGCGGGGGCGTGTATCCGGGGGGGGGGGGGGGGGGAATCATTGATATTATTGTCATTATTATTGTTCTTGTTTAGCTATCATTATGATTATTATTATGATTATTGTTATTACTATTATTATTATAATTATTATTATTATTATTATCATTATTGTGACGGAAAATGCGAATTTATAATTCCAGTTATTCACTCACTTTGAAAATGTATGTGTGGGACTGCACGATCAAATTTTGGGTTGCAAAACGAAGTACACACGGTAGTTTGAGCCTTGATTTCTTTTTGTTTCCTTAAATGTCATATTTTGTAGTTTCACTCAAGCATTCCCTCAAGATAGAGTTTTCCAATTACTTTGGTGGTTTTTCCGGTCTCATTGTCCTTCGCACTGGATATTTGATATTCCTTATGAAAATAAATAAATAACTTCGATAATTTTGCATACTGACTTTATAAATGAATTATGCATTTTTGTATGCGCAATACGCGCAATAAGCATAGTCCATTGGTAAGCTCACGCATACAATACTGTCTTACTCATGAATTATGCATGTTTGTGTGCGCAAAAACGCGCAATGATCAAAGTCCATTGGTTAGCTCATAACAAAAAAAAAATGTGTTTACGCGCGCACGGGCGGTCGCATACCTGGTATATAAACAATGACGGGTTTCACTCCGTTTCTTAGCGACACCTATGATTGACAGCAAGCAGTAGTCTCGAAGGTCTTTTGTCACTCTTTGGAATTATTTCAAATTCGGAAACCAGATTCTCGTAAACGGTCTCTAATTATACATACAAAAATGAACTTTTGGGTGGAGAGGCTGAGAGCCTCAATTACTTAGTTAAAATGTCACCATAGCTTTCGTACACAGTAGTTTATAAATAGTTTAAGCTATATATTTTTGTTTTGTTTAATCTTACTGATTTATTTACCGGCAATTATTTATTGATTCATTTACTCAATTATTATTTATTAATTGATTTTTGATCATTAATTTTGTTTCTAAATGTTGTCTAAATATTTAGACATTTAGACATTTAGACATTTAGACATTTAGACCGGTAATTCGTAAAGACATTTAATCTTGTAAGAACATCATCGTGCGTCAACCCCTATGGATTTTAGTCCAAATGAGACACCAGCCAAAGTGTGATTCTCGGAAGGACCGAGTTTCTGAGGCGATGACGTCTTCGGACAGTAGATATTGTAATAAATAATTAAGTCTGAGCTTATTCTTGGTAGTTTAAGTGAATGCCTCATAAATAAAGACTTTGAGAAAGGTTATTAGTCCTTAGATTATTCTGAAATGGTTATGGTTGGAATATAATAAATAGAGTGAGGACCATCTTTGTTGATTATAGACTTTCATTACAGAAATAGATAAGACAATTGGAAATTGCAGATCCAAATTGTAGTGGAGATAAAGTGACATGTATTTGGTCTTGATTAGTATTTTGTTAGGAGCCTGACAAGCTTGAGTCTGACAAATACACAGAACTAGGAATGGTGTTCGGGCATATACGATAAGTAACTTCGGTATGATTCCCTAAAAGAGCCAGGGGGTGGCGTCCAGATGGGAAAACTGATCCCGGTGAGGGGTAGTCTTGTAAATATTAGTAGTTGTAAGTGGAGCTGTAGGTCAGCTAGTATAGGTTAAATACATGATCACAGGAAGGAAAGATTAGTCTCTGTAATGTTGAAATTGATTAGTTGGCCACTAATTAATTGGTCTTATAGCAACATTCCTATAAAGGGAAGTCTGTATGAACCTCACATGTTTAAGAACAGAATAGTCAAGAACTTTCACGCTTTCTCATGTTTTTATAAAGTCTAAATTTTTAGACATTTGGACAAAGGTCTAAACTTTTAGACATTTTAATAATCTAGAGCTTTCATACTTTTATTATGTTTTGGCAAAGTCTAAACCTTTAGACATTTTAATTAAAGTCTAAACTTTTGGACATTTTCATAAAAGTCTAAGTCTCAAGTCTAAGTATTTGGACATTTTTACAAAGTCTCAGTAATTTGTACAGTGTAGTCGCAAAGTTTAAACTTTTAGACATTTTAATTACAGTCTAAGTCTCAAAGTCTAAACTTTTGGACATTTTTATGAAAGTCTAAGTCTCAAGTCTAAGCATTTGGACATTTTTAAAAAATGTCTCAGTAATTTGTACAGTGTAGTCTCAAAGTCTAAATTTTTAGACATTTGGACAACGTCTCAGAAATTTGCAAAGTGAAGTTTAAAAGTCTAAACTTTTAGACAATTTTTATAACAGTAAGCCTCAGTCCAAAATTGTAGACATTTGGACAATGTTTTAGAATTTTTATATTTTCTTATGCCTTGACAAAAGTCAAAGTCTCAAAATCTAGACTTTTGGACATTTTTACAATGTCTCAGCAAATTGTACAGTGTAGTCTCTAAGTCTAAATTTTTAGACATTTGGACAATGTCTTACTCTTAGGAATTCCGAACATTGGACTTTTGTATTCTCGTTAAGAAATTGTTTTATGCTCTTATGCATCAGATTTATATTGCTACATGAAGCAAGAATGTTGGCTTTTATTGTAATAAATATTCCTGATTAATGCTTATTTAAATTACTACTTTCCAAACCGTGTTATTTATATTTGTTTGGAATGAGCAGCAGTTTAAATGTTAATTGATTAGAACTTAGAGGTGCTGTGTAATGATTGGGTTGTTGAATGAATTGATCTTGTCTAAGATAGAAACTTATGCTTATTTAACCGACTAGTTCATATATGGTGAACAAAACGAATTTACGTCGTCGACGCTCATTAAAAAGCCACGATGGGTGAGATCTGTGAATGTTTAGTATGTCTGGGGAGATTGTTGTTGTCCGTATGCACGGTGACCAGATTCATCAGTGACTGACGAATGTGATGGTGTGAAAACTCTTAAAATTAGGAGTTGTGATTAAGACAATAGAAAATACTAAAATACGAGTCATTTACCTCGATTGTAGGAATATCTCGGCATCTTTGAATTGCGATGTCATCTCCTCCATATGGTAGAAATCCTGCATTTGAGGAATGATTCGCTGTGTTGCAGTACGAAGTGATGAGTGCGAGTTCTGGTCACGTGATTAGCGGTTCGGACTGAGTGGCTATGGGAAGCCGGGTGTTTAAATATTCCCTTCTAGACAAAGAACTTTCTAAATAAGCAAATGACTTAAAGTTTGCTCTTAACTGGTTTCGGTGATTTTATGGCCATAAAAGTCACCTGGTGGCAGTGCTATCGATAGATTATTTGTATGAATTTAGTTAGTCGGAAATTTAGATCTCTTTACCCCCCAAAACGCCACACTGGTGGCAGCGGCGGGATAGTATGGTTATTTAAGCAAAGTTTCTGTAGTTTTGATGTTAGTAAATTTTGAATTATTCATGTGCTGTTGTTGATAGATGTTTTTATATTTTTATGAAGGAGCAAAATTAAAACTTAATAATTTTGTTTTCTCCTTTTTGAGACTGAGGCACGAAAATGTACACTGTAATAGTTAAGGATTTAAGCTCAGACTTATCTTAAGCTATGGTGACATGAAAGAAACAAAACAAATACAAACAATTGAATAAATTTAATTTTTTTGGAAATTTAAAAGTTAAAATTTATTTAAAATTGACCGAGAGAGATGAAACAAACTCCAAATTTGTATGTCTATAGAGAGATGGAGAGTGAGAGTTTTCATGAGCAGCCAGTGGCACCCGGAACGGAAGACCAGCAAGGTCCACCAAGACGATGGGTCATAGACTCCCAGGACCAAGAGGTTGCAGTTCCACTAGGCGCTTATGGAGATGCCATTCCACGGGAACGGAGGGAAATTTATACTCCGAACCAATTCAGAGAAAATCCAGCCTACATCGGTGGTGACCGACTCACTGAGCCCATGGGTCACACTACTGCAGGACGTGGAAAAGATGTTCTTCCGGACAAATTTGCGGGGAAGGTCCCCTGGTCTGACTATAGGAGACATTTTGAAGTGTGCATGTACATGAACGGCTGGACAAATGTTCAGGCTGGTCAATATCTGGCGTCTCGTCTTCAAGGGCCAGCTCTTAAAGTTCTCAGCAACATTCTCCCTGGACGTGAAATCACCTACGTGGAGCTTACCAGTCTCTTGGAACGTCGATTTGGTCCCGGAGAACAAGCGGAAAATTTCATGTATGAACTAAGAATGAGACGCCGCCAAACTCGAGAATCCTTGCAGGAGTTGGGACAATCTATTCGGGATTTGACTTGTCTCGCATATCCTGAATTGGCCGCCGATGTCCGTGAACGCTTAGCGAAGGGTCATTTCCTCGACGCAATTGACGACGCTGAGATCAGAGCTGGAATATTCCGTTCACAGCCGTCAACGCTTGACCAGGCAATCAAGGCTGGATTGATGACGGAATCCTTCATCAGAGCAGAGAAGTCTCGTGAGCGCACTCGGCCAACTTCACGCCAAGTCCGTGCTATCGATGAAAGAGTTCAGCCGGTCCCTATGGATGATAAGACGAGAAAGGAGATCGATGAGATGAAAATGAAGATGAATGAACTCATGAACATGATGAAAAATGTGAACTTTGAAAGTCGCCGAGCTCATGTAACATGCTTCAACTGCGGAGAACCTGGCCACTACTCAAAGGAATGCACCAAACCGTTTCAGGGAAACGAGCGCAGACCAACTCAGTGGGGCATGGGGAGGTCTGGCAAGAAAGGCCCACAAGCCTAAATTACGAGACCCCAAGTAAGAGTACCCATTCTGTATGCACTGTCCAAGAGGCTCAACGTGGATTGTATGTGACTGTCCAAATTGAGAACACTGGAATAAGAATGTTAATTGACACAGGGGCGATGATTACCATTCTTTCTACCAGGACTTTTGAGAAATTGTACCCATGTCATACCTACAAGTTACAACGGGCTAACGTGGAATTGAAGCAAGCTGATGGAGCACCAATCCAAGTATGGGGTACGGTTACCCTAGATGTGACCATTGGAAGAACTACATGTGCAGTCAAGTTCATTGTTGCAGAAATTCATCAAGATGGAATTCTGGGTATGGACGTCCTTCTCGACGCAGGTAGCACAATTAGCTGTGATAACATGGGAATCACCTTTCATGGAGAGCACATTCCTTGCACTGGCTGTAATGGACAAGTTTTTGAGCCTACTAGTGCAGATATTGCAACAGTCTCTGGAGCACCAGTGCACCTGGAAGATCTCGCTCAAAGGTCCAGTACCGATGTTACAGAAGAAGACAGGTTGAAAATCAGAAATCTTCTAGACAAATACCAAGATGTCTTCTCGAAAGGAGATCATGACATTGGCAGAACAGACCGTGTTCAACATAGCATTCATACGACATGTCCAGCACCCATTCGCCAACACCCTAGAAGGCATCCGATGGGCCAGCGGGAAGAAATCGAAACTCAAGTGAAAGACATGTTGGAGCGAGGCATAATAAAACCATCATGCAGTCCATGGAGTTCTCCTGTGGTGCTAGCCAACAAGAAAGATGGAACCAAGAGATTTTGTATCGATTACCGGGTCCTTAACAGCCACACAGTCAAAGACTCGTTTCCCTTGCCTCGCATCGATGAGTCAATAGATGCGCTAACAGGGGCAAAATACTTTTGTACCTTAGATCTGGCCTCGGGATATTGGCAGGTACCCCTTGATGATGACGCCAAACTCAAATCGGCTTTCGTAGTTCCAGGCGGGTTGTATCAATTCGAAGTGATGCCATTCGGCCTATCAAACGCACCATCAACTTTCGAAAGACTGATGGAATCTATCTTTGCCGGCCTCCAGTGGAAAATCCTTGTGATTTACTTGGATGACATCATCGTATACGGACCAACTGTAGATGAAACGCTGAACAGACTGGAAATAGTCTTCCAACGCCTGAGAGATGCCAAACTCAAACTAAAGCCCAAGAAGTGCCATCTGTTTCAGAAGGAAGTTTTGTATCTGGGGCATGTTGTGTCTGAACATGGTGTACATACCGACCCATCCAAAATCGAAGCAGTGAAGACGTGGCCTACTCCCAAGAACCAGACTGATGTGCGCAGCTTTCTTGGCCTTGCTTCATACTACAGGCGGTACATCACGAAATTCTCACATGTTGCAAAACCCCTTACAGCTCTCACTGAGAAGAATACATCATTCATATGGACGGAAGAATGCGAGAACGCGTTCACAACACTCAAGGGAAGGTTGATGACAGCCCCTATCCTCGCCTACCCTAAAATAGGACAACCATTCATCCTTGACACTGATGCAAGTAACTACGCTATCGGGGCCGTCCTTTCCCAGGAACAAGAAGGTAGTGAACGAGTGGTTGCCTATGCTAGTCGAACGTTGAGCAAACCTGAGCAAAATTACTGTGTGACTAGAAGGGAACTCTTGGCCATTGTGCATTTTCTGAAGCATTTTCGTCACTATCTTTATGGTCAAGACGTAGTGGTGCGTACCGACCATGGGGCACTAACGTGGCTCCTAAAGTTCAAGAATCCTGAAGCCCAACTAGCCCGATGGTTAGAGGTTATAAGTCAGTATAGACTTACCCTGGAACACCGAGCTGGCAGGATCCACAAGAATGCTGACGGTTTGTCCCGACGCCCCTGTTCCCAATGCGGTCGTCTTGAGGATATCTGCAAAAACAAGGATTAGACTTGGTATCAGAGTCTAGAGACATTAAGACATTTTAGCTTGAATTCTAAGCTGATATTGATTGTTATTTCTATGTTATTGAATTTATATTTTTGTACAGACATTATGATGATTTGACAATGGCAGCCCATGAAGAATTATCTTTAGAGTCTCGAATTGAAGCTATAAGTCTGTCGTCCAAGCACACTCTAGCTGAAGTAAGGAGAGCTCAACTTTTGGACAACGACATTAAACCTATTCTTCAGTGGAAGGAAAGTGGGAAGGAGAGACCTAGTTGGAAGGAAGTATCTGCCTGCTCCTCCGCCATAAAGACATACTGGGTGAATTGGAACCTGCTGGAAGTAAAAGATGGCATTCTCATGAGGAGATGGGAATCCGACAACGGTGGTGAGGTAAACTGGAAAACAGTTCTTCCAAAAGAACTAAGGTCTGAAGCGTTAGCTGAACTACACAACTCTAAAGCATCTAGTCATCTTGGAATAAATAAAATGCTGCACAAAGTTCAACAGCGCTACTATTGGGTGGGACTTGCAGCTGACGTGCGTTCTTGGGTGAGAAAGTGCACCACTTGTCAAAAAGCTAAGAACCCACCTAAGAAAAAGAGGGCCCCTCTACAGTCTTACAGAGTTGGAGCTCCGCTTGAACGGGTCGCAATGGATATCATGGGACCGCTACCAGAAACTGACAGAGGAAATCGCTACATCTTGGTTGTAGGCGACTACTTCACTAAATGGATCGAATCCTACCCAATCCCCAACCAAGAGGCTGAAACTGTTGCTCGTGTCTTTGTGGAAGAGTTCATATGCCGGTATGGAATTCCCAATGAAATTCATAGTGACCAGGGCCGAAACTTCGAGTCCTGCCTCATGAAGGAAATTTGTAAACTACTGGGGGTGAGGAAAACTCGTACCTGCCCTGTTCACCCACAAAGTGATGGCTATATTGAGAGATTCAACCGTACCTTGATTGGAATGCTGTCCACTCTCCTAGATCCTGATAGGAACCAACGAGACTGGGATGAACAAATTCCTTATGCGATGCTCGCATACAGGTCTTCTGTTCAAGAATCCAGTGGCGAATCTCCTGCGATGATGATGTTGGGCCGTGAACTTCGACTGCCGGTTGATGCGCTTGTCGAAAATCCTGAACCTGGAAATGAAGTAGAGAGAAATGATTATGCAGAGGAACTGCGTGAGCGACTCCACAATGCGTATGATCGGGCAAGAAACAAAATGAAGCTATCTTCGGAAAAGCAGGCGAGGAATTATGACCGAAACACGGTGCTCACTGCTCATGAAGTAGGAGATTGGGTGTGGCTCTTCGTGAATGAGAGAAAGCGTGGTGTTTGCCCTAAACTTGTAATGAAATGGACTGGCCCATATTTAGTCATTACTAAACTATCTGATGTTATCTACCGTATACAGAAAGGTGAACGGGTCAAGCCTAAGGTGGTACACATCGATCGACTCAAAAACTACGAGGGCCCTGAACTGCAGTCTTGGCTACACAAATCACCACGGCGAAACCCACAACGGGACCGAAAGATGCCTATCCGGTTCCAAATGGAAAATTAACAAGCTTCTCCTACCTTTTTTTTAACTTATTCCTTCCTTCCAGAAACAACAACAACAAGATGATGCACATCTGTGCAACGTGCAGCTCCGGCTTCACGAGACGAGGAGAGCTCAACAAGCACTATCGGGAGAAGCATCATTACTCACTCACCTTCCAGTGCGAAGAGTGCCGGTATGAGACTGAAAGGAGAGGAGACCTCAAGAAGCACTATCTTCGCAAGCACCCAACGATCTCAGAGGGCTACGAAGATGTCCTTTTGTGCCCGGCCTCAAAGAAGTATAATAGACGCCGGGAAGGAGAGACCATCGCGGTGGCAGCTCTTGAGGAGGAGGCACGAAAGAAGCGTAAGAGCAACGACACCCCAAGCCCCAGGCCCATTCCAAAGATACGGCGACCGGCGCGCATTGTTCTCAAGCGGCCCTCGAGTATTCTACAGCACCTCGCCGATGAATTAGAGCTTTCCGCGAGCGACGACGACTTTGAGTCGGTCCCAGACGAGACAGCTGAAATTCCGGAGCAGGCAATTAAGGACCCGGTCCAAGACGAGACATCCAAAACTCCTGAGGAAGCAATCAAGAAGAACCCGGTCCAAGACAAGTCCGAAATTCCCGAGCCCGCAAACAAGACGGAGCCAGCCCAAGACGAGGCGAGCGATGAGCGTCACATCAAAGTCGTCTCAGATGAAGACTGCATCGTAATCAAGGTGCAGAGGGCTCCAGGAGCATTCAGCCATTTGAAAATAAACAAAGTCATTGTTGTAGCGGAAAAGTACACTTATGTCCACGGCTACCAGCATCGTGTGGAAACAACGACGACCACGGCGTACCTCGAAAATGAAGACTAAGATAAACATTTATAGGCTCAGTCGTGGAGTTAATATTTGTTGTGTTAAAATGAACTGTAAATAAAGTAATTACATAAGGTTTATTCATTGATTGTTGTTGTAAAGTATATTAATTGACTTAATCTTTTTTATCCAATTGCTGGGGCAGCAACTAATTTGGTGGGGGGCAGTGTGACGGAAAATGCGAATTTATAATTCCAGTTATTCACTCACTTTGAAAATGTATGTGTGGGACTGCACGATCAAATTTTGGGTTGCAAAACGAAGTACACACGGTAGTTTGAGCCTTGATTTCTTTTTGTTTCCTTAAATGTCATATTTTGTAGTTTCACTCAAGCATTCCCTCAAGATAGAGTTTTCCAATTACTTTGGTGGTTTTTCCGGTCTCATTGTCCTTCGCACTGGATATTTGATATTCCTTATGAAAATAAATAAATAACTTCGATAATTTTGCATACTGACTTTATAAATGAATTATGCATTTTTGTATGCGCAATACGCGCAATAAGCATAGTCCATTGGTAAGCTCACGCATACAATACTGTCTTACTCATGAATTATGCATGTTTGTGTGCGCAAAAACGCGCAATGATCAAAGTCCATTGGTTAGCTCATAACAAAAAAAAAATGTGTTTACGCACGGGCGGTCGCATACCTGGTATATAAACAATGACGGGTTTCACTCCGTTTCTTAGCGACACCTATGATTGACAGCAAGCAGTAGTCTCGAAGGTCTTTTGTCACTCTTTGGAATTATTTCAAATTCGGAAACCAGATTCTCGTAAACGGTCTCTAATTATACATACAAAAATGAACTTTTGGGTGGAGAGGCTGAGAGCCTCAATTACTTAGTTAAAATGTCACCATAGCTTTCGTACACAGTAGTTTATAAATAGTTTAAGCTATATATTTTTGTTTTGTTTAATCTTACTGATTTATTTACCGGCAATTATTTATTGATTCATTTACTCAATTATTATTTATTAATTGATTTTTGATCATTAATTTTGTTTCTAAATGTTGTCTAAATATTTAGACATTTAGACATTTAGACATTTAGACATTTAGACCGGTAATTCGTAAAGACATTTAATCTTGTAAGAACATCATCGTGCGTCAACCCCTATGGATTTTAGTCCAAATGAGACACCAGCCAAAGTGTGATTCTCGGAAGGACCGAGTTTCTGAGGCGATGACGTCTTCGGACAGTAGATATTGTAATAAATAATTAAGTCTGAGCTTATTCTTGGTAGTTTAAGTGAATGCCTCATAAATAAAGACTTTGAGAAAGGTTATTAGTCCTTAGATTATTCTGAAATGGTTATGGTTGGAATATAATAAATAGAGTGAGGACCATCTTTGTTGATTATAGACTTTCATTACAGAAATAGATAAGACAATTGGAAATTGCAGATCCAAATTGTAGTGGAGATAAAGTGACATGTATTTGGTCTTGATTAGTATTTTGTTAGGAGCCTGACAAGCTTGAGTCTGACAAATACACAGAACTAGGAATGGTGTTCGGGCATATACGATAAGTAACTTCGGTATGATTCCCTAAAAGAGCCAGGGGGTGGCGTCCAGATGGGAAAACTGATCCCGGTGAGGGGTAGTCTTGTAAATATTAGTAGTTGTAAGTGGAGCTGTAGGTCAGCTAGTATAGGTTAAATACATGATCACAGGAAGGAAAGATTAGTCTCTGTAATGTTGAAATTGATTAGTTGGCCACTAATTAATTGGTCTTATAGCAACATTCCTATAAAGGGAAGTCTGTATGAACCTCACATGTTTAAGAACAGAATAGTCAAGAACTTTCACGCTTTCTCATGTTTTTATAAAGTCTAAATTTTTAGACATTTGGACAAAGGTCTAAACTTTTAGACATTTTAATAATCTAGAGCTTTCATACTTTTATTATGTTTTGGCAAAGTCTAAACCTTTAGACATTTTAATTAAAGTCTAAACTTTTGGACATTTTCATAAAAGTCTAAGTCTCAAGTCTAAGTATTTGGACATTTTTACAAAGTCTCAGTAATTTGTACAGTGTAGTCGCAAAGTTTAAACTTTTAGACATTTTAATTACAGTCTAAGTCTCAAAGTCTAAACTTTTGGACATTTTTATGAAAGTCTAAGTCTCAAGTCTAAGCATTTGGACATTTTTAAAAAATGTCTCAGTAATTTGTACAGTGTAGTCTCAAAGTCTAAATTTTTAGACATTTGGACAACGTCTCAGAAATTTGCAAAGTGAAGTTTAAAAGTCTAAACTTTTAGACAATTTTTATAACAGTAAGCCTCAGTCCAAAATTGTAGACATTTGGACAATGTTTTAGAATTTTTATATTTTCTTATGCCTTGACAAAAGTCAAAGTCTCAAAATCTAGACTTTTGGACATTTTTACAATGTCTCAGCAAATTGTACAGTGTAGTCTCTAAGTCTAAATTTTTAGACATTTGGACAATGTCTTACTCTTAGGAATTCCGAACATTGGACTTTTGTATTCTCGTTAAGAAATTGTTTTATGCTCTTATGCATCAGATTTATATTGCTACATGAAGCAAGAATGTTGGCTTTTATTGTAATAAATATTCCTGATTAATGCTTATTTAAATTACTACTTTCCAAACCGTGTTATTTATATTTGTTTGGAATGAGCAGCAGTTTAAATGTTAATTGATTAGAACTTAGAGGTGCTGTGTAATGATTGGGTTGTTGAATGAATTGATCTTGTCTAAGATAGAAACTTATGCTTATTTAACCGACTAGTTCATATATGGTGAACAAAACGAATTTACGTCGTCGACGCTCATTAAAAAGCCACGATGGGTGAGATCTGTGAATGTTTAGTATGTCTGGGGAGATTGTTGTTGTCCGTATGCACGGTGACCAGATTCATCAGTGACTGACGAATGTGATAGTGTGAAAACTCTTAAAATTAGGAGTTGTGATTAAGACAATAGAAAATACTAAAATACGAGTCATTTACCTCGATTGTAGGAATATCTCGGCATCTTTGAATTGCGATGTCATCTCCTCCATATGGTAGAAATCCTGCATTTGAGGAATGATTCGCTGTGTTGCAGTACGAAGTGATGAGTGCGAGTTCTGGTCACGTGATTAGCGGTTCGGACTGAGTGGCTATGGGAAGCCGGGTGTTTAAATATTCCCTTCTAGACAAAGAACTTTCTAAATAAGCAAATGACTTAAAGTTTGCTCTTAACTGGTTTCGGTGATTTTATGGCCATAAAAGTCACCTGGTGGCAGTGCTATCGATAGATTATTTGTATGAATTTAGTTAGTCGGAAATTTAGATCTCTTTACCCCCCAAAACGCCACATTATTATATTACATGTACTTTTATTATTATTAGTAGTAGTAGTAGTACTAGTAGTAGTAGTAGTAGTAGTAGTAGTAGTAGTAGTAGTAGTAGTAGTAGTAGTAGTAGTATCATTATCATCATCATCATCATCATCAAACTAAAATTCCGGTTCATTTAATATGCATTATTCTGATTTTAAATTCTTGGTTTCTCCCACCTACCAAGATGAATTAGAAATCCTATTATCAAATGTAAAAGATCGGTGTTAAAATGTCATTTAACTCACAGTCATTCACGACCAATCGGAATGGGGGGGCTCTCTCTCCCCTTGCGAATCATGCACACCATGGTGGGAGGGTAATCGGCGAGTTCTTCTTTCATGAATTGTATTTTCTTTTTTGTTGAAAGTTAGCCCCCCCCCCCCTGCACTTTTTATACAATTAGAGATCCTGAAGTCCTCAAAGGGTAACAAATGCTCATATTTTTTTCACGCGCACAATATAGCCTACAGGTCTCAATGGCACATACCCCACACCCCCTCAGGGTGTGGAATGACTAACTAAATAACTAACTAAATAAAAACCGATAATAAATTGGTAGCTAGATATTTATCACAATTGCAAATTGCAGGATAATAGTTTGACATATGTTAAACCAATGGGTACTGTAGAATCAGTGGCGCGACTAAAGGGGACATTTGCCCCCCCCCCCCCCCCACAATAATTTTCATGGTGAAAAAACGATAAAAGGGTGGAAAATGAGGGGGAAGTTGAGATGATGCTCAAGATAACTTGAAATGGACCTGTCATAGCCAGATGATAAACGTAAAGCGCATAGAGGCGACTTAGTAAGTTGTGTTATATAAAATACTTGCATTATTATCATTACAAAAGTAATGAGTTACTAATCGTACCTAACAGGATTGTTTTGGATGAGATTTGATCAAACAGGTTACGACAGAGCATAAATGGGCAAGTCCAAGCTATTTGTTCCCAAGTTGCTGATTTTTCACCTTTGCTCAAATGCGTTGATATAGGCACCAACTTAAAGCCAAGATATTGAAATTTCATAAAATGAACAAACAAAAAAGTTGCAATCGGTATAATGCAGACTGTAATTGACGAATATTATTTGCATAAATTACCAATCATGGTAACACATGTTACATTCAGAAATTCACTCAATTTTGAAGTATTTGAATTGATTTCAAAGGTCATGACCAAATTGGTGTAGGGACAGAGAGTCTATAGGAGAAATTACTTTCATTGTGAATTTCGTTTCAACAGCTAATTAAATATGCAAATGAGGCACATTCCAAATTTGGCATGTCCCATGTGTTACTTTTTCAGGAAAATTTTGTTTTATTTTTACTTGCAAGTATAAAGCTGAATTAAGCTAAATTTTTCCAAAGTTCTAATTTCCATGGGGGGCACATATAAAGCATGACATATTCCGTCAGATCTACCTAATTAACAAAATTCATTAATTAATTTTGGTAGCACATGGGACATTTTGGTAACACATGGGACACCCAGTACATTCTTTTTAGGGAACAGTATGAAAAAATAAATTTCTCTCTCCTGAACATGCTTATCTAGCAACAAAAAATGTCACACATGTCGCATATGACCTAATCTGCCTAACTATTTTATATATTGATTTTAACTTATACTATTTTCTTATGTAAATTTATGCATAAAACATTTTTTTGGCTTATTTAAGCTGATTTTTGCTAATCAAGTTTAAATATTTTCTTTTTCAATACTCCTTGAACAATTTTTTAAACATATTTGCTTTGAAAAAAAAAGAAGAGAATTAGAGTTAATTTCTCATGCATCTTATTGTTTTTTTACTTTTATGTATTTCTTTGTTTTCTAAAAGGAGTAGGGTTCCATAAGATTTGTTCAAAATGCCTGATTTTGCCTCTGATGTCCCATGTGTTACCACTGCAAAATAGCTTGGAATAGTCCAATGGTCACGGGGGGGGGGGGGGGGGGGGGGCAGTACCTCAGTATCCCTTGTTTATGCATGTGTTTTCCCCAAAATTGGGGGTAGAGGTGTCTCTTCATCCAATGTATGTGGATTCCCGCGCGGGGTCAAAATAGGCGTGTCGTTTTCAGGTAAGACAGACAAGGCCCTGTTTATAAGAGTTGAAGGTGATTAACATATTTCGCACGTGTAGTAGTTGTGGACACCTAACACGCATATCCAGTACAGTGTGTTGATATAGCTCCTTGATTCATAACCTAACCAGGCTCTGTGCGTAGCACAGAGCCTGGCATATACACCGCTCGAAATCTCGCAGGAACATGTTTGTATCTGCGATGAGGTGTTTTATCCCCTTTAAGCAGATTATTTTTGTATTTTGTTTAGTTTTAATACACTCTGAAACCCCCATATTTGTGCGCGCTACATAAAATTACTATGAAAAGAATGATAACTTACCTCAAATCGATAATTTATGTCGATTGTCCCTGTTAGAATCCGGCTTTTTTTCGATCGCATAGCGCATGCGCTGTGCGATGCCGATGAGTTTGCGCTGAGTACGGTGGCGGTCATTATTGCAGCGATCGAAAGAAAGTCGGATTCTAATAAGGACCGATCGACATAAATTATCAATTTCAAGTAAGTTAACATTCTTTTCATAGTTATTTTATGTAGCGCGCCCAAACACGGGGGTTTCACGGTGTATTAAAACTAAACAAAATATAACAATAATCTGATTAAAGGGGTTAAAAGACCTCATCAAAAAAACACTTCACAATTTCGAGCGTCAGTTATTCACAGCTCCGCACGGAGCTGATCACAGTTACTTGATTTAACGAAGAGCTGTGCACAACCAATTTTCAAAAGCTTACGCGGCAAGTTCCTCTATAGTCACGAGTTCCTGTTTTGAACCTGAACAGGCGTCGGCCTCATCCTGATCCTGCAACCACTACAGAACAAAGTCGTGTCCATCAACCATGTCTTTGCCATTACCACATGTTCTATTTTTAGAATATACCGTCCTATATAAACTACGTAAGCGCAATGGTGGTTGGGAAATGGATTCTGTGCCAACCATCTTCACGTTGAAGCCTTCGGTAAATTGTTGACAGACAGTCTGAAGATCGGTTGATTTCCACGAAGTACATATTGATGGGTGCCGAATTCTGCTACCATGCCATAGCTAGAATAATTATTGAAGGATAACGAGTAAGTTGTACGTTTTATGGTTCATATTACTCGCCAGTCGGATATAGGAAATTGTGCCCAGTCCCATATGTGTTAAATTTTGTTGTTTAATTGCATGGTATTGAAACACAACAGACACAGTGACTGAAATCACTGAAATGGCTATTGTATATTCTTCAGAGTGTTCCAGGTTACTCTTTTAACGGAAAACAAACATTCTAATGATCTAGTTGAACTAAATTCCAGCGTGTTTTGTGTTTATGTTTGAACAATAAATTGAAATTGATTTCAATTGGTGTCGAAATAATTAAATTAATATTAATGATAATCATGATATTGATAATGAATGTTAATAAAATTAAAATTACTCACCAGCTGTCCTCGCCTATACTGTTTGTGCATATTATATCTACGTACAGAATCGCATTGCGCGAGTACATATTTTTTTCCGCATGGCATGGGCGGCATGCAGTGTACATTGATTGCGCGAGGGGTTGTTAAAGTGTTAATGTTTACGACTGACGCTTACCGGTATTAAATAGTTTGTAGAGACCCATACTTCGCTCATACATGTTGCTTCACCCCGACCTGCTTTTGCCGATCCAGTTATTTCCAGTTTATTACTCTCGGTACTTTTCCAGTTATTTTCCACCACGTGGCTCATACATATTCATGTTTTCTTCGCGTGTGCGCCCATTCAACCAATCACGCATCACCATTTCGCCAGCCGCGCTTTTCAACTCCACGTGCCTTTCACCAGTTTCTTCACTCCGATCACCATCTCTCGTTGAGTCAACATCAATTCTAGTTTTCTCTCTCCGCCGTCGAGACCCTTCTGTGGCATGAATCTCCATCATGTCACAGCACCTTTCACGCCGCCCCTAGCGGACTGGATAGTTTCTAGTGGTACGTTATAATCACCGCCGTCTTGTGCCACTGATTCACCACTGGGAGCTTCCACGTCACGATACGCACCGGGCAGTTCTGGCGTACTCACCTCACAGCTCGACTCACCGTAGCTGGTCTGCTCACGCATCTTCTTAGTCGGCCTACGACAATGGACGATTCACTGTTCCTTCGGCACCGACTCTGATTCCTGTATTCACCTTTCCTTGGCATCGACCCGTAGAGCGACTCACCGTCTCCGCGTCAACCGCCGCATCATCTTCTTCGTTTCTCGTCTCGACCGCGACCCACGAGGGTCAACTTCTTCATCAGCGTCGTCATCGCGCACTTCGCGGTTCTTCAACCCCGTCATCGAAGTCGCGTTTCCGCTTTCCAAGTCTCCGCATCATCATCGCGTGCAGCCCCTTCCTTCGTTCATCAAACCCGCATTTTCGGACTTCAGCAAACATTTACTGTAAGCGATTATTTATTGTCAGGCTTATTTTATTTTAATGTATCTTCGTGCAATATCTAATCCCGTGTATTCATTCATATTCTCATCCCGTTGCAACGGCACACATGTATTTATTTATAACCCATTAAACATACGAAAAGGGAACCTTACTTTCTCTTGTGTTTTCTTGTCTACCTCGCTTCCTCGTAACTAAAATTAAAAGGTGATATGTTGTGTGAACACGCATTACAATTCTTTCACAATTTACACCCCACACTCATGCACTTATACCACATTGGTGACCCGACTTTACTTGGAAGCTTGGTTTTACGATATTTAATGTTCCCTGCTTTTTGGACTTGCCTCATTTCAAAACCATTCCTCTCAATTATGTATCGAATGTTTTTATGCTCTTGCATTTATACACGTATTTTCGATACATTCTTATACCATGTCATGTTTGTTTATTATAGCGACTGCACTGCTATTTACATTACCATGCTTGTTATATTGCATTCTTTCGTGCCCGATTTATAACATGCCATGTTTGTAACCTTTTCTGGTCCGCTATACATATTCATGTACTAGGTAACAGCGGCGGCCTCCCGCTTTATAAATAGTGCCACCTTAGTTTGTTTTATTGTAACAGCGGCGGCCTCCCGCTTTATAAATAGTGCCACCATTTTCCTGTATATTTGTCGATATTTATATCGTTCCTCATCTGTTCTTCGGCTTCGTCTCTGGTAGGGGAGTACTGTAGCGACCCATACTTCGCTCATACATGTTGCTTCACCCCGACCTGCTTTTGCCGATCCAGTTATTTCCAGTTTATTACTCTCGGTACTTTTCCAGTTATTTTCCACCACGTGGCTCATACATATTCATGTTTTCTTCGCGTGTGCGCCCATTCAACCAATCACGCATCACCATTTCGCCAGCCGCGCTTTTCAACTCCACGTGCCTTTCACCAGTTTCTTCACTCCGATCACCATCTCTCGTTGAGTCAACATCAATTCTAGTTTTCTCTCTCCGCCGTCGAGACCCTTCTGTGGCATGAATCTCCATCATGTCACAGCACCTTTCACGCCGCCCCTAGCGGACTGGATAGTTTCTAGTGGTACGTTATAATCACCGCCGTCTTGTGCCACTGATTCACCACTGGGAGCTTCCACGTCACGATACGCACCGGGCAGTTCTGGCGTACTCACCTCACAGCTCGACTCACCGTAGCTGGTCTGCTCACGCATCTTCTTAGTCGGCCTACGACAATGGACGATTCACTGTTCCTTCGGCACCGACTCTGATTCCTGTATTCACCTTTCCTTGGCATCGACCCGTAGAGCGACTCACCGTCTCCGCGTCAACCGCCGCATCATCTTCTTCGTTTCTCGTCTCGACCGCGACCCACGAGGGTCAACTTCTTCATCAGCGTCGTCATCGCGCACTTCGCGGTTCTTCAACCCCGTCATCGAAGTCGCGTTTCCGCTTTCCAAGTCTCCGCATCATCATCGCGTGCAGCCCCTTCCTTCGTTCATCAAACCCGCATTTTCGGACTTCAGCAAACATTTACTGTAAGCGATTATTTATTGTCAGGCTTATTTTATTTTAATGTATCTTCGTGCAATATCTAATCCCGTGTATTCATTCATATTCTCATCCCGTTGCAACGGCACACATGTATTTATTTATAACCCATTAAACATACGAAAAGGGAACCTTACTTTCTCTTGTGTTTTCTTGTCTACCTCGCTTCCTCGTAACTAAAATTAAAAGGTGATATGTTGTGTGAACACGCATTACAACACATACGCAATCTACACCCCACACATACATATCCCACAAGTTCAATACTCAGTACTACGTAGTCATAGTTTGTCATGTGTAACATACAGAGTATTTTACACATGACAGAACAGGTATGTTGTTACTGTTGGCAATACTGCAATGTCAATGAGTTACTATTCATTTTTATGGACTCAAATTAAATTGATTGAATTCACATCACAACAGAATAGAGTACAGAAGCCATGACGTCATAAAAACACTTTTTTAGAATTTTCAAATTTGGACTTCATTTTCAGAAAGAGCATAACAAATAATGTCCAAATACCGAAAATCAAAGCAATAGGTTACGTATTGGCTGAGATATGCCTGTCCGAACAAATTTTACTTCAATAAGTGCAGTGTTATAGTGCACTGGTTCATGAATTTATGAACCAGTGCACTATAACACTGATTGCCCATTGACAAACAAATCATTCGGATGGGTATAGCTCAGCCAATATGTAACCTATTCATTTGATTGTTGGTATTTGGACATTATTTGTTATGCTCTTTCTGAAAATGAAGTCCAAATTTGAAAATTCTTAAAGGAATATTTATGACATCATTTATGACATCACACTTCACCACTCTATATAGTTTAAAATAACTATTTGCATGGGTTCAACATTTTTAAAAGTGTGGTGTGGGGGGTGGTGTTACAAATTATACAAAGCATGAATAAGTAAATTGAACTTGATTCAAATAATTTATTAGTTTATTTTTTACATGAAAATGAACAAAGAAAATAGGATTTACACAGGTTTTCGAACCCAAGCCCCAAGGCCAAGACATGCAGATAATTGTTATTGTATTGATATGAATAGTTTGCAATCTGTACAGATCACATCACCATTTTGTCTTTAAACAAGATACTAGATAGCAATTTTTTTAATACACACTTCATGACTTATCTAACTCGGGAAGAGTAAAACTAAAGTTCTCTAATTCTTTGACATTTCAATGTTGAAGTTATAAATGAATGCTCTATCATCATCCCAAAATAAATGAAAATTAAATTATGTGTCATTTAACTTTTCAAGTTCAATATATATTAGAGAAATATATTTAGTACTGATATCTTATTTCTCTCTATACAGTTGTACCAAGAAGACACTTTATGGGTGTTGATTCTTCCTAGAGCTGTGTACCGCATCACTCCAAGATGCAACAGGCAGCAGCCAGGTCTCTCCTGGCATTCAAGGGACGATGCATGGATGTGAAATTTGACCTTGCCAACTCCAACTACAAGCCTGTAGAAAAAATAGGCACAGGTAATGATAATCTTTGCCCAGACCTTGTTCCTGGTATTTTTGCTTCAGTACAAACTAAACGGTTGCAGAATAGGATGACATTCTTTTTTTTTCAGTAACTACAACAACAACAAATTTAGGATAATGTCTTAGTGAACTGAATTTCTTTGCGTTCTACACTCTGATGCAAAACTTCATTAAATTCTGTAATGAAAATCTGTAATATTGTATTTTAGCAACAGAATGTGTCTCAGATATACTGTATGTCTATTGAAAGTTTTGAAACGATGACAATAATTTTACTTGTTTTATTGTGTTCTCTCACCTTAGGTGCATATGGAGTTGTTTGTTCTGCCTTGAACAAGAAAACTGGTGAAAAGGTGGCCATTAAGAAGATCCCAAATTCATTTGATGAGCTGACTACAGCCAAAAGGACCTTTCGTGAGCTTAAGATCTTACGACATTTCAAACACGAGAACATCATCGCCATCAGGGAGATTCTGATGCCCAGCGTGGCTCTAGTAGAAATGAGAGATGTCTATGTCGTCTTTGACCTGATGGAGAGCGACCTCCACCAGATCATTCATTCCAACCAGCCCTTCAGTCTAGAGCACATCAAGTTCTTCCTTTACCAGATTCTCAGGGGGCTCAAGTACATCCACTCAGCGGATGTCATCCACAGGGACCTCAAGCCCAGCAACCTTCTAGTGAATGAGAACTGCGAGCTGAGAATTGGAGACTTTGGGATGGCCAGGGGAATGTCGACGGTGACCAAGGATAAGAAACGCGTATTCATGACATCATATGTGGCAACCAGGTGGTACCGTGCTCCAGAGCTGCTCTTCTCATCAGATGATTACACCTTAGCGGTTGATGTGTGGTCAGTTGGATGCATCCTAGGGGAAATGGTGGGTAGGAAACAGATGTTCCCAGGAAAGAATCCGATCGATCAGTTGTCTCGAATCGTGGACACTCTGGGGATGCCACCAACACACATGCTCAGAACATCAAACAGTGATCAGCTGTACAATTTCTTCCAAAAGAACTTTGCCAACAAAACACCCAAAGATCTGACAAAATTGTATCCTCATGCTGACCCCCAAGGATTGGACCTACTGGCAAAGATGCTCATCTTTGAACCATCTGAACGGATCACTGTCAATCAGGCCCTGAAGCATCCTTTCCTTGCTACGTATCACACTCCAGATGATGAACCCGACTGCTTCCCAAAGTTTGACTTCTCCTTTGAGAATGTGGAGATGACGAGGGAGCAGATCAAACAGCAAATTGGTAAGATGATCCTGAAGTACAGCAAACCTTTGGGTTGGGTTGGGAAGGGCTTGCTGAACGTAGTCCCAAAGACTACCTCAACAACCGCCTCTGTTCAGAATTCTTCCAACGGTTCACTGCAGACACTGAGTCCTGCATCCACTCAGAGCACTCTTCAGACCATTGGCCCATCATCGAACCAAGCCTCCCTTCAAACTATCGGCCCATCTACGAGCAGGGGCATGTTGCAGACAGTGGGACCTTCCAATAAGAGCATGTTACAAACTGTTGGACCATCACGTACGAACGTACTTCAAACAGTAGGACCTTCAAATGCGGGAATGCTGCGGACTGTTGGACCTTCAAATGCAGGCACTCTGCAAACAGTAGGACCTTCAAGTAGGGGATTGTTACAGACAGTAGGACCACCGAGTAAAGGTATGCTTCGAACTGTGGGACCTTCAAGTAGGGGATCATTGCAGACAGTCGGACCATCGAGTAAGGGTATGTTACAAACTGTGGGACCTTCAAATAGGGGCACTTTGCAGACAGTTGGACCTTCGAATAGGGGCAATTTGCAGACAGTTGGACCTTCAAATACAGGCATGTTGCGAACAGTGGGACCATCGAGCACAGGCATGTTACAGACTGTGGGACCTTCAAATAAGGGCTTGCTTCAAACAGTCGGACCTTCAAGTAAGGGTGTGCTTCAAACTGTAGGTCCTTCCAATAAGGGCATGTTGCAGACCATTGGATCATCAAATGTTGGCACTCTACAAACAGTTGGTCCCTCAAGCAATATATCATCTCTCCAAACAGTTGGCCCTTCATCTAACGATAATGCCCTTCCCACAATAGGCCCTAATTCAGACAGAGATTCTGAGTCCTCAATAGAAGTTGATAAGAAGGACAGCGATAGGGACAATGCATCAGTGACATCTGGCTCACCGCTCATCAGTGAGAACCTCCTCGGTGGCTTCTCACCATCTTCTCTCCTGTTTGACACATCTCCTAAGTTTGTGGCAACTGACGACTCTGGTGAGGATCTGTTCAAGCCAGCATCACCTGCTAGCGACATCAAATTTGAGCAGAAGACGGTGAGTGCAGAGCAGTCCATTCCGGATATATTCCTCGGCTTGCCTGACTTTGCAGCTGCACTGGGAAGCACAAGCGATGTTGAGATGCCAAGTGCAAAGTCAATGAGTGGGGATCCAATGGCGTCTTTCTTGGGTTCGGTGTCAAAGATGTCTTCGCAACTGAAGCAGGAGAATCAGGGGACTTCGTTGCTGGTTTCAAGTGACATTGAGATGCGGAGTGCCAAGGGGGAGCCAGCACCCTTCATTGATGGACAGGACACTGTGGCAGATGTTATACAGACATCTGAAGAACAGCGGGATACTTCATCTAATGCAAGGTGAGTTCTTTTCAAACAATTGTTTTTTTTAACCTTGAGAAGCAATAAATCTGAAGTCTTTTACAGACATGAATTAAAATGTTTACAGTGTAAAAGATTTGTTCATTTGATATCAAATAGAAGGAGAATGACTGTAGTTACAATGATGTTTTCGAGAGAGTATAATTCATAACATAGTCTTGACGTAGCAACATCAGACCAGCATGTTAAAACCTCAGATATATACTATGTATTGTAATAGTCTAATATCTTAATTCCTGTCTTTTTTAACGTATGTGTCATCTAACATTTTTTGTTTTACTATATTTCGAATTGTAGCACCGAAGCAGACTCCCAGCGCGAACGTTCCAACAGCACCGGACAGAAGACCATCTCAGAGGACACTAAAGCATTGATCAAGGCAGCACTCATGAATTCAGCCCTCAGGCACCAAAAGAAAGACAGAATAGGTGAGTTATCAGTTAGTTTGTTGGTAATAAAAACAAATTCTTACCAAGTTCCAAAGTGAAATGATAAAGAGATTTTCATTCTTTCACTAGGAAATTAATCTTTTGCATAATAACCATAATAATTTTCCTTCCGGGGCTAACTTCCAAACTGTATCTACATTGTATGACAATTTGGCTTTAAAGGCCACTTTACTATATTCCTTTGAAAGTTGACATGTAAACTAATTTGTTAGTAAAAATCCATTCTGGCCACCAATTACATACAATTAAAATTGGTAAAATTATTAAAGTAAAGTCTGTGTGAAGCTAATGAGTTGTTATCATTCTGCATTTATCCTGCAGACTCCACGAGCAGTGAGCAAGAGAAAGGAGGCGGGAAGATGCCGGTCACTGCACTGTCCAGGCAGAGGGAGAGAGAAGAGAAGCGCAAGCAGAAAATGAGGAAGTCCATGAAGAAGAAAAAGTCGACGAAGAAGGAAGAGAAGAAACAGGAGGCTGCAGTGCTGCTGACAGAGGAAGACAAGAACATGCTGGAGCGGTGGAATAGAATGCAGCGGAAGGAATCCAAATCTAAGGAGGAAGCAAATGCGGCTAGACATGGGCAACCTGCAGCGGCAGTCCAGTTTGAAGGAACGGTCGTAACAACAGCAGGAGCAACAGCAGCGACGACAGGGTTAGAGAATATGCCACCAAAAACAACGATCAGCACAAAGCAGCAAACAAGCATTCAGTTCCAGAGTGTTTTGCCGGCTGAGGACAGTATGGGCAGGAGAGGGCCAAGAGAACCAATTATCCTGGACGATTCTCCCAAGTTTGGTGCCACATCTGACATAGATGGTGGCAACTTCTTTGACCAGATATCAGTGCTGAACAGCTACCCGCAATCACCGGATTTCTTACACCAGTTGGACCTTCCATCTGGAAACAGTCTCTTCGCATCATCCTTCTCCATGAGCATTGGCTCATCAAGTGGGCAGGAGGTCACCTTACAGAGTGGTGTGGCCATTGCAGGTAACCTAGGCAACCAGCAGGAGAGTCCCAAGTTCGAATCTACCCTCCCTACGAGGTCTCAACACCCCATGCCCTTCGTGCCCATGTTCGTGTCAACATCTGCCGCGAGAAACCGCTCCAACAGCGATGTCTTCCAGAGCCCTTCACCCCGCTCCCCTAAGGATCAGCTTCTCTACCGCTCCCCAGCAGACAGACAGACTCCTTCGCCCCCCACCCACATTCCATCCCCACCCTCCTGCTTACAGCAGTCTCCCCCAGACTACCACATGGCGGCCAACAATGCAACAAACCCCTCCCGTGCTATTGCAATGAGCAGAAACCTACTAGGACTCGCAGCCCTTCGTCAACAGGACCTACCCCCTGGAAGGCGCCAGAGGGACTCCATGTCCTCTGACATCTCCACCATCATCAGGCAGCTGTCTCGCTCAATGGTGGAGGACCCCCTCCCCTCTTACCTCTCAGGCCCCCTCCCCGTCACTCCCAAGGGTGATGGGGGAGGGTACGGCTTGAGTCTGGACATTGAGGAACTGATGAGTGGAACTCTTGGCCCTGATGCACCAATACATGATGTGTAAGTTCTATTAAATTATTAACCCTTGCCATTGTGAACCTGGTTGGCTATGTACAAAGTGTAGGGGGATTTCAGTCTTTCAGAATCTTTAAGGGATAGGGTTAACTTTGGTACAGTTATGTTACAATCCATGGTGTTGGGGAACATCAAAGGAACCCGACAAATATTTATCACGAAATTTGTACATTAACTTTCAAAAAAATATAGTGTGCCTACAAGTGTTTTTATATACCCAATTTACAAGATCAAGAGTACTCTTTTAATTTAACATGTACCCTTCTAGATTGTGCAATTCCCATAGAGATACAAAAAAAGTAGGTATATATAATTTTGACCTCGCATAAGTTACCAGGAACAAGAATTATTCTGCCTGTCTGGCATCTTTTTTATCTGATGAGCTCAATGTTCAGTTTGTAAAATGTTACATGCGAGCATTTTGCAGTCCTGTTTTATTATTGCTTGTTTCTCTCACATTTGTTTTTCAGGAACAGGATTGACTCTGCCCCTCTCTCTGCATCACTTCTATATGACTAGCTAAATTGTCAGTGTGTGAATGGTTTAAGCAAAAATATTGCAGTCCTGTTTTACTGAACTCGCTCATTTCTCTTATATTTATTTCTCAGGAACAAGATTGACTCCGCCCCTCTCCCCGACAGGCTTAACATTCGCAACCTCGACCCCGAAGACAAGAACACCCATCGCGCAGGACGTCAATAACCTCATATCACCTTACAAGGACCAAGAATTATTCTTCCTTTCACTGGCATACCTTCTATCTCTTTCATCTTCTAATTTCACTTACATTATTTCTCAGGAAAAAGATGGAATATACACCTCTTTCTCTGCATTCCTTCTGTCCGATTGGCTTTGACATTCAGTTTGTGAATTGTTATGCAAAGCATTTTGCAGTCCTGTTTTTACTTTTGCTCATTTCTCAATCATTTATGTCTCGGGAACAAGATTTATTGTGCCTGTCGCTGGCATCCCTTATATTTGACTAATTTCCTATTTCTCTATCATTTATTTCTCAGAAACAAGATTGACTCCGCCCCTCTCTCTGCGTCCCTTCTGTCCGACTGGCTCGACGTTCGCAACCTCGACCCTGAGGACATGCAGGCCATTGAGCAGGACGTCACAAACCTGACGGCCGAGAACCTGATGCAATTGCAGCGTGAGCTCGGACTCACCTCCCCTGTCGGCATTCCAACCATACCCGATTTGAGGACGAATAAGACTTCATAGCAGCAGTGTGGAAGCTTCATCATAAACATCATAGACAAAACATCATAAAAGCTCAGTGTGTAAGCTTCTCCTGCTGAGTTAAAGATTACGCTGCGAACAGAGAAAAATTCATGAGGGAACCTGATACAATTGCTGCGTGAGCTCGGTCTAACCTCCCCTTTGGGCATTCCAACTATACCTAATTGGAGGACGAACCTTAACCACCTTAACCAGCAGACAAAACTTCATCTTCATAGCAGCAGTGTTGAAGCTGTGTATAGTGAAAACCTAAGGGAAACCAAAAAAATGGCCACTGTAGACAGTTGACCTCTATAGCTGGGTTCCATTACATTATTTTTCTCTGGAGGGGATCACTCCTGTTGACCACTATAGACAGGTTTGCTGCTATAACAAGATAGCTGCCAATACAGGTTTGACTGCCAATTGTCTCATGTTAGATGATAAATCATCGAATATAAATAAATATCTTTGTGTGTGATGTTTTTATGAATATTTAACATGCCTTTGTTAGATGCACATGAGGCTATACATTTTATTTTGGAACTCTGGCAAGCTTTTTCTTTCATTATTGTAGATTTGTCAAGAGCAGACAACAATTTTGTTTTAAGTACAAGTTTACACCCAATTTTACGCCATTTATGGGGAATTTCCCCTTTAGCTGTACCATACTGAAATGTTTGTAGGATGTGAATATTCTACCTCCATCAACTTCAGAATATGCAACATTTACTTAATTTGGTTTGAGAGCAGTGAAATTGGTGAAACTGTAAACATTGTTGGAATCTAGAATTATTGGTATTATTATTATTTTGTAATGATGGAATCAAATGCCTCTTTTGTTTATCATATGTTTTATTCCAAACTGGCATTGTGTGTTAGCATTGACATATATAATGTACGGTATGTGTTTTTATCACAAGTGCCTCAAACACAACAGTTAAATAGCTCTCATTCAAACATATGGCAAACTAACCGGAAATAAATGAATGTGCGCAGTGAATATTTGGCTTTGCTGGCATTTGAGGAAGACGAGTGCTCTGAATCGTATGTCTCTAACGTGTACCCTTAAAAAATTATATAGCTTTATCCATTTGTAAATGAAAACTTAGAATGTCACAAAAATATTTATGTTGATTTGAATTTAAACATGTATAGCTACATGTAGATCTTTGATGTATGAAAACTTATATGGTGCAATGTTTTTTGTAAGCTATTTTGTTGCAGTAGTGAAATGTAGTTTTGTCTTGTAAGCATTTTGTCCATATCAATCATAACTTTGTTTTCTTACTTTATATATATTAAAAATAAGCCTTATAATTTTCTTTAGGGAAATATTCCACCCATATCCACCATTGTTGCTCATCGCAGGATCAGCTTTGTGGGACACTGTTTCAAAGCCAAAAACTGATTAATCTCAAAGTGACCTTCAGGAGACTACCTTGTCCAAGAAGGACTATGAAATGTAGTCAATCCTGTTTATAGTAACTACCTAACTTCCTTGAATGTCAAGCTCGCATTTTTGCGAGTTACAATACACACATATGCCATAGAGCATTACAATCCCTGGCACTTTAATACACACAAATGCCATTGAGCATTAAAATCCCTGGCACTTTAAAGAGTTAAATTGAAGGGAAACAAGAAAAGTGGCTACTGTAGACAGGTGTCCGTGACCTATTTAGATAGGTTTGGTAACATTGTTTTTCTCAGCAGGATATGGCTTTTGGTTGGCCATTTTAGGCAGGTTGACTGATATAGATAGGTGGTCGCTAAGACAGGTTTGAGTGTAGGAGATCACTTTTTTTTGGCCATTTTAGGCAGGTTGACTGCTATAGATAGGTGGCTGGTAAGACAGGTTTGACTGTATTCTTCAACTCTTCCTGCCTTTTGATTCTTTGCAATATGCACTGAAAGTGTCTTCTTTGATATGTTGTGTTATTTGCTGATGTAAATAGTTTAGTATTTAAATCATGCATTCCAGTTTACCAGTAAAATGGGCAATGAGTACAATTTGGCGCATTTTATGTTTACATCCTGATGCAATTCTAAAGATCCAATTTCTGAAATGTTAATACAGTGGAACCGCATTATAAAGAGAACTGATATATTAACAAAACCCTCTTTATAACAGGGTAAGTTTGCTGTTCTAATCTGTGTATATTATTCTCTTGTTTATCCTGATATTATACAGATATTGACTGTCTTGAGGGGCAATATAACATTTGAGATCCTCGAGGGAAGTTATATTTGTGTCGAGGGACATTATATTTTTCCGAAGCGCGTAGCGCTGAGGAAAAATATAGTATTCCGAGACAAAAATATAACTCCCCAAGGGAAATGAAATGTTATATGGTTCCCGAAGGAAAAAGTCAATATCTGTTATATTATGATGACCTATATAGATACAAATCAAGATAAATATAAATTTGGTGTTGAAATAAAATTATGGACAAGGGAAAATCATTAGATTAAATCAAAATCCTTCCAGTAGAACAGTGTGTTGTTATCGGAATGCTGCGCAAAATGCTTCTCTATTCGACCTTCCTTTCAAATTTACTTTCGGATCGCGCAATCTCCGTAGAAAGCTTAACAACGCTGCGCGTGCCAAGATGCTAATACGCGCACATTGTTCATCTTCACACACCCATTGTGACGTAAATTACGTCACCGGTCAATATAACGGCGTTATATTGACTGATCGGTCAATATAACGCTTCTCATCCTTGTAGCGATGGTCACGTGACAGCATTTTGACCAATCGCACACCAGTATCTTTATAGGTCATATAATATAACAATATAGTTTTTGTGGTCCCGTGGTCCTTATTTGTTATAATAAGGCTCCACTGTATTTTAAATTAAATGCCTTTATTGTGATGTTATAACTCCTCATAGGGAAATCAGTCTTCATCATGGCTTGGCATAATATCTAACACATCTTCCATTACAGTGTGTTGTACATGTAGTATGCATGAAGTTCAGGTTGTATCAATGTGTCTGTTCACGGAGTAATATGCCTTTAATTGCATGCTGCATTTTACAGGTGTGTCCTTTTAAAACTGCCATGCACTTTCATCTGTTTTCAACAAATCGTGTAACTTTTTATATTGGTCAGTAAATGTTTTATGACCTGTGACTTGAATTCTTTGTGAGCATGTGATGATTTAATTTGAATATAAGTCATTGCATGTAAATATTATGTTTGTTTTTAATATGTAACTTCATATTTCAATGTTGAAATAGTTACACATGTCAGAAAGTTTGTCCATATATACGGTATATCCAAATTGTATAACAATATTTAATTTGAAATCCATGATTATCTTAACAACTTTACAGTGAATTGTATGAAAAATCACAAAATCAAAATGTATCTGATTACTATTTTAATCATATATCAATGATTATGAAGTCTACATCATTAATTTTTTGTGTGCAATTATTGACTTGATCTACTTCGTTTTGAATAATATAATTTGTTTTGAATGAATGACGCAATTGTTTATTTCTTTGTTTGAGGGACTTGTTAGACTTTCAACCATCTTTATTCATAAATGAAAGAGCCATTTTGTTCATTTTGTGTAAATCAGAGAACTGTTTCGCATACACAACAGCAGGTTTATTGTTCATGTTTATGGGTTGTTCTTATGAACTATTTAAATGGAAATGGAAAAATAGTGAAATTTTCGAGGGTCACAATATGCACTCATAATGATGATTACTTAAAATATGTATCCCATTTAAAAGTGTGTCACTTGGCTACATAGTTTTCTGGAAAGGGAATTCATTGCAATGTTAACTAAAAATTGCAAACATTCTTGTAGATTTTGATGATTCTAACATGTAGCGGCTGAACCTTTCGTATTTGCCTTTCCTAAATTGAAATAGTCTGTTACAAGCACAGTGTACTTTTCTTTGATGTTAATATCACTTTCATATAAGAGTTTGTAGAAGTGCAATTTAGAATTTTGTAGATTATATTTTTCAAAATAAAAGTACTGATACACTTTTCAACGAAATGTCAAAAAAAGATGTGTTATTTTGTTTCAATACAGTTACTGCTATGAGTTTCATTTGAATAGTATGCGTGTACAAACTTTGTCTATCTCAATTCACTAAAAGGCAAACACAGCAAATGACTGGTAGCAGTGTAAAGTGTGTATATGTGTGCTTCTGTATGTGTGTGTGTTCGGGTGTGTGCGTGTGTGTGTGTGTATGTGTGCTTGTGTGTTCTCACGCTGGCATTCTTGTGGGGTCTCGTGTGGGTACAATTATATACTTGTGGGGTATTTTTTCCTTGTGGGGAATAAATCATAGACCCCACTAAGGAATAGCCTTAAATCTGCGTATTTAGCTTCAAAGAGTTATGTGACAAAATCTTGTGACTGTGCCCCATAAGCGATACTTGAGGACAACATTTTTCTAGACACACCCCTACCCTCCCATGCACTCAGAAGGTTTCAAATAAGAAATAGTCACTGTCTTAATTGGACCAACTGTTTATCTGTATGGCCTGTAATGAAAAGTAAAAATGAGAATGTAACAAGTAGGCCTACTACATGTATATGCCTATTTCATGCATAGTATTTCACGGTCAGTAGTGAAAGATGGTTTGTGCTGGTCAAACATCTAAGCATATTTTATAGGCAATAGAAGGGGACCGATTAGAAATAGGCTTGGTCTACTACTAGTACATCAAACATTTCACTTGGATGCCAACATTATACTGAGATTTTTATACCTTTCACTTGTTAATGTTAATGAGTGTAATAAAAAACATTTGTTATTTTGATTGTGTACACATTGAATTGATATCAACAAGGAAACAGTGTGGGACGTGGGAGCCTACAAGTTTCTCCATAGAGTATGACATGAAGAGGGTTAATTATGATGAAGCCTGTCACATTGTTTTATTGAGAGCTGGTTAATTAATTTGTTGATAATTTGGTGAAACTAAACAATTTATTTTGATCCACTTTGTGAAATACAATCAAGGGATAATACCCAATTAGAAAAGAGTGGTTATCGGGTAACTATAAGCATGTTATAGTTTTTACCATTTTGTTTCCCTTACTAATGCATGCCCCCTAGGTGCCCCCCCCCCCCCCCCCTCCAAATAGCTATGCCCTACTCTCAAATTGATTATCTGTTTTACCATCTTGCCTAGCTGGGGTCTTGACCCAATCTTATTTGTACCCTTGGAAGGACTGCTCCCCAGGGAGTGGATATGGTGCACACAATGTGTACTGGTTTGCACTCATATCCGATATGGCCGGGGTAATAATCAATCATATTAGGTGCTGTATAAATTGAGTATATTATTATATATCGTGAGATATTGATTGGATAACCAAAAGCTTGACGATTATTATTTTGTTATGGAGTGAACACCAGAGTGGGCATCAGCGATCGAGCAGTCTCATTGTGAGTTATACAGAAAAAAAATGATGAAGAGGGTTAAATGAGTTGAGAGAGTAGAAACATACCACTACGTTTTGCCAAATTAACGGAATTGTCACAACTTTGCGGGGGCTGCAGCAGCCCCCACGGTGGAACACCCCACCCCCTCCCTGCTTAGATGTATCCCCGATGTATCTAAATGAAGCACGCACTGCGAAAGTGCACAAGGCGTGATTGTAGTTCGGCAACGAGGGGATACACTCCTATGATACGAACGGAAATATATCTACCGGTAGCTCATTAAATCAAAATTATCGTGTATTCTTCCCGAATTCGCTTACAAATATAAAATTACTTATGATGTATATTTCTGTAATTCATATATATTATACATTTCTTATTATACTAAATGAACAGCTTCGGTGAAAAATAGTGATCCACATGTCACTTGGTCAGTTTTAAAGACAGGCACCGAAATCGAAATGACCCGACACACATTATTTGTGTTTATTATAGAATTGGGTCAAAGTCCGCGCAGAGGGCTCAAATTATAAATGTATGTTCTCTGCACGCAGTCATTCGGAGCCAATCCACTCACCTTGACCTTGTTCTTTATTCAAACAAAGTGTTTTTGTTGTGAGATTGTCATTAAGAGTGGATGGAGAAGGTGAGTTGAGTTTTTATTTTTATTTTGTCCCTCTTCCCTGATCACTGAAATTTTGCCAAGATCGGACGAGTGGTCACTCATGAGGCCTGACAGGGTGTTTCTGATGGTAACTCCGCGGGCCTCCGCCGGCGTCAATGAAGCTGCGGTTCCGCTGACGATAGCCGTGCGCGAGCATCCAGTGCAGTGTCGGCTCATTCATTCATCATTCATGACTCGTGTTCATTTGACCGATTGACTTTGTTTTTTGACTTTGCCTCTAAGTTTGATATATTATGAACTCGAACTCTTCATTCATATTACATAATTCATGGATACTTATATACATATAGACAGATTAGTCTAAGATTTAAATTCTGAATGGGTTATAATCATGAATACATGATAAATTCAATTGAAATGAAATCATGATAATTCTATTTAAATTAAATTTACTTCGAAATTGTGTCAAAATAACTCTTTTGACTAAGACTCAGTTTGAAACGTCTTTAGCCCAAAATAGCTCTGTGGCACTAACTGGAATTGATAAGATCTGTTTGAACCTTGACAAATTTTTGTCAAGTTCAATTTCAACCAAATTATGCAATAATTGTTGAAAGTTTCATGGTGCACTGCAAAATGTACTGCCTACTGGTCAATTAATAAAAAAGAAATAATGTTTACCATGTATTAAAACAGAGAAAATCAATGTCTGATTTAATCCTGATCGTTCGCCTGAAGTATCCAAATTCGAATACCCTTGATTATGGTTGAAAGCGGCTAAGACTATATAGTCTAGATCTATGCTTTTGAATTCAATATTAAATTTCTCCATTATTGGGGAGACATTTGAAAAATCAAACTCATTTCATTCTTCTGTTGCCATTTAAGCCAAACAAGGAGGTACAAGAGAAATTTGAAAGCTTCCAAGATGTTTTGGTTGAATTTTTACAAAGTTAATGGATCACTAGAGAAGTTTCTACAAATGTTATACAATCTGTTAAGCAAAAAGTAGGTGATGGAAAAACAAATGTAGAAATCAAATGTCAGTTTAGGATTGAGCAGTTTTGGATAATTCAATTTGAAGATTTATGAATTGTTAAAGTTGTGATTAAACAATGTGTATGGTGCCCTCTTAGCTAAAACCTCTTTGCTAAATATGTGTTGTCACACAAGACCCCAACTCCATTGTAACTGTACAAACAAAAGTTCACAAAATCACACTTTTCATGAAAATGCAACTTCTCTCTACTCGTATAATCAGATGTGTTAGAGAAGAGTTGATTATGTTTGCATTAATTGTAAACATTAAATTACATTTCTAAATTGGCCTATTGATATCAAAGTGGAATAAACAAATATGAACATTTAAGCACAAAGTAGAACGTTGCCTTTTTGTGGCATCACAGAATTTTGCAAATTGTTATTGAGAGTGGGTGGCAAACAAAACTTGACAAAATCATGTAACTTTTGGATGGAAAATCTGAAATTGCTCAAACTATCAATGTTCGGGTTCTAAATTGCTCTCCTTTCATTCAATCCACATTGATATTTGGGGAAACATCCCCTTTATTTTGTTCTCTATTCCAAATTCTCTATTATCAATTCTCTACTCATTTTCTTTTCTTTTTGTTTTGTTTTGCATCATAGAATTGGATCAGGAAAAGCACCAACACTACTTGCAAAGGATTTAGCCATTTTATTTTGCTGATGAACATACTGCGTGAAAGCAGAATGGTATGCTGTTATGAACGAGACTTGGGATCTTCGGACTAAAGCACTGCGGGCTGGAAAATAAAGCGATGGGAATATCTCTCCACCATTTGTGATAATAACTAAAGTTGCATAGTTGAACTGAGGAATCAGTCATCAGTGACATAGAAAGGTGTCTGCTGCGTCAAGTTTGTGTGGAAAACAGAGATATCTTCAAATATTAAGCAGGCAGAGACAATTAAACAGTGGTAAAATATGGCATTATCAACAATGGCCATCCAGCAGATCTCGCCAGCCTTCAAGCAAACCCAGTCGCTCCTCAGTGGCATCTTAAAATGGAGAATGCCGACAGTGACAAAGGGATGCGAAGTTGGACTAGGAGCCTGCTCCGTTCAAGCCCGTCACCAGGGCAACTACTCTGCGGTCCACGAGTACAGTCCAGCCAAGGAGAAGTCCAGACCGGTAGTGTCCTTCTACAACCAAAGTGCAATAGACGTGGCAGCTAAAAAGGTAAATGTTGAAATTATTATTCAAGTTTTTCTCTTACTGAAGGCTAAAATAAAACCTTAAAATGTGTAACCCAGGTTGTATCTAGGCTAAGTAAAGAATAAGCATGGACAAGCCTATTGTGGGTGACTTTCTAATGTGTTAGTTTGGCCTCCTGAAAGAAAAGCTGAAGGGAGAGCACTGTTACGCACATCTTGACCCCCGGGAAAGGTACGTCATGGATGCGTCATGTACTCCCATATTGATGACGCACAGTACCATCATGGAAGAAAAAGGTCAGTCACAACACTGACCCATGTGTGCGTCATAGTCTAGTCACTTTACCATGAGTGCGTCACAAGGTTTGCCAATAGAACCGTCAATAACGCACCTTTCCCGGGGGGTCAAGAGGTGCGTCATACAAATGACACCTGCATTAGTGGCCAACAAAAAAGATGCATGGACATTTACATAACTTACAGGGCCCAGTAATGTCATTAAACCAAAGTACAGTAAATGTGACAGCTAAAGGGGTGTGTTGATAACTTGATATTGTTCATTGGAGTGGTGAATATACTACGCTCAATATTGAAACCATAAAAGATGTGAGTGTGGTCTTGTAAAGTCAATAAATCATAAGTTTGTGATTTATTTTTTCCTGACTTTCGTGGACGGGTAAAAATAGAGTCACAATAGCTGTTTTCCGAAGTACAGTAATGTGTTAAATTGTGTGTGTATGTTTTTTTTAAATTTTGTGTACATAAATGTGAAAGTTGGGGGGAGGAGGGGGGGGGGGGGGGGGGGGGGGGGGGCTAGCAAAGGATTTATCCCCTAGAGTTAAATCTAGCTCGGGCATTTCATGTGAACTGACTTACACCACCTTAGAGTCAGCCCCCCCCCCCCCCCCCCCCCCTCCAAAAAAAGGTAAAACAGGTAACGAAACAAATCTAATCGGAAAAGAAAAATAGAAAGAAAAAAAATCCCAATATTTCAACAGTCATTTCTAGGACCACCTCATTTTCAGGTCTACCCAATCCCTTACTTCTTACATGGTGCTACCCAGGCCTGGTGCTACCGCAAGCCAACTGTGTATCTGCATCACTATTGAAACTGATACATACAAACAACATTTTATATTACATCTTGTTCATCTTTAGGTTGATGATTTTTTAAAAGAGGGAAAAAATAGCATGAAGCTATCCAATTAGAATGTGTATGTTCATCCTTTTTCTGAATGTTGTTTTGCTGTCTTCAGTACTTCGGTACTTCGGTACTTCGGTTGGATAGGTTGAAAAAGACTCCTACAGGAGCATCACTCAACTTGATGAGATTAGATAGAGGTCGGTGAGGGTGGGGTGATCTAGTCGCACTGTTTAACTTGTTGGCTGCTTAGTTTCAATTTAAAAGTTTGTGAGTTCTTTATTGACGTTAGTGAGAAAGGTATGTCGTTCCAATCACGTGCCGTATTAGGACAAAAGGACTTTTGGAAGCAGTTCGTCCTTACAAAAGGCACCTCCAGCGATAGCGAGTTAAATTTCCTAGTAGTGGCTGCATTTGAGTCGCGTTTACTGAAGCTAAGGTGACCATCCAGCGGTAGGTTTACGTTGTGATGGATTATTTTGTGCATCATCGTCAGCCTATTGTTTTGTCTTCGATGTTGAAGAGATGGCAAGTCTAGGGTTTTAAGCATAGCTGTTACTGAGCTTTCCCACTTGTAGTCATTCATGATGAATCTGGCTGCACGTCTCTGGACGGCTTCAATTTTCTTGATGTTAATCTTGGTGTGAGGATCCCACACAGAGCTGCAGTACTCTAGGTGGGGGCGCACAAGGCTCTCAGTAGATAGAGAAGTAGTTTAAATTATTTTATTGTAAAAACAAAAAAACAAAACATGTACTTCTAAGGATGGTAAATGACCACAACTAGAGAAAATATATCGTGAAAAACAACTCTTGGCTTGATTTTGCTACATTGTAGCATCCCTTTATTTTGCAATTTTGAATTTATCACTCAAATTCAAAATGAAAAAAAAACCTGAATCTGGTGGCCACAGACAAAGAGAAGCATGGCAAAATCAGGTACATTTTGTTGCTTATTTGGGCAAGTAACATTTGGCATGAATGAAATTTTGGTGGCCTTGAATTTTACACTGAAGTGGTTCTAGGCGTGTGAGCCAGTGATAATTATATTAAGTATAAAACATACCTTTTCCGGATGTCGTCTTGACTGCCTCTGAAAAAGAATTTTCTTATAATCAAAGTCTATACTCTTTCTAATATTCAATTTTCATTGTTTTTCTTTAGCCTTCAGTTCGCCTGACCCCAGCTACTCTCCTCTACACTGGCAAATCTCCTGATGGCAACCATCTACTGGTGAGTTCAACAAATTTTAATATATTTGAATAATATATTCAGTGGCATAGGGTGGGGGCTTAGAGGGGAGCAGTAGGATGGGTCGTGTACACGCCTACTTCAATACTTTCATAATGACAATAAAAAAACAATTAGGAGAAAATCCTTCAGAAATGTATACAAATGTGTGCCCCTAAATCAGACGGACCATTCTAGGCCACTGTCTATATATTGCATGTTTGTAGATCTACTAAATATTGTACTATTATAACACAATGCTGCTCTTTTCCTGTCACAGACAGCGAGTACAGTTGAAAACATTGCAGAATGCATGCATGTCTTTAAAGTTAAAACTAATTCTAACAAGTATAGTATATGATGTTGTTCTAAAAATAAGAGTTAATCTAGTGTGATGTACCCTGGAAGGTTAGAACCCATGTATTTTTTTAGGGGGGGGGGGGGGAGGGTGATGATTGCTAACAGGTTTTTTTTAGCACCAGCAAATTGAAAAATATTTCTTGTTTTTAACCCTCCCAGTGTCACGGGCCGATTTAATCGGCCCAGGTTCCGCCACCAAAACGTTCGGGCCGATATAATCGGCCCGCACTTTGACAAGCTCTTACATGCTTACTGATTCAGGTCATGAGCTGTAAGCTCAACTGTGATTGGTCGAGAAGTATGGCAATGGATGATATAAAAGATAAAGTCTCAATTTGTTTTGTCCAATCACAATGATTGTTTCTTTTTACCAATGTTTGGGTTTTTTTTAATCTGTTTTTTGTTACTTGAATCAGCCCGGAAGTGGGTTAATCAATACGTGTGTGTACGAGTGATGAGTACGTGTATATAAGTAGTGTGCGCGCTACGTGCGATGCGCTATTCGCATGTGTCACAGTGGTCGCTATTGTTGTGCGGTATTTTCAGTACATGATTTACAGTGATTTAGAGCTAACTTTTGAAGTTCTCGGAACCAAGAATGAGTGTTTCAACGGAGGACGAGGAGCCATTTATCAACCTAGAATCGGCATTTATCGAGATATTTTTGGTAACTGATGATTACTACATTGATATACAACGTCAACACCAAACAGACACGGACACAGAAATAAAATTGTATGAATAATATAATATTTTTGTGGGATTCTCGTACTTCTAGCTAGGCCGCTAGGGCGCTAGGCAGTACGCTATGTTGACGCCAGGCCGACCGGCCAGGCGCTCGATGTCGGGGATTCCCGTTGAGTGTTGATCGAAGCTGGAAGTTTCGCCAACATTATTGTTATCATTTTGTGTTTTGCTCAGTAATTTCCCCATGATATCACTAGGAAAAAAACAGCAAATAACTGACTGAGAGTGTGATTATTGATAATTATTTTTAATCTGCTAACTAGAACAGATCATTCACAATTATTATTCTCGCTCGAATTGATCGAAGTGGAAGATTTTGTTGGTGTTGTGCTTTGTGTACACCAGAAAATTGAACCTTTTATCCGTAAAAACTATTGCATGTGGTTTCCCTGCTTTCATATTTTGAAATGAAAGAACTTCTAGATCTAGATAACTAAAAATAAATTATTATATGCACAAATTATAAGCCTCTTGACGGCAGCTAGGACTCAGGAGCAGGAGAGGTTTTACTTTTACCGAAGGCGAAGACGAAGTCATCAAAATCGAAATCATATTGTTGTCGTAAACTGAATAGTTGGCAGAATTATACATTATTCTGGTCCTGGAGCATCTATTGTCGTAAATTTATTGTCATAAACATAATATTGATGAATACAAATTTGTATTTTACTAAACAGATGAGCATTTCCTACAGCTACAATATAATCCTTGAATAACAAAATGACGTTGTCGAGCGCAGATTTTAGGTGGAAAAGATGGTTGTAATTGTATGTGTCTAAATGAGGGCGCCCTTCTATAGCAATGAGGGCGCTCTACATAAAACTGATTTGAAAATGCACGAACATAATATACGTTCAAAATTATATAACCAATACATGACAATACCTTACAGAAAATTGTATAAAACCTAACTATATAGACAGTCCAACTCCAAGGCAGAATAAATATGCTCCACAATCATATTTTTGCAATATTTCGTACGTGACTTCGATGCACAATTTTGGCGATAAAAACGCCATCAAACATCGTATGAAGACAAACTTTTTTTCCCAGAAAGATAAATGTACATGCTACAATGTGTATGTAAAAATGTATCATGTTTTGTTACTCATTATATGATAAAATGCTGTGGTCAGGTGCAGGTAAAATTTTGAAATTTGTATTGCATGGCCTAGAGAGGGCGCCCTACTCAACAATGAGGGCGCTATTTGTCAAAAAAATATAGAAAACGCAAGACTATACCGTAAGCTTCAAAATGATATATGACGTGTTGGGAAAGCTTTGAAGAAAGTGTTTTAAAACTATCAATCAACTAGACACTGTAATTCACCATAAATATGCCTGACACTGGCAACAGTGCTATATGACACATATAGGGTTAACATATAAAGTTCTACGAACAGCTTTTGCTATTACTATTTTGCTTGCTCCTGACCTTTTGACCTCTTTAACCATGATTGATAATGACATAGAAAGTTGTAAAATAAGGAAGAATCAATTATTTAAAAAAATTGCTTATGCCCTGCTCAGAGATTAATTTTCTCTGTTTTCACTAGGTAAACATTATTCTTTTTCTATGAAAATCTCACATATTATTCTCAAGAATCTTAAAATGAAATTGGTATATGAAGTCTGGAGTATTAATTTTGGGGGAATATAAAGTTAATTTGGTTTTGATATATTGTACGTAACATCGACTATAAGTATTAGTCTTAGAATGCTTTCTTTCTCTTTGTTATTGTAAAGCGCATTGATATCTAGTAATTGTAATGAAATGCGCTAGATAAGAACCAGTTATTATTATTATTAAACATGTTGCCAGGAGGGAATAAACTAGAATGCATTGGACAGAAAACGGGAAGGTCGCTATAGAGTGGTGAAGTGTGATGTCATAAATGATTTCATAAACATTTTTTTTAGAATGTTCAAATTTGGACTTCATTTTCAGAAAGAGCATAACAAATAATGTCCAAATACCGAAAATCAAAGGAATAGGTTACGTATTGGCCGAGATATGCCCATCCGAATGATTTTTTTGGTCAATGGGCAAACAGTGTTATAGTGCACTGGTTCCTAAATTTAGGAACCAGTGCATATTACACTGATTGCCCATTGAAGTAAAATTCATTCGGATGGGCATATCTCATCCAATACGTAACCTATTCCTTTGATTTTCGGTATTTGGACATTATTTGTTATGCTCTTTCTGAAAATGAAGTCCAAATTTGAAAATACTAAAAAAGTGTTTTTATGATGTCATGGCTTCTGTACTCTATAGAAATACAGAAAAGGGTGATGTCATTGAATAAGAAGGGTCTGTTGGAGGACAAAGGGATGAGATGTGAATACAAAAGAAAGGAGCGCTGGTACAGAATAGATATATTGATTTCACTGGGGTGGAGTGAGCCATGCTGACAATATAGGCGAATGCAATGTACATTGTAATGCATTGAGTCATTGAGCTATTGAAGTGTAAACAAGGGTGACTTTTAGGGGGTGATACATGGACATCGGTCTAGTGGCTCTGGGAAATAAAAACTTTAAGTCTTGAAATCCTACAAAGGCCCCCCTAAAATGATAACAAATTAAAATCACATTTCCTTTTGAAATGAAATACTTATATTGTCCGATTCAGTTTACTCAATCATAATAATAATAATAATACACAGTTTTGATATAGCGCATAATGTATCACATTGCAAATGCACTGTATTATTACCCTGGTCGTTACTGGTACAGTTCAAACTCAACTCCCCGGGGAGCATACTAGCCAATGGCAGCCATATGATAGCGCCCAGGCTAATTAACACCCAACCAGGTACCCATTTATACTCCTGGGTAGAGAGCAGCAATACGGATTAAATGTCTTGCTGAAGGACATAAATGATGAGACATCAACCGGGTTTGAACCCACGACCTCTAGATGTAAAGTCAAGGGTTCATCCGATCATCCCCATAAATCATGCAGAGATTATTCCTCCTATTTAGCACTGGTGTAGATCTGTGAGCTTTATTTGTTCACAGGGAATTAATATTTTTTGTTTTTATGTATATACAAAAAAGATGATGATGATGGTGGAAATGTTTGTGTGCCATTAATCTATTTAGACTTTTCTGTTATGCCGAGGAATATATTGGTAATTACTTTCCAATGAGCATTTTGAAAATATATAATTTTACAAAATTTGTCGCCTGGATGCCAATGACCACCAGAAATTTAATTTGGCCACAAGAAACTTTTATATTGGCCACCAACAATTTAGGATAGATTCACCACAAAAGTATATATGCTGTGAGCTAGACTATCTGATGTGTTGTTTTGACCACCTGAAAGAAAAGCTTCAAGAAGAGTCCTTTTTTATTTGTTTATTTGTTTGTTTTGCCCAGTACCTCCACGTCATTGAGTAACTTACATTGGTGACATAACGTTTTTTCAAATGAGCATTAATGACATTTAATCATTTTAGTTATTATTATTATTTTTTTTTTAATTTATTTTATTTTTTTTTTTACAGAGAAGTGCCCAATACCTCCACAAGGAACTACCCGTCAGAGTGGCCCATCGTATTGCAGAGTTCCGTGGACTACCATTTATCGTCGGCTGCAATCCAACAATCCTCCACGTTCATGAGCTCTACATCAGGGCATTCCATCTGCTCTCAGAATTTCCAGCGGTGAGCACATTTGATTTGTTGCATACGTGTGTAATGTTTGTTTGTTTACAAACTTGTGTGTATGATTATATGTTTGCATGTGTTTGTGTGTTATTGTTTAGTTGTTACAGCCAAATAACACAGTATTGGAAAAAAAAAACACAAACAAATAAATATACGCTTTTATCACTGACCATGTAAAAGAATATAATTGCTACTGGCCAATTCCAAGCAAACATTGACATAAGCACCCATTTTTCAAATTCGTCGAATCATAACATATTTGGTATCAAATTAAAGCTTAAAGATTAAACTATTCAGAAATGCATTTTGTTCAAAATTTGTTTTGGCGTAAACTATTATTTCATAGGAATTAATTAGCATAAATTAATTTTCAATTATTTTCACAAAATATACTTATTAATATTAAGCTTAAAAGAGCTGCAAAAATAGGTTTTCATAACATTTTCTTTCAGTGTTGGTAAGAACATTACTTCAATTTATCAGATAAATATCTATTTCGGCATTTTCGCTCTTTGTTCTGCTTCAGTGACTGTTTCATTTATAGTCATCTATATGTCACGCTGTTACCCTAAAAACAGGTATTTTTAATATTTCTGGAAAAATATGAATGGGAATGAAATTATTTTTTGTTTCTTCTTCATTCACCCATAGGGCTATATTATGGATGCTAAATAGCAGCATTATCTTTTACCACTAATAAATCTAAGCAATATCAATTTGGTCACGCTGTTACTTTTTGGGTAACAGCGTGACGCAACCTACTTTTTTTTGGCAATATCTCAAGAATCGTTGGATGGATTCTGTTCAAACTTTGTACAAGACATGTATTCAGAGGTATGGATTATCTGATACATTTTGGGGCCATGAGGTCAAAGGTCAAAGGTCACAGCTAATTAATATGCAAAAAATATATTATTCTCAAGATATTTCAAGAATCCTTGAAGGATGACATGATAATTAATACCGGTATGCGTTCAGTGAAGTAGATGACCTGATTATAGAATTTGGTCATGGGGTCAAAGGTCAACAGGTCAAATTATTGTAGTTTATTTTTTATCTCACAAAAAAATGCCAGAATTAATGTTAGAAAGAGTACTGTAGATAATAGAAAATTCTATGAAAATGTTTGGAGCACAGGTCAAAGGTCACTCGGATAATTACCAATTCAAACACAAAAACTTACTGACATTGAAACCATGTTACATGAAACAAATCACTTGTAGATATGCACTGTGCTGACATAAAATTAAACATTTGTATGCTAATTTGAGAAATAAGGTCAAAGGTCAGATGTCAAAGGTCTAATATTTTATTGTTGCAATTAAGTTTGTATTTTGGGTTTGATATTTGATGTTCCTCAAACTAAATTCTGAAAAAGATAAGAATTTCAGTTTTGTCCAAAAACATTTTTGATCAATAGAGGGCGCTAGGCTGCAAATTTGTGTCATGCGAACCATCATTTCAGAGCATCTGGGTTATATTACCCATTCATCTAGTTCTGTATAGATTCTGGATGACTACATCAAAATTATATAATCTTATTCATCTCATCAATATCTCCCATATAACATGTACAATTCAGAGGTCACGCTGTTACCGTCACGCTGTTACCGTGCACAGATACGTTTATGATATCATATTTACTATGAACATTGGATTTTTTCTACATTTTTATTTGGATGTTCTAGCTTGATGTCTAGTACAAAGAATCAATGTGACAAAATTGCAAAATGTTCCTGTAGTTCACAGAGTTTGCTTAGTTTCTTACCATGTAAGAAACCCATGTCTTTTTGCCGTCACGCTGTTACCGCAGATATTGATATTCATAATTCATAATTTAGTGGGAATTTTGATTTTCTTTCCTATTGTAAATAATTGGTAGGATAGTGGTAACAGATGCATATTAAAATTTGGTTCTGGACATTTTTATTTTGTGAGTTATTTAGACTTTCATCATGAGAAACACCCTCCTACCGTCACGCTGTTACCTTGGAATTGCCCTACTCTATTAAAGTTGAACAAAAACTGCTTGACTATTTGAGCAATAAAATGTTTGAAATGAAAACAATTTATGCACAGATTCAATTAATCCGCATTGATGTGCAAACCACGTCCAGAGTGAATTAGAGCATTGATATAGCCACGCCTACCATACCCAGCGAAGATGGGCAGAACAAGCTGTGATTGGCCCAATCTCAGGGGCGCGCATGGAATTTTCCTTATATTTCTTCATAAATTATGATGTTATGACAGATTTTTACCAAGATATGATGACATAAATGGTACCCTGGGGTAATTTTGTTTAAAATTCATTTATTTTTTAGGGCTGTACCGGGGTATAGTGTGCATACAAGCGCGCGCTGCACTGTATGCACAACGCAATACGGTTGTACTTCGAGTGGACACAAGATGGCGTTACACAACGCATACTGCGTGTGTCATCATATAAACCATATTTTATACTATGCATTTCAACCATGTTGATCAATTAGTTTGGCCAATAGAGTTGCTTTTGGGCAAGTCCAAGGTATTTGTTCCCAAGGGGGTGAATTTTCATATTCACCCAATTGAGTGAAACTTGATGTCATTTTAAAGATTAGATATTGAATTTTAATAATTTGAAGAAAAAAAATTAAAAACTTGTCTCCAATAATTAATCAAATATATTTGCATAATATGTAAATCGTCGTAACGCGTGGGACATCTGAATTAAAGACAAATTAAATCATATTTAAAATGCTTGTAAAGATTCTTTACTTATTATTGGCTTGACCTGATGTCATTACCAGAAGGAAGTTGGATTATAATTTTCAGCTTGTTATCTCATTCAATATGCATGTTAGATGCGTTCCAAAATTAGCATGTCCCACGCGTTACATTTTTACATCTTATTGTTTCGATTACTCGTTAATCAAAAGGTTTATTTTTCTGAAGCTCTACAAAGTTCTAATTTACCTTGGGGGACATCCATAACATAGCAACAAAAAGTTATCACATTTACCTAATTAACATAAATCAATAATTAGATTTTGTAACGCGCGGGACATTTTGTAACGCGCAGGACAATCTATACAGTAAAGCAATGGGTTTTTGAAAATCTTGTTTTGGCCTATTGGCTTATTTACGATCATTCCGTAACACACGAGGATATTTGCCTGCCACTTAACAAGTTTTTTCTATGAAGCCTTGCGCAACTTTTGAGACCAAATTCATGACAAACATTTGTACCCTTACAAAGGCACATGACTTTTTCGAAGTGGAAGTCAATCTGGAAATTGCATAATTTTGTGATTTATGTACAATTCCTATGGAAAAAGTGTTTTTTCATAGGATTGATAAAAACTCAATAATTATTCATTTTAATCACTGCAAATAATTAATTTTAGGATAAAAAATTGTTTGACAGTGGTGAATAATTGATTTCTTTTTTAAAAAGATGTAAAAATGGAAGTTGAAAAACAAAGAAATACATAAGAATTTCCCAAAACAAAGAAATACATAAAGAAAATATTCGCTTTTGCAACTTTTGTTTTTAAATGTTGTTAGGAAATGTCAGAAAGAACATTTATGCATAAGATGAGCATTTTCCAAGCACAAATTCTTGATATATCTATAATAAGGGCAAATTGGGGTGTGGGCCTATGTAAAACGCATGGAAGAAAAATGTCCCGCGTGTTACATGTCCCGCACGTTACAATACAATCTTTTTTTCAAATTGACCCTGTGTGAAACTCTAAAGTTTTGAGATGATGAAATTTCATATTCTGATAGAGCACAAGATGCACATTAGGACCATACCAAGCATATTTCGATATTGTACATAAATTCAGAGGAATTCACATTCAAAGTCAAAGTTAAAAAGTTCCAACTTTCTCTGGTCCCGCGTGTTATGCTAGCAAAAAGTCGCATAAATTATTAATGCATGGGGGATTTCATTTTTTTTTTTTGCCGTTTGATAGAATTTGCTCTAAAGCATCTAAAATGTAAAACAAATTGGTGTTTCAATATTTTTTATAAGAGTAAGCTCTCTTGTTCGCTCTGATGTCCCGCGCGTTACAGCTACAAAATAGCTTGGACTTGCCCTTTTTTTAACTTTCCCAATGCTGCTTTTTGCTTTAAAGTGAGGACATTCACAAAGATAATTTCAATTTTCCTTAAATATTGCTTTGTGGATGAGTAACAATAGAGACACTGCATTTGATACTTTGTCCTCCAAAGTACAGTCATGTAAAGTTATGTGTGTGTACACGTGTGTTGCTTGTGTTGGTTTGTTAATGTTTCTTTTGTTTTCATAAATTACATGCTTACGTATGTCATTTTCCCAAAAAAAGAATTAATTTATGTTTGGAATTTATAAAATTAAGGAGAACAAAATGAAACACACATTTGATGTAACTTCTTCATGGGGAAAAGTGTCTTAACTCATGTAATTGAGCTTTTTTTTAAAGAGGAAAAAGTACTTTCATATTTTCAAAGCATAATTTATATCATTTATTTAATTGTTCCCAGGGTGAAATTCCCATTGACTATATTACCAATTGAAAATTACCCATTGAAAATTATAAATTGAAATCAATTGGTACCGTAAACCGGGGTGACTTTTGCCACCCTATGAGAAAAATGTATTTTCATTGAGGCTCTCTTGCTTGAACAAATTTCTGAAAATATTTGTACATATTCTTATAGGCTAATGTATGAACATTATAAAATTCATAACGTTCTTTTATAACGGCTTACCCTCTGTGCTTTTGTTGTTTTTTGTAAGAAAAATAAAGCGCATGATTGATATGGTGGTCAAACTTTCGAGTTTCTACAGAAAACAGAAAATGAAGAATCAAGCAAATATGTCAGATAACGTACACTAAGGGTGTACCAAACTGCCAATGCACTAACTTCATCGACCCAGCTGCATCGACCCTCCCTCTGATTTTTTCAAAATGGCCGTGGCAAAAGTCACCCCGGGCTATTTGCTGCAAGCTCGGGGTGACTTTGGCCAGAATAGAATTATTATGTTTTTGGTTACAGAGTTGTATTACAGAGTTTTATTTCTATTTATAAGTATTTAAAGGAATAACAGTGTACATTGAACAAAAATACAGGAGTGTAGTACTTGTAGTAAATGTTGAGACAAACTGTTAAGATGTGAATCTAGACATTCTTAGAACTAAATCTCCATGAAAATTGCAGTAATGTTCACTGATAGAGTTAGTGACATAAGAAGAAGTTATTTGAACTGTTAATCAGACTTGAGATAGGGGAGGGCAACATACATTTTGAAGATTTTGAAAATTGTGCATTATCCTATTGTAATATCATTTTTTTACTAAAATCATGTATTTTTAAAAGTATTTATAAGTAAAACAATAGGAGAAAGAGGTTCAGTATATTTTGAAAGAACATTAGTAAAGGTAAATATTGAAAATGTTGTATTAAAAACAACAAAATGTGTGCCGGCAAAAGTCACCCCGACACCCGAGGTGACTTTTGCCAGTCTTCGACCAACAAAATAAAGAAAAATAAAAATCAAGAAGGGAATAATATATATGCAGTGGATAGACCTTTACTAGTACACCCTTATTATGGAAGAAATTAAAAAAAAAAATTATTACGAAAAAATTATTCAAGAAAATATTTTAAAAGTGGCAAAAGTCACCCCGGTTTACGGTAATCGAAGTATATGGAAAATGAAACAATGGTCAATTGAATTCAATGGGTACCCATTGAAACCAATGCCAATGGGTACCCATTGAATTCAATTGGTACCAATTAGAATTTCAATGGGAACCCATTGGTTTCAATGGGTACCCATTGAATTCAATGGGTACCCATTAGAATTTCAATTGGTATTTCGTCCTGGGTTAACATTAAAGATGAAACTGTCTTGAAATGATAGTAAAATATAAATGTGTTTCTTTAGTTTGATGTACCAGCTATTTGTTCTTGTGATTGCAGTACATTACATGTATGTGTGAAAGATGATATTTGCATCGTAAATGTGCGAATTCATATGATGTGCTGGTATAGATTGTTTTTAAAATTATACCCTTCCACAGCCCCACAGTGATGTAACAAATTAACCCAAGTGTGTAATCAGGATGTAGCGCTAGATCTCGAATATGATTGCATCTTGGGCAGTCAGCAGGTGGGATTATCTGCCTCATTAACTATTGCATAGTGCAGAGGGTGTTCGTCAAGATTGTCACTTGGTCGATGCAGTTCACCGTTATTGCTCATATTCAGTACCTAGATTAAATTCACACCAGTATTATTTTGGGTTCTAAATAACCTTCTTTGTTTTTAAAAAGCTTTTTTTAATCATTTAGTATTCATTAAAAACCAACAGATCTATTTCCTAGTTGTGTTGAATGTTATCATATGAACATGTACTAACTACTATGTCACAAGTATAGTATAGCACATTGAGTGTGCATGTAATAGAATGATAATTTTACTCCCCTGATTTATGGAATGAAAACCAGGCTGCATTACTCTAAGAAAACCATGATTCTCCTTCATAAATTGCTGTGAATTTTTGTGAACTCTGATTGTTTTTTTGTATTAAACAAATTATTTTCAAGTTTGAAATTCAGAGTGGCATACTATACACTTGAAGTTATAACAGGAGGGGGGGGGGGGGGGGGGGCTGGGATGTCTAATTTCGGGACAACATTACAATCTTAAGGTAGCTCAGTAATGGTGGTGAAGGCCAATGTATCTGGTGCTTCTTTAATTTTCGACTGATTGTTAGATTCTCTCCCATAGCAACAGGGATGTGGGTGTAGCAAAAGAACTGGGGCATGCTAAAGAGCACCCAAGTAATGCATTGCATTTTTGTGTTAACATAGTTGGTTTGACTTTGAGCTAAAAGTTCAGATTAATCCGATTTTGCAAAATATGGTTATTTAATTCTTTTCAGATTTGTGACATGGAAACGGAGCAACAGTACTGTTGAATTATCATACCGCTGCTTGGTGATCACAAGGATGTGGTCCCCCATCTGCGTGAAGGTTTCTAAAGGGAGAGGAGATATTGATGGAAATGTGTGCCTAACACTGCATGTTTCATTGTGTGTGTTATTGTGTGACCAATTCAGTTGTGATATCATTTACTATTACAAACAAATTTTAATGTAGTAACTTTTCCTTTTGCAGATCCGTGACATGGAGACAGAGAAGCAGTACTGTCGAATGGTCAAGACACTGCTTGACGACCACAAGGATGTGGTCACGCACCTGGCCGAAGGCTTCAGGGAGAGCAGAAAACACATCTCGGTGAGTGGTTGATTCTAATTCAAATTACATTTTTCAATTAAGTATAAATTTGTCTTTCCCAAATTGAAAATATGCTATTTGTTGTTCATTTTTTTATAGTACCTCTGATCTTTGTTGGCGTAGAATTTTAATTACTTTTTCTCACTTGAACATAAAACAAAACAGTTGTTGAATCAATTTATTTTTAGTAACTTAAACATCACCATTTAGTTTTACATTATAACAAGTGAACCAAAAGGTAATATTTCTTATTTTCCATTTATCTTGGGTTAGAAACTCTGATCCATCATTTTGGGTTGGTTTCTGGCATGTCATCTGGCTATCAGAATGACTGAAATATTGATAGTGGCTGGCACATTGAAGATCAAGAATTCCAGATACTAGTTAACTTCAAGATGTGTTTGTGTTTAATTCTCTAACAGAAACCCATTGAGGAATGGTCCTGAAAATACTTTGGTTGGGATCTATAGGGAATTTAATACATGCTTTGTCAAAATCGATTTATCTTGAACAAGGTTAACAACAGAATGCAACTTATTTCCTCTTTTGTTAATTAAATTAATAACTTTGTTGCTTCTTCCAGGATGAGAATCTGATCCACCGTTTTCTAGACCGGATCCTGACATCTCGTCTGGGTATCAGAATGTTGGCAGAACACCATCTAGCTCTGCATCAAGATAAGGTAGGTACAGTCAAACCTGTTGTAACAATCACCTGTCACCTGATTATAATGAAGACCACTATTCTTATGAAATGAATATAAAACCATCTTTAATATTATGATAAGGTTTGTACTTTGTAGTTTCCCTTGTAGTGGGGCAGGGTAGCTGGCCAATAATAGGTGAATTGTGAAACCGAGCATACATGAAGACAAGGTCATTTGAGGCAAATTTAGACAAATCTAGACATGTGTCGATTAGGCTTGATCAGGATTTGAATCGGAGACCTCCGGATCGCTAAACCGGTGCTCTACCAACTGAGCTAGGAGGCTCCTGTGACGGATGTTCGTCCCTGATACCAATACCCTGTGACCAATGCTCGTTTGCATTTTAGCTCAGTTGGTACATCACCGGTCAAGCAATCTGGGCCCCGTTTCATAAAACGTTTGCAATTGTAGTATCCAATTATTGTAACTACCCTGTTTACAGCTGCTATGCTCTAGGCTGATGACCTACCAGTTACACTTACAACAATTGCATACATTTTATGAAATGGGGCCCTGGCGGTCTCGGATTTGAATTCCAGGAAAGCCAAATTGTATGCCAAAATTTAATTTGTATTATATATTGATTTGTAATAGAGACATAGTTGTTGAATAATGTGCATGACACTCACTTCAAGTTTAACTTTTGCTGTCACTATTGACATTGAATTTGGTGGTGTGAATGATACCCTCCTCCTTTTGCAAGCCAGAATTCAAAATTTGTGACATAATTTAAGAGCTAGTCTAAAAAGAATAGCCTAAATAAGGCTTGAAAATACCTCTTAGAGGAATTATAGTAACATTTATATCAGCCTTAATCAAGTTAGTATGTTTAAATATTTGACGATGCAAAACGGTTACCATAAAAACATCTTCTATTCGAGACTTGATTAGGCAAATTTGTTTAGATTGATTTTGTTCCTGCCAGGTTTACTTTTACACTAATGTCATTTAACATGTTTATTTCGGACAGCAACAAAATTGGAGGTGCTCATTACTTCTAGCAATTCTATCACTTCTATAATTCTAAACGTTTCACATAGCATAAAAATAAGAAAATAAGAAAATAGAAATAAGTGACACTTGTGATTTCATTTTCTCCATTTCTTTCAGAGTGACTCAAGTGACTCAATTGGTATCATTGCAACAAAGATGGCCCTGAGAAAGATTATTGAAAAATGGGTTGCATTTGCAAGGTAAGATATGTATTTGATGTTATGAAAGTTACTTGTTTTATGTTTGTAATGGTAATGTATTTCTAGTAATCTTTATTCTTCTTCTTCTTCCAAGTGCAGTACAGTCCTCTGAGTAGAGTATTATCGTACTGTTGTGCGGTGCGGAAGTGCAGCGTGCAGAACTCCAGGAGAGAGCCAGGAAAATATACTTGAATAGGCAGTCATAAAAAGTGCGAAAGTGCAAGTAAAAAGCCATCTTTGTTTCTTAGTTTTGGCGTAGCTTCAGTCCTATCAGCTCGCTCCTAAAGTGGTCGATTGTAGGAGCTGATCTTGTCGAGACTGGTAGCTGGTTCCACAGGCAGATGGCGCTTGGGAAGAAGGAAGATTGATAGCTGTTGATCCTGCAGTATTGTTGTTGAAACTGGGCTTGTTGTCGTCTAGAGCGGTATATCACAGGAAAGATGTATGGTGGTCCAGATGGTATGGCAATCAGGTTATTTACGATTCTGTACATCATAATAACCTTGAGTTGGGCTCGTCTTTCATGGAGTGTCTCCCATTTTAGGGTCTGAAGCATATGAGTGACACTATGAAGTTGGTGGTAGTCCCTCAGTACGAACCGAGCTGCGCGTCGTTGCACCATTTCTATCTTTCTGATGTGATCTTTGGTATGTGGGTCCCATGCCGTAGCAGCATACTCGAGAGTTGGACGAACATATGTAGTGTAGGCTTGTTCTTTTATCTTTTGAGGGCAGCCATGTAGGTTTCTTTGTAGGAAGCCTCTTGTTCTGTTGGCTTTCTTGCAGATGTTATCAATATGAGGCTTCCATTCCATCTTTGAGTTGATCGTGACTCCCAGGTATTTTGCATTGTTGACTATCTGCAGCTCAGTCCCATCTAGAGTGTAGGATGATTGGATGATGTTCTTCAACTTGTTTGTCACTCTCAGAACTTCACACTTAGATGGGTTGAATTCCATTTGCCATGTTGATTCCCAGTCCTGAAGGTGCACTAGGTCTTGTTGGAGAGCATCGGCATCAGCTTGGCAAGATATACGTCTATAAAGTAGACAGTCATCAGCAAACATACGGACTTTTGAAGAGACACACTCTGGGAGGTTGTTGATGTAGGTGAGGAAGAGAAGGGGTCCAAGGACGGTCCCTTGCGGTACACCAGAAGTAACTCTGGTACGGTCTGACATCTTGCCATCAACGACAACTTGCTGTAGCCGATCAGAAAGGAAGTCTCGTATCCATCGAAGGAGATTGCCACAGATGCCGTAGTGACAGAGTTTAAGTAGGAGCCGTTCATGAGGCACTTTATCGAAGGCCTTTGAAAAGTCTAGCAGTATGGCATCGATCTGTTGTCTATCATTTAAACCTTTGGCTAGGTCATGAATGGTTAGAAGTAGCTGAGACTCGCATGAATGTTGTTTGCGAAACCCATGTTGCTTCTCTGAGAGGATGCCATGGCGCTCAAGATGGTTAATGACTTCAGAGAATATGACATGCTCCATAACTTTGCAGATATGAGATGTCAGTGAGATTGGTCTGTAGTTACAAGCTTCATGTTTGTTTCCTTTCTTTATTTGCTCCTCTCCATTCTAAAGAGATCCGGAACCTTTTCACAAATACCATACACGTAGTCTGCTTTCTCATTCTAATCTCTGCCCCTTTTTGCCCTCTAATGTGCTTACCCTAGCTAAGTAATGCAGTATATGAGTTCAACCCCGTTATTAAGAGTTCTGTGCTTAATATTTATTTTGCCTTTTTTCTAATATAACAAGATACCTGTTTTAACAAGCCGATTGTGATGGTTCCAGCTCTTTTTATATACAGTCAAACCTGTGTATAGTGACCACCGAAGGGAAGTGAGAAAAGTGGCCACTGTAGACAGGTGACCTCTATAGACAGGTTCATTCCATTGTTTTTCTCTGCAGGGGATCATGTTTAGTGGCCACTATAGGCAGGTTGGCTGCTATAGACAGGTGGCCACTAAGACAGGTTTGACAGTATATGTATTTAAAAAAAAACAAGGTACCTGATATAACAATGTGATTTTCATGGTCTCAAAATCCTCATTATAAAAAGGTTCCACTGTACTTTTAATTTGTTTCCTTTGTCCTACAGAGAGCAATGTGAGGTTTGGTCTGGCTGTGCGCCCAGCGTGAAGACCAATGGACACATAGGAGTAACGTTCCCCCACATCATCATGCATCTTAACTACACAGAAATAAGAAAACAAATAAAAGGGAACTAATATATAATGTATGAATGTGAGTTTGATTGTCTTTAATCTGATTTTTGTTGTTGTGTATTTTACTTGTCACAGAGAACAATGTGAGGTTCGGTATGGCTATGCTCCGAGCGTGAAAATCAACGGCCACAAAGGAGCAACATTCCCCCGCATCATCATGCATCCCAACTACATACACAAACAAAAAAATGAAAGGGAACTAATATCTTATGTATGAATGTGAGTTTGATTGTCTTTAATCTGATATTTGTTGTTGTGTATTTTACTTGTGACAGAGAACAGTGTGAGGTTCGGTATGGCTATGCTCCGAGCGTGAAAATCAACGGCCACAAAGGAGCAACGTTCCCCCGCATCATCATGCATCCCAACTACATACACAAAAAAAAAAATGAAAGGGAACTAATATCTTATGTATGAATGTGAGTTTGATTGTCTTTAATCTGATATTTGTTGTTGTGTATTTTACTTGTGACAGAGAACAATGTGAGGTTCGGTATGGCTATGCTCCCAGCGTCAAGATCAACGGCCACATAGGAGCGACATTCCCTTACATCATCATGCCTCTTGACTACATGCTTCCTGAACTGCTCAAGAATGCAATGAGGTATTTCTGTAGAAAATTATGAAATTATGAAATAAAAATGACAAGCCTAACCATTCTTATGGGGCCGAGTCAATCATGAATTTATCAAACATATGCATATGTATATGTATATTGTCAACTTGTTAGATATTTTAGATATTTTATGATTAATTCAGTTGAAATCAGGTATATGTTCAAAATCTTTATCTGTTTTGGTTTTAATTGTCTTTGTAGAAGTGAATTACAAGAAAATGAAGAGGAAGTAAAATAATCTTTGTTCGTAATGTTATATTTTATGACAATTCTAATGATGCTTTGATTTAAGAAATGATTGAGAGTTTGCAAGTTTTTATGTTGGTCTCCTTTAGAGCGACAGTGGAGAGCCACCTAGACACGCCCATGAATCTCCCGGATGTGGTCATCACCATAGCGAATAACGACATCGACTTCATCATTAGGTGAGTATGGTGTGCGCTTAACAAGCCACAGTCAAAATGAATTGCATACTGAGGACGATTGAAACGGTTGTTTGATTTATATCAGAAGGGAGATGGGTAAGGTAGCTATTATATAAGCCTACAGCTTTGGGATTTGGTTGCCTGGTGATATCAAGGTATTATCAGTACGGGGCAGTGTTGTAGTTAAGTCCAGAAATCCCAAGACCAAGACCAGAGGGTCAGAGACCAAGACCAGACAGCTTGAGGCCAAGACAGGAGGGTCAAAGACCTAGACAGGAATGCTTGAGTCTAGCCTTCGACAATAAAGGGGGGCTACTCACATATATTGCTGACATGGGTATGTGCTGCCTCGAGGACTCCCTTTGTCAGAGCGGATAGCTATTCTACATGTATCCAATTTTTTTATCTGGAGAAGGGATGAGAGTTGTCTCTATAGCAAATAACAACAACATCTTCATAAGGTGAGTACAAAGTTACATTTTCAGGCCAAGGGAGGGGGGGGGGGGGGGGGGGGGGGTGGGTGTACAACTAGTTTATCTTCTGGATGTTGATCTCTGTATTTGGCAAATATTGGCATGGACTTCATGATAATGGTTAGTATGGTTAAGAATTTAGCCCTTGAAAGACCCATATATTTCATCTTACTGAAGGGTATTAGGAATCCATATTATCTTGCATGCTATCTATGTTTTCAAAAGCAACAGGGGCAGTAAATGCAAGAGTTGCAAGACTATGGGAACTGTCTACATCTAGCCACAGGGAGTTCAAGGTCAAGTCTAAAACTGTCAGTTGAGTTCCGTTTTGTGAGCTAAGTCATGCCTGTCCTACAGTTCCTGTATTCTTGGGACTACACAGCCCCATTTATTCATAATGAAATAAATCTGTACCCGTGTGTGTAGCAGATACGATCATACTCACAGGCAAATTCAAACAGCATTGCATCCTTCTCACATCCTAGAGCTCATCATTTTATTAAAACATTCTAAACCAGACAGTTGACATATATGCTAAAGTTGATGCCTGTTCTGCATTCCCACGGAAATTTACTTCGGCAAGATTGTTAGATTTTGGTCTCTACTACATACACAATAAAGGGTTTTTAACCAAAAATACAAACATACATACATATACATGCACGCACGCACACATACAGGTGCACACTCTAAACATCTGAACAAACACTCAGCTGTTGTATCATTAAACACTGCAGAAAATGAGAACAGGAATAGTAAAGGGAGGTAAAGAAAGAAACCAAGTATGAAACATAGACGTCACATGTTGACGTTGTTAGCCAGAAAGGTGTCCATCAGAAATCATGGCAAAAGCTATATCCCTGGAGCACATCAGAAACAACATGGAAAAGTTTCAGACAAGATGGGACAAAATAAAAGAGTATTCAGAAATCACATCAGGCTGGGAGTTGGATAGATGTCCGTGCAGGTTAGACGATTGAGGCAGGACCTACATCCCTGGAACACATCAAAGAGAACATGGACAAGTTTCAAACAAGACTGGACAAAATAAAAGAGTATTCAGAAATCACACCCGGCATGTAGTTTGAAAGATGTCCATTCAGCTCAGATGATCAAGGCAGGAGCTGCTTCATCCCTGGAACACATCGGAAGAAAGAAGGAAAAGCTTTCAGAACTTTGGAAAAGGAAGGACAGACAGATAAATGGTAAGACAAGAAAGCAAGAGAGGGAGAGCACAAATTAAGTGTTCTTCTGATGACCAGCAATCACACATCAATCCTTGTCTCTGTTTTACATTCAGTCTGTTTAGACAATCAGAAGGAGCAGCTGCATGGGGGAACATTTGTAGCACTTCTGAGGAACCAAGTACAGTCAAACCTGTGTATGACCACCTAGGAGGAAACAAGATAAGTGGCCACAAGTTCCATAACATTGTTTTTCTCGACAGGGAACACCTTTGGTAGCCACTATAGGCAGGTTGGCTGCTTTAGACAGTTGGCCGCTATGACAGGTTTGACTGTACAATGTAATGATTCAGCCTAATTCAATCATTGATGTCTAGTATATGCAACTAGTCTTTATTAAAGTTTGCCATTACAATTACAGCACTGGTGCAGAACGAATGTAACTGATAAGTTTCTACAAAATAGAAGGTGATGCTGGGATATTACCATAATATTGTACAAGTTCCAATAAAATAACAAAGTTTAACAAATTATTGTTACTATATACTAATATCCACCATTATACATGCAAGTTTTCAATCCTTTGTCAATAATTTCCTCAAATAACTATGGTAGAAGTTCATTATTTTTCTTGTTAACTTAGAATAATTTATACATGTAAATGCAGTACAAATAAGCTACACATGGTTATAACTGTCTATGTTCTCACCTAATTATATACAAAACAAATATGAAGTTAAATGTATAAGTATCCATCAATAATTTATATACAATGATTAAAATGATTTTTAACCTACAAAACAATGAAGAAAATTCATGTTGTGACATCAGTCCTATTTCAAAAGTAAAAACATAAAAGGAATATTTTTTTAATGATTTTTCAGAATTTCAGGTTTCAATGACAGTCCCAAAGAATAAATAGACCTGAATTATGTGTACCATGATCTAAATGGCAGAGATTTGTTTTCATTATTTACATGTGGTTAATGGAAGAATGACAACACTAATTTATAATTATTATGAGTTGTATTCAAGATACCATGTTTTTGTTTTTGTTTTAATGTAAATAGACGATTCCGGTTTCAAGTCTATAGGGCCATAACTGGAGGGCTTCCAAGAGTACAACAAAAGATCATTTGAATAGGTTTTAACCGTTATGCAATAAGTCAGACCTGTGTATTATTGTCTCCTAAACAATCAGCGACCTTTGTTCAGCATGCTAGACATGCTTGAAGCACCCCAGTTATGGCAGACATAGACTTGAAACTGGATTGGTCTATAGAGCTACTTCTGACTGTGACATGACAATTTGTATGAAACTAGCACCAATTTAACCTAAGTTATTCACAGGTAGTTAAACAAACAAATTTTTTTCTTCAGATGTGATTCACTGGCGCAGATTTGCTGAAATTACTTTTGTTGGGGATGAATGAATAGACCATCCCCCGTAAAGACACTGCATACAGATCTACGCCAGTGATCCGTTTACATTTATATTACTGACTGAACAAAAGTTATATTTATACACACCATGGTTAGCACAGTTTATCTTACAAAATAATACAAGAACATAGTCAAAATGTCCAAGACATATTTAACTTTCAACCTCTGGATTTGTTTTGACAATATTATTTGACTTATTACGCTACGTATGTAAAACTATGTCCTGTACACAAGTAGTTTGAAAAATGAAAAGGCATTGTATTCTTCTTCTTTTTTTTGTATGTATTATCAGATATCCTATAAGTTCCCATACTTGAATGAAGTTAACACTGTATTGTTTACAATTACAATATTATGTATTTCATATATGTGAACACTTGAAACTGTTGCAACAATATTTATATTCAATCAGAATTGTTTGGTTAATTGCTTTATCAGCTTATTACTAGTATTTCATATGTTACAATTCAGTAACCATTTGATGCATCTACATGTATTCTATGTGTTAGAATACTTGTATGTTGTGTATGTATCGAATATTGCTTTGTATTTCAACATGTACATTTCATGTAAATGCCAACTAGCTGTAAATCACTGATGGAAAAAATATAACCATCCCAACATATTGACGTTTAGTTCTGCTTAGTATATAACTTGCGTCAGATATCATTTGTTACAATGAGAAAATAAATAATGGATATACAAATATGTTCCATTACATATTTTCTCATTGTAGCTGCCTCAATAATTGAATGCCAGTCTTTTGAATACTGTCTTCAGATACAGTAGATGCTTGTTCATCATTCAGTAGACATGTTTACTTTACTATTCTACAAATACAGAATATAATTTACAGAATCCACTGATGGGCGTACTCGTGTTTACTACATACAGTGAAACCTCATTATAATGAGCACCATGGGCCCATTGAATTTACCTTGATATATTAGATATCTTGTAGCAGGGCTTAAGATTAGAAAAATACATAGAACCGGGACCTATGTAATTACCTCGCTATATCAATTATCTGGTTATATTAGAGCTTGTCATAAAGAGGTTTCACTGTATTCTGTAGTGATTTACTCTGTTGATGTACCAGGTGTAATCTCTGGAGCGTGTACATCCTCTCCCGGTACTCGGTCTGGTCCACCTTCCTTGTCAAGGCCTGCCTGGATCGCTGGTGTGGACTGCAGGGGCTGCATGGGAAAGAACATTGCCATCTCTGCCAGCTTATTCATCTTCTTGGTGGCGCGCTTTGCCTCCCGCTTGGCCTTGCTCTTTGCCTTTGCCTTCGACTTGGCCTTCTTGTCACTCTTCTTTGACTTGCTTTTCTTTGCCTTCTTGAACTTCACCTTCAGCGGAGAATCCTTGGCCGAGTTCTTCCTCTTCTTCCCATGCATCATCAGACCTGCGACCAGCTGCTTGGCAAGATTCTTCTTGAACTCCAACGTGCACATCTTGCGTGCCCCTGACACTGTTCCATTGTGGCTGTTGATGTAGGTCTCCTTCATGATGATGTATCCATTGGCCATGCATGTGTCAAAGATGAACCAGAAGAGGTAGTGCCACCACTTGTTTGACGTTCTGGAGGAGGGGTACTCCAGACGTAACTGGTTGGCATGCGAGCAGCCATGCAGGTACTTGTTGCAGTTGGAGATGGACTGTGGGCAAGGTACGGATTTCACCCAGCCATCCCTCTGCTTTCTTGTCACGTTATCCATCACCGTGGCATCGTCAGCAGTTGACAAGACATGGACAACTCTCTTATCCTTCCAGGCATATGCACAAGTGTTGCCCTTCTGGACGACGGCAGACTGACCATGTTGGGTGAACGACTTTGATCCCAGCTGAACCTCGGGGAAGTCCTTGCGGTCAGCTTTGACTGTTCCTCTGCATCTGATGCCCAGATCATAAAGTCTCTCAAACAAGTATGGACTGGAGAAGAAGCCCTTCATATTCACAATAGCATTCATGTTATGCAGGTCTTTGGTCAGATCAATCACCACTCGGGCAGCCAAACCACCTTCCATCTTGCCAGCCTGCGACTTTCCAGTGTAGAACTGGAAGTCGTTAACGTAACCGTTGGTAGAGTCTGCTCGCATCCACACCTTGATACCAACTGAGGTACCATCAGCTGATCTCTGCCTCCAGCCCAGTTTACCTTTGTAGCTTATTATGGTTTCATCGATGCACAGGTTTTGGTGTGGGTGGTAGTGATCTTTGATTGCCCGTAGCACAGTGTTTAGAATGGGGCGGATAGCATGTAGCTTATCATGGTCAGGAGTCGTCACTGGGGGGTTAATGGTCATGTCATTAGCACTAAAGTTTCTGGCAATGTTCTGGAAGCGGTTCTTGGGCATGATCTGTGATAAAGCAAGATTTCCAAACAGCCAGTCTGTCGACCAGTACATGTCCTGGTGAGGGAGATTCAAAATGCTCATGTAGATGCGAATTCCGAGGTATGCTTTTATCTCATTCAGATCGAGGGGGACCCAATGAGCATTGGCTTTGTCTTCGCGACATTGTTCGGCATATCTGTTTGTCTCTATCATGAGCTGCTCTATGACCGACTCTGGGAACAGCATGTTAAAGTAGGTTATCTCTGGAGTCCCAGGAGGGCAGATAATAGCAGGTCCAGGCTGAGGGGCATTGAATGCAGGAGTTGGGGTTCGGCGGACATGATGCGACCATCCAGCAGGTTGGTTGGCATGGTGATCACTACTACTTTTATCCTTTGATGTGGATGTTGATGAATGAGATGTTGTTGTTGTAGTAGTTGGAGGGGGTGCTCGTGGGGGCATGGGCAATCCATGGAATGGTATTGAGGGACCTCCACCTTGTGCTGCACTCATATCTGCTGCATGTCGGGCAGCTTGTTGAGCAGCCTGCTGTACCAGACCGAGTCCTATGCTCTGAGCAAAAGCCTGCTGAATCATGGTAGAGTTGAGCATCTCTTTCCTGCTTCCATCTAAGTTTGTATAGGTCTTCTCTATTTGGTCTGCTGTGTTCTCTGATTGGTCATCAACGCTGATATCATCAGAGTCAATATCGGAACAGTCAAAGGGAACGGGGTGTTGCAACATGTTGCCAGCATTGTGACTGTTGTCCGGCATGTTCCTGTGACTGTCGGGCATACTTCTGTGAGTTTGGTCTGCCATGCTTCTGTGACTCGCTTCCTGCATGTTTCTATGAGCAGCCTCTGCCATACTCCTGTGACTGGCCTCTGCCATGCTCCTGTGGGTGGCCTCTGCCATGCTCCTGTGGGTGGCCTCTGCCATGCCTCTTTGACCAGCATCAGCCATGCTTGCTCCCATGTTGCCTTGATGTGGGGGGCCATGTTGTGGATTGACCATGGGTGCCATGGTCGGCAAGGTGGGATTCATGTTCATGCCAGGACCTCCCACAGTCCGTGAGGGGTCATACAGGCCAGCCATCTGCTGTATGTTCGCCATCCTTTGGAAGAAAAATTTACAGAAAATAGAGATTTAAAATGTGACAAAATGCTTCATACACATTTTTGAGATGTATAGCACTATAAATCAGATAACTTTGAAAGAACAAATGTTGTATCATGATAAACACTCTGATGCAGGGACTTTAATTTTGTTTCCTAGTGAGCATTTGCACATGATAGAACCCCCAAATAAATTGGAATTAATTTAAAATGAGATGGTTTTATGACTTTTACCCAATGAGGAAGGAAAGGTGGTCCTGCACCCCAACATTCACATTTATTTTCTATTTAAATGAAAGAAAAGTTTTAGTAGTCCAATTCCACAAAAAAGCTTGGAAAAACAGGTTTCCAGAAAATGTTTTTTATTTAAAAGCTCGTCATCATACTAAATTATGTGCTCAGCTCATGTGTGCAGAAGAAGACTATTGTCTACAAACTTGGAACTTCTTTGAATTTACAAAAGAACTAGTCTGTTCTGCAGACCCATGAATGTTTGTTCACAGTAGTTATGATAATAAATTTTTAGATGCATATTTCTACATTTAATGGTGGGACAGATTACTAGAAGTACCGTATTTGTCGGTGTATTAATCGCTCCGGTGTATTAACCGCATCCCTAACTTTGGGGGGTTTTCCATGAAAAAAAAAAAAATTTGATTATGTGCCGAGAGTAAGGAAAACCATCCATCTTTTCCAGAGTTTTATTCTATGAAATATACTTCAATTTACTGAAGTCTCTGAAGCACATTAAGGAAATTATGAGCCCCTTCCCCGATCAATCCGTAATTTATAACATTTTTTGAGCTTAACAGAAAACAAAACACGGAACACTATGCATGGGACTGTAGTGAACAAACGAAGACAAACGGAAGACAAACAAAGACAAAACAAAACATGAATAAAATCAGAGATGAAAAAAATGTACCTTGATATGTTTATTCCTTTTTACAAGTTCAGATTTGGTTATATCTACCCTTGATATTAGTAAATTAGGGAATAAGAAATTGTGATCGTAAGTTGCAAGTGGAGATACAAATATGCGTGGTGAAAGCTGGAAGTCTGGAACTTACGTGATTTGGTATCTCCCAAAATAAGGGGTGATTCAACAAAACCTTGGGTAAGGGTTACGATGAAAGAACTTATAAGAAGGAAATAAATATCAAGGTACATTTTGTCATCTCTGTTTTGAAAATTATATTGAAATTTTATAACAGGAATCTGCTAAATATTCAACTTAGTTTACCTGCAAACATTTGAACACCCCTACATATAAATTGACTCTTCCAAAAAGGGGGGATCCCCAGTAGCCTAGCTACTTAGAGATGTGTCTAATATATGAATATTCATGAGCAACAGCGTGTTACTGCTCATTAAATATGCAATTTTAATTTATTTTTCACTAACCACTCACTACTTTGATTATGAGAAAATGTATATATTGATAAATGCTACGTATTACAGTAAGCTCTTTTGGGAGGCTAAACCAACGTTGTATATATTCCAACAGCACTACAAGGTGTCCTAAAAAAAACTTGATTTCCTCAAGTAGGCATTTTGAGTGTACAATTTTCTTATATCTGTGTATTAACCGCTCCCCCCATTTTTGCGGTTCTCCCGCCAGAAAAAAGGGGCGGTTAATACACCGGCAAATACGGTACTTTGTTTTGGAGTGGTATTGGTATGCTACCCTCGCTAAAGCAGTTTCATACTCCACGTCTTTAAACACAACAAAATTGGTTTCTATCAACCATTTTCTTATCCCTCAAGTCTGTTGGAAATATCAGAGTCCTTTTTTACAACTTTTCTTGTTTTGGATGCGCCTCGGTTCCATAAAATTTTCACTTGCAGTCAGTAAAATTAGAGGAACTTAGTGAGCAGCTACATTTACGCGGCGTGAGTGGAGAGTAGCAATTAGAATACCCATGCGGCAAGCGACAACAGGTAGGGCCCGCAGTGCTAGCCTCGACTCTATGGCAGGTACACTTGTGAACTAGCGCTCCAGTTTGTATCGCATTGAAAAATGACAATTCATAATTAAAACAATTACAAATTTACAAGTACATGTATAATAACTGGGGAAATATTGCATCTATCACATTCATTCCTGCGCAGTTTGCCAGGCTTAGATTAGGAACAAATTGTCCGTGTCTGACGTCGCCGGTAGTTTAAAAAATCATGTCTTTTTTGTTGTGATCAAATTTTGTGTTATCAAACTTGCAGCATTCATTTGGCATGGAATATTATGTAATCACTCAAAATTCTTGTAACTACTGCTAAATTTAGTATTAATTTAGGCCACGAAGTGCAAATCGAGCACAATTTGCGACAATCATATTTATTATTGCATGCATGCAACAGACACATGCACAAATGTGACCCGCAACCATTTTCAATACGTGGGGCTGCAGTGTATAATCTGTGTGTGGAATTATAGGGATTAGCTTTGTCCGTGCGATCGACATTTTCAGCCCCAATTTATGCATCTCCCGGTGGATGCGAGAATATTTTTACCAAGCGAAATATTGCAATTTAGATCGAATAACTATATGATTACCTGAATGGCAAGTTGAGGTTCATTTGAAGGCCGTTTGTCTTCCCTAGCGTAGAAAAATCGTCGAACTGCAATCTCCGATGTTGGCTTTTTTTGCGTATTTTCTATGTATTGTATTGTTTTGGTGCGTGAATGACCCCTATTCATTAGGTCAACTTGGGTACGCGGAGGGTTAATGGTGGTGCGGCGTTAACCCTCCGCGCACCTAATTCGATTGTGTGCTTCCGCGAGGGCGTTGTGTTGGGTTAGCAATAGGACCTATATCTTTTCTTCTTGTGAAATTTATGTTGTTCGGCCATTATTTAGCTTTCCATAGTGAGAATTGACAGATAATGAAAAACAGTGGGAGAATTGTGATATTATGGTCGCAATTAGGTGCCATAATGTTCCAGGTACGCCAATCGTGAATCTGTATACATTGTGATGTAGATTTTTCCCCTCACACTCGCAGTCAGTCAAGCAAGGGGACGATGTCGATGAGGGTGGGGTGCTAGCGATGTATGGCGATTGGCGGTGTGCGGCGGTCATCATCCAGTGTTATACTTCAATGTCATCATCTCATGTTACTTTTCAGTCCAAATCGGGTTATCGGAATAAAACAAAATGGCACAAAATATTATTTATTGTGCACATATGAAAAGAGTCTCGAACTGAGCATTGTTTTTGTTTGCGAATAGGTGTCTGCTTATTGTACAGGTCATAAATTGAAATGGATATGATATATACTGCTAATGTTGTAATGGTGATGATATAGATAACGATAATAATATTACTATTACAATAATAATACTAAATAATAATAATAATAATAATACCAAAACAAAAATAAAAACAAATAATACCCCGGTAATATGGGCATTTTGATAGTATAAGTAGGCTAGGTAATTATAATTTTTCAACATGGGCATGGTCAAAATATTAATATTTTGACAACATGAATAGTTATGACTTGAATAGGAGTTCTATATACTCGATATACGCTAGTAGGAAAACGATGAGTACATGAGCGTTGGGGATGTTTTTCTCAGGGGGGGGGGGGGGGGGGGGGGCCTGGGGTATTTTGCCCGAATAATTTTCCTTCCCCTAATAATTTTTCTTCCCGACTATTCACCCGACAAGTCCTCGCCTTTTTTATGCCCGCTGAGAATGATGGTTTTTGATGGCTTAGTCCGAAAATAACACGATTTCCCCGAATATGAGACGATTTCCCCGAAAATAAGATGACTTTGGCCGAATGTAACATGAGTTTGCCCAAATATGACATGGTTTTGCCCGAATTTCGGGTGCCTTTTCCACGAATATTGTGGTTTTCAACCCCCACGCCCGCCTCCTGAGTGACAATAAAGTAGCTAGCCCGAACGATGGATGAGGATGGAAGGGGAGAAAGCGGAAAAGGAAAATAAGCTAGCAGAAGGATGAGCTGAAGAGTAAGGAAAGAACACAAGGGGGTGAAGCCAAAATAGAGGAAGACATGCATTTGAGAAAAGAGAGTTGACTAATAAGAAATTAAAGTAAAGAGGAGAGGGCGAAGTGAGTATGTAAGACATTCAAAGGGAAGGGGATCGAGAGGGAGTGAAAAGGGAAGATGAAGTTGAAAACGATTTTTTTAAAGGGGGGATGTGAAGAAAAATTGATGGGAATTAGAGAAAGAAGGGAATGGGAACTGGGGTAAGAAATTAAACGGAGGGGAGAGGAATGGGATTGTGGACTAAGAAATATGGGCAGTGGGAACGTGGAGAGGTTATAACGAGGTTGAGAGAGAAAAGGGAATATGAAGAACACATTCAAGGAAGAAGGACGGAAAGAGGGGATGGTGAAGGAGAAGAAATTATCAGTAGCGTCAGCGAGAGAGAGGGGGGAATTAGGTGGAGGAAAGAAAATTGAAGGGACGAGATGGATGGGGGGGGGGGGGGGGGGGGTGATGGAGAATTGGGAGACATTTGTTGGGTGAGCCGAGATTGACGAATGATAGATGAAGATGGAAGGGGAGACAAAGAAAATAAGTTAATAAATTAGTGAATTAGGTGATGAAAAGAAAACGGAACGGGATAGGAGGATGAGTTGATAAATGTTGAGAAATGTTGGGGTGAGAGATTGACGGGAAGGTGAAGAAGAAAAATAAACTAAAGGATGAGAGATACATGTATAGAACCGAAGAAGAAATTAAAGGGAGTGTGAGAGACAGAAGGGAAGATGAAGAAGATAAAAAGGAGTGGGGGCCGGATCGATAGAGAATAGAATTCCGTGGAGAAAACGAAATAGATTCAATGGAAACAAATAAATGACATAGAGTGGAGAGGTAAGCGAAGGTGAAAAGGTTAAGGCAGAAGGGGATGTGGTGAAGAAGATATGTGGGGGTAGAATGGTATGTGACGAAAGGCGGAATTAAAGGAAGAGTGAGATATAGAAGGGAAAGGGAAGAAGAAAAATATAAGGGGAGGTGAAGAAGAAGAAATTAAAGAGAGGTTTAAAGAGAAGGGAAGATGAAGGAGATTGAATTAAAGGGAGGAGAGTGCTAGTTAGAAGGTAAGGTGAAGAAGTAGAGAATAAAGAAGGGTGAGCGATAGAACGGAAGATATATAAGAAGCCAAGAAGAATTACAGGAAAAGTAAAAGATTAAAGGGGGCTGAAGAAGGAGTTAAAGGGAGGTTGCATTATAGATCGAGGGAAGGTGAACGAGAAGAAATTTAAGGGAGGGTGCGAGTTAGGAGGGTTAGCGAGAAATAGAAGGAAAGATGAAGGAGACGAAATTAAAGGGAGGGTGAGAGATAGAAGGGAAGATGAAGAAGAAATTAAAGGGAGGGTGAGAGATAGAAGGGAAGATGAAGAAGAAATTAAAGGGAGGGTGAGAGATAGAAGGGAAGATGAAGAAGAAATTAAGGGGAGGGTGAGAGATAGAAGGTAAGGTGAAGAAGAAATTGAGGGAGCATTTAAGAAGGGAATATATTAAGCCAAGAAGAATTAAAGGGAAAGTGAGAGATAAAAGGGAATATGAAGAAGAAGAAGGAATTAAATGGAAGGTGCGAGAAAGAAGGGAAGGTGCAAGAGAAGAGATTAAAGGGATAGTGAAGATAGAAGGGAAGGAGAAGAAGATGAAATTAAAGGAAAACTGAGGGATAGAATTGAAGAAAGAAAGAAGGACAATTTTCAAGGGAGAGTGCGAAATAGAAGGAAAGGTGAAGGAGCTGGAATTAAAGGGAGGGTGAGAGATAAAAGGGAAGATGAGAGAGAAGAAATTAAAGGGAGAATGAGATATAGAAGGGACAGAGAAGAAGAAATATGAGATTGAAGGTAAGATATTAAGCCAAGAAGAATTAAGTGAGAGATACAAGGGAAGATGAAAGAGATTAAATTAAAGGGCGGGTGAGAGATGTGTAAGAAAAAAATATTAAAGAGCATGCTCTAGAAAAATTACCTTGTTGTACATGTAAGAGGGTTTTGTTGGATGCTATCAGAGCTGTTATCACAAGTTTCACAGTTATTTACTTATTATTAAAGGGGACCACCAGGCAAAGAACAACACATAATTATATGTTTTGGTACCATTTTGTGATATCAAATAGATACCCAACATTTTGCAAAGGGTTGTGTAATTCATAAACAAAGCGATTAATTACCACCACTTACGGAACCACTATTATTTCCTGGTTCCTTACGTGCCGAACATTTGCGAGTGCGCCAATGCTATTCACGCGTACGTTTGGAGACAATATAGAATCCCGGACGATTCGTTCGCTCTGGACAAAGTAGTCTTCGTACATGCAGACCCATGAACACATGGTTAAGAATGGTGATGCGTTTCCAATTTTTTTTTTCTTTTTCTAAAAACATATTTGTGTGAACTTGTTGATGGAATGAACTACTAAAGATGTTACCTTTCATTTATAAGAATATTATTTTTGAGTGATGGTACCCTTTAACATGCCCCGTCAATAACATTTTGGTCCCTTTATGCCAGAATCTTTCATAATTTTGTTAAATGTATTCTTGTATGATTATAATTTAACTGTATTTATTCATATTTTTTTGATTGATTGAATAAAAGTAAAATTGAATGGAAATTAATTGACAATTTTTGTTTGTTTTTGTGTGCAGGATATCAGACAGAGGGGGTGGCATTCCACACCTTCAGTTCAAGAAGGTGTTCCAGTACCACTTTACCACAGCTAATGACAATGACAACAACTCCAGCTACATGGGACTGGGCGGAGCACTGGAGACCATGATAGAAGCATCCAATCAGAACAAAGCAGGACCACTCTGCGGGTTAGTTGATAAGAAGACATGTTCTTGACCCTTGTTGGGGTCCTTTAGTTCTAGCATGCATTTTATTTACATTTTTAGATAAAACAATAACAATGACAATAACTCCAGCTACATTGGATTGGGTCAGGCACTGGAGACCATGATAGAAGCATCCAATCAGAACAAAGCAGGACCACTCTGCGGGTTAGTTGATAAGAAGACATGTTCCTGATCTTTTTAGGGGGTCCTTTAATGTATAAATCAATAATAAAGACAAAAATACACAGTATTTAGAGATGCTGGAGACCATGGTAGAGCTATATCTATTTATAATTAAAATTATGTAGTTGAACCTGATTGCTAGAATTGCATCAATGATCATGGATCTTTATTCTTTATTTTTTTCACAGATTTGGTTTTGGTCTGCCGGTGTCAAAGGCTTACGCCGAGTATCTGGGAGGAAGCCTGGCCCTAGAAACAATGCAGGGAATCGGGACCGATGTCTACCTCCGGCTACGTCACATCGACGGCAAGCAGGAGAGCTTCAGGATCTAGGCCAGGCCAAGACAGATAAATCAAGTGTCAGTTCCAGGCCTAGACAGAAAAATATGTCCCTGTTCCTGGCCTAGACAGAAAATCAGTCTTTGTTCCAGGCCTAGACAGAAAAATCAATCTCTGTTCCAGGCCTGGACAGAAAAATATGTCCCTGTTCCTGGCCTAGACAGAAAATCAGTCTTTGTTCCAGGCCAAGACTGAAAAATCAGTCTCTGTTCCAGGCCTGGACAGATAAAATATGTCTCAGTTCCAGGCCTAGAAAGAAAAATCAGTCTCTTTTCCAGGCCTAGACAGAAAAATCAGTCTCTGTTCCAGGCCTGGACAGAAAATCAGTCTCTTTTCCAGGCCTAGACAGAAAAATCAGTCTTTGTTCTAGGCCTAGACAGAAAATCAGTCTCTGTTCCAGGTCTAGACAGAAAAATCAGTCTCTGTTCCAGGCCTGGACAGAAAAATATGTCTCTGTTCCAGGCCTAGACAGAAAAATATGAAATATGTCTCTGTTCTGAAGGTTGTTCCACCGAGACTGCATCTGGCTCCACTGACCATCTGCAGTAATATAATGAGGTGGTAGTATGAAGTTGGATTTATACAAGAACAAATAATCAACTGCAACTTTGTGTTTTATATGCAAATCCATTGCATAAAATATGTGTTGGTTTCAAGTGAATTTTCAGTTGATATCAAATGCAAGATGATTGATTGGCATGTCGCGATTAAACTCTTTTATGCAATAGGCAGAACTTTGTGTTTGATTGCAAGTTTGCAACTTAAAGTTCTTTTAGCAATATGCCCTCTGCTTGTCTCAAGGCTAGTTTGCTAGTCTTCATAGTCTTGTGTGTGTGTCTGGCCATGCATCACTGAAGAATATCAATAATGGACATATTTTATCTCATGCGTATCAACCTGGATTGAGTTTAGAGTTGGAAATGAAAATGAGAAGCCATCGACTAAGAGTAACTGCATGAAGATTAGATATTTGTTTTCATTATGTTCTCATCTTTCATGGTCCTATCTTTTGAAATATTACGTTTTAAACATAATTTGAATGATACAACTCATACTTAATGGGGCTACCTAATATTAACTTCTGAATATTAAAGTTGCACCTGTAAAGTGTCAAATATTGCCCAAAATGACATTTGAGACGTCAATTCTGTACCAAAATCATTGTAAGATATGTCCGAATGATGTGTGAAAGTTTCATTGAAAAAGAACACTGCTTTCCTGGTTAAAAAAGCGAAAATATGCGTCGGCTTTTACAACGAATTACTGTATGACGTTTATGAGGTTTATGACCATTCATTAATGCTCTTGAGCTGAATGATAGATATCGTCATACTAAAGGGGCATTTGAAAAAATCTAACCCTATTTTATTCTTCTCTTACCATAAGCTAAACAACACGGTAGAAGAGAAACGAGGAAGCTCCAAGTAATTTTCGTGGAGTTAGACACTTTACAGGCATCCCTTTAATTTGTTTAAGTCCCATTTTAAGCTGATATTTTCCAACAATATCATGGAGACTTACCCTTGTTGTGTATTGTGCATTTTACGGGTATACTAAGTAGTGTAGTTTTATAGATGGAATAGATAGAATGTTTTGCATGCTTATCCTATAGATGTATTAAAACAGTATTAATTCAATACCAAATGTAGGTGAAGGTATGTCTAGCATATATACCTTAGGTTAGACATAACAAAATATTGGGGTATACTTGACGATTAGCCTTTGATGTTTTTGGTAGAAAAATCCCCCAATCTAATAAAGATGGTTATTTATTCATCTAACTTTAGGACTGCATGCATACATCTATACTTTTCTACCCACCATTTTTTTTTTCATCTTTATTTTTAACAAAATGTGAAATTAAAAATGTAATGCTTATTTATTTCTGCATTAAATGTTGAAAGTGATCAATTTAAAATGTAGTGGTCTGATCTAATGGTCGGATCTACAATTCCTTTTTAAGTACATTTGATGATTTTCTTCTCATGAAACTATCTTTGCCTTAGGAGCATTATCAATAGAAGATGGAATTGTTGTCTCTGCAGATTGATTATTCATGCATATATCCTTTTATTGGATTTACCTACAGACATATATATAGTTCATGTGTATATTTATGTATGTTACACATCCTATTTTCATGATATTCATTGTTGTAGTTCATTCGATGTTATTCACAATCCTTCCCTTTCCTGGTAAAGGGAAAACAAAACATGTAGCAATATAATTGTAAAAATCATGAAATTTAGTTTCATTTTCATTTTGAATAAGTGAAAAATAATGTTTATTTGGTGTAATACAGTACAAATGTTGTACTCTATTGAAGTAAGATTCTTTTCGTCATTTTTATTTTCATTGTAAAGATTTTTTTTAATTGATACATACATGTATGTGTGTCATATTGACATAAATATACATGATTTAAATTACAAGATAAAGTAACTAAAGGAACATAATTTGAAATTGGTGTTTGTCTGTAAATCATAATGTACTAAAGGCATAGGGTTATGCATTTTGTTTTACTATATTAATATTTCACTTTAAATAATTAATATAAGTAGAGATTAATTGCAGGTACATATATGGTTTCAGCTTTATATTACCAAGTACAAACAATGCAATTTGTATGTCATATTCTTTACGCTAAGCATTTGAAATAATAGTGTGAAGAAAAATATTGTTTGCAGCTGTCATCTTTCCTTTAAGTTTGAATTTCAAGGAAAAATAAATATATTTCCTCATGTGATCTTAAAGTAAGTTATTCTTTGTAAGTTTGTATTGTTGGTTCTTTAACCAAGTGAAAACAAAAAACATGTAATAGCAGTTTACGATATGAATAAATAGTATGTGCCTATTTTCTATAACATATACATATAGTTCGTACATGTGAAATTTGTAAGTAGTACAACAACAAAACTAATGTGAATTGGATATAATTTTGAAGAATGATAAGATGCAGAGTTTGTATGCAATCATTTTTAATGTCTTCTTAGGAAGATGCAGTTGAGTTGTGAAGCAAATCACATAATCAAGAGACTGAAAACTTATTTATTTGGCTGCTTAATGTTGTCCAAGTCCAACTCAAGGAAGCTTTTTTGTTGTTGATATACATGTATGTCCCTTATATTTTACATTCTATCTTATTTATTTATTATTTTTGACAACCTAAGTTGTATTCACTTTATTAATATACATTTGGCTAAATATTTTTTTTTGTAAAGGTGTGCTTTGAGTGCTGCTAATGTTCCCTCATTTATATGATCGTTATAATAGCGATGACAAATGTACTCTCTTCAACAATAATTGGCAATTGAGGTTGTTTCAAAGTTCATGCCCGTTTCTAAAAAAAAAAAAAAGATTCCATTGATAAACATATCAGTTTATTTATTTTTGCAACCTAAGCTGTATTCACTTATTATATTTTGGCTGATATTATTTGCATCTATAAAAATGTGTGCTTCAAGTACTACAAATATTTAGAATGCAAGACCCTACAAGCGATTGTAGAAACTAGCAATATAATACCCCAAAAGGGGCCTGATTATTACTCCAATATCCTCCAAGTATATATCTATTCATTTTATTGCAGTTGGTGTAGGGAAAGTGTTTTTGTGCTTGTACAGTATTTTTCAATTTGCATTCACCACCATTTATTTCATATAACAACAGTAGTGGGTAAAATCATTTTAAGCTTAAGTGTTGAGAATGTAAGGCATTACACATGATTGTACAAAAAATATTACCAAAAAGGGACTTCATAGGCATTTTGATATTCTACTAGTATAATATTTTGCAGCTGTTTTTAGAGAACATGTTCATGTGCTTATATTATGTAATGGTATTTACCACAGCTTTGTAACAGCTGAGGTAGGAGGTAAAGAAAGTGTTTTACATATATTTTATTCAATGCGGTAGATAATATATATTATAGCATTAGAGTGAAGCTTAAGTAGACATTTTCTTTTATTTCAAACACACGTTCATAGTTTCTGAGATTTCATGTCAATTTTCTTTGAGTAAATGTATGTTGCAAGATTATTCTACAACTGTTGTATTAATATTGATTGACAATGTGATGTTACCATGATTGATGTACATGTAGAGTTGGCTTTGTAATGCATACTTCGGATTCGTGGAGTCATTTAGTTATAATAAATGCAGAAATTATGACATTTAAGTGATCATATCTTGCTTGTAATCGCATTTACATGAATATACAAATTCAAAGAGGCTCCATTAGTTAGTATAAACACTAACATTACTGAAATTGTGTTCTATTATTTGTTTTGTTCTTTTGATAGTAAACAAAAGAACAGAATTTGTATTTGTTTTAAAAGAATGTAAAGTTACATCGGTGTGCTACATGTGGATTAGGCCGTTTGCAGTAGCTCTCCATTTAGGGTTTTTCTGGGTCAAGATTGATGTTGCTGTCCAGTATTTACAAAATATAATAAGTTGTCCTAAATTCACAGCGTCAAAACAAATGTAAAATCTTGCCCGTTTTATTCAACTCAGTTTAGCCTTGTTACAATGCTGTAGACAAATTTATGTTGGTTCGCAAGAAGTGAAGAAATACAGTCTTACATACATGTACATACTAGTACCTGGTATTACAATTTATAATGTTAAATATTGATATTGACATATTTCTACTGTTGCCCTTTAACAGCTGTTTTCATAAGTATGTAGCACGTTTTCTTAATACTAAATATATGTGTTTGTGTTATTTTTTTTAAATTCTCTTCACTTGTATTTTGTGTGCTGTATTCTCAATTTTATGCTACCAAAAAAGGAAAATGTTTTTCAAATGGGTAATGCATCTAATACCTAGTAGGTTTTGCTGCAAAACTTGTGTTAATTGCTTGCTTCTTTGTGGTTGACTTTATGCTTTGATAACTTCCATGTTATAATTCACAATTCAGAGAATGCTTGTAAATAAATATCCAAGATATGGATATCCTTACAACTTTTTTGTGTGTATTAAATTTTGTTGTGTTATGTAGCAATCACACCGCCAAACCAGGTTAGCAGTCAAACCAAAAGAGACCGACAATTCCGATACCACACCGACACCAAACCAACAGCACCCGGAACGTCCCCGAATTGTTCGGTCTGGTGTCGGTTTGGGTTCGGTTTGATGGTGTGACTGCTACATTACTTGCTTGCTGGGTTGTCTGTGGGTCTGCCAAGTCAACTAGACGATAAGTAGAGCGCACCCTTTCTTATCATTGGGATCCAGAGTTCAAAACCAATTTTTAAATGCCAACTGCTAGTGTCCTTCAGCAAGACAATTACTCCACTATTGACACTTTCTAACCAATAAAAGGGGTGGATCATTATACAATTGTATACCGTTGGGTGTGCCTTAAGTCTGCCTGAAATCGTTACTCTCTCGAGAGAGTAAAAAGTGTGCATCACTGCTGATTGACCTTGTGTCCAATGACCGATATAATCTTAAATTGAGGCCTGTAAAGTGTCCGATGTTGCACAAAATGACATTTGAGACTTCCTGTACCAAAATCATTGTAAGATATGTCTGAATGATGTGTGAAAGTTTCATTGAAAAAGAACACTGCTTTCCTGGTTAAAAAAACGAAAATATGCGTCAGCTTTTACAACGGAGGTTTATGACCGTTAGTTAACGATTTTGAGCTAAATGATAGATATCGTCATACTAAAGTGTAACCCTATTTTATTCTTCTCTTACCATACCATAAGCTAAACAACACGGTAGAAGAGAAACGAGGAAGCTCCAAGTAATTTTCGTGGAGTTAGACACTTTACAGGGATCACTTTAAAGCAATGATGATCAGTCATAATAGGCACTAAATAAATCAAGTACATGTTTATTATTAGTATTGTTGTTATGATTACGATTATAATTATTAGTATTATTATCATCATCATCATCATCACAGACACATTGAATTGTAACGGTTTATTTATTAACCACAACAGGCAGATACAACAATGAGTACACATTACATTCCAGCTACATACAATATCTAGAAAAGGAAAGAGTGGATAGTTTTAGTTTCTTCACATTGATCCAAAGAACTTTATTCTTGTACAGAACATGATTGATTACATGACACAACAGTGGAAAAAAAATTTACACAAGTTTCAAAACATGATTGTATAAATATTCCACGTTTTAATGTAGTTGTGACATAATTTACTTCAAAGCAACACAATAGAAACAAACGTGTCAAGCAAAACCTTTCACCCAATATTCACCTAATGTCACCAGAGAACTACATGTATATAGAAATATAAATGTTTGACACATTCAACAAAAATGTATGAACATAAATGTGAACCGGTAATTCATGTTTTGAAGAAATGGGCATTTTAAGTTCACATAATGTGTGTAAAAGCCCTATGATTGTAAAATTGAAACAATCGTATCTTCGCCAATTATTGACCAATTTGTTAGAACAAAGCATCAAATAAAAGCTTGTGATGAGGCCTTTCTAATGATGTGAAAATCTACATTTTGATTTTTATCGACAAATGCCGGGTTTTGCTATAGCCGGTCACAAATATCTGGCTATTATATATGTGACCGGCTATAGCGAAACCCGGCATTGTCGGTAAAAATCAAAATGTAGATTTTCACATCATTAGAAAGGCCTCATCACAAGCTTTTATTTGATGCTTTGTTCTAATTGGTCAATAATTGGCGAAGATATGATTGTTTCAATTTTACAATCATAGGTCTTTTATACACATTGTGTGACCTTAAAATGCCCATTTCTTCAAAACATGAATTACTGACAAGTGACAGGTTTTGCTATAGCGGGTCACATATAGAAAAACAAGAACAATAATTGCGAATCATATTTTCAGGTATTCTGTTTGGTAGAAATCAATAGGCCTACTTCCCATTTATAATATGATTAATATGATCATATGATACTTGTGCAATTATTATCTACTCTGACAAATGAAGCACTGGTTTGGCAAAGAAAATTGTCCCCAAATTTAGAAAAGAAATATGTATGACAAATAAATACAAACAAAAATACTTATTTACCCTGGTTCATCAACTGATTTTTCTTCAAAATGACTTCAGCCTAAGGTATCTAGCCATACATAAAGTGGACCTTTTTCCAAGTCACAGCAAAGTAATCACACCTATGACATTAAATATGAAAGAGCATTATTACAGTGTGATCTACCATTAATGATTATAGCTAAAACTAGATGGATCTTCGACTGCGCGCAGTCGAAAAGATGCCTCCGCCATTACGCAATTTATTCATATCAAGCCCAAATCAACATGTACACAGAATTAATTCTGTCAACTAAATTTTGTACTCTGTCTTTTAGATCTTGACGGAGCTATAAGTGACCTTGACCTTTGCCCTCATGACCCCAAATTCTAATGACTACAATTGTTCCCTAAGATACATTCTGGTATCAAGTTGGATTGAAATCTGATATTCAGTTCTTGAGATTTCCAATCTCAAGCAACTTTTACTTATAATGAGCCCTGTGACCTTTGACCTCATGACCCCCAAAATCTAATCAGTTCATTGGCTCTCCAAGGAACATACATGTACCAAGTTTGGTCAGAATCTGTCAATCCCTTCTTGAGATAACACGATCACAAGCTATTTTTGCATATATAATGAGCTCTGTGACCTTTGATCTTTGACCTCATGACCCCAAAATCTAATCCCGATCATCGGCCCCCCAAGATACATACATGTACCAAGTTTGGTCAGAATCTGTCAATCCCTTCTTGAGATAACGCGATCACGAGCTATTTTTGCATATATAATGAGCTCTGTGACCTTTGACCTCATGACCCCAAAATCTAATCAGATCATTGGCACCCCAAGATACATACATGACCCAAGTTTGGTGAAAATCCGTCAATCCGTCAATCGGTTCTCGCGATCACGAGAACGGGACATACGGACGGACGGACGGACAACCCGAAAACATAATGCCTCCGGCTACTTCGTTGCGGAGGCATAAAAAGATATGCATGTGCTCATATTTAATTTGAAGGAAAAATCATATAAACAAAGCATATTGCCGGCTTGAGCACAAACCAAAAAACACACACAACAAAGCAAAACGAAACACCAGGCGCGCCGATTCCATCCGAAAACACAATGCATTGGGGGGGCAGAGCATTGTTCTCAAACAATGCTCGCCCCCCCCAATGCATTGTGTTTTCGGATGGAATCGGCGCCGGTGCGAAACACTACGTCTTCATTCTAACTCCATGAACATTTGTCATGTTCTAGTCTTTAGAAATTAATCAATAGAGGAAAATGATTCATTAATGTCTAAAGACATTGATCCAATTTCATGACCATCTAGTACCAGTAACATGTGATAATTGGTAGAATATTTCTATACATTTTTGTCTGCCATAATAATACAATTTGTGGTAGCCCCAGGCCATCAACCAGTGCATATTTTGAGTGCTGCATTTGCATTCCCCAAATCTGGGACAACGTGGTAGTACTCTCCTTGATTATCCATCTGTGATGAATAAATAAATCAATACGTAAGGCTATACACATTGTTGCATTAAATTAATTTCTGATGTTAGTTCTCTCACATTCTGCAATATTAACCAACCGTACTCTTGTGTACTACATGTAGTTCTCCCCGGCTTGAAAAGCACAAATACTAGACCAACCAAATCTGTGAATTTGTTAAGTTCAGCCATATGACACAAAAAATGAATTCAATATCTGGGAATCCATGTTTGTGCCTGCCCCCCTACCAAAGTCAATGAAAAGGACTACATGTAGCTCTAATGCCTACATCATACATGTAGTACAATTTTGGTCAAACATAATTTTGGGCAAGAGTAACACAATTTTCTCAATGGTTGGCTAAGATTCCAACATGAAAAGTATTTGGGACTTGGTGTTTAACAAATGCAGTGGCAAATTCTTATGCTGGATTCTGTTCTGCACACTAAAGCATATGCTTGGGACTATGTCCCACTCTCCTAATACTTGCATGTAGCACAAGCCAAACACCATTTTCTCTGTGAACTTTAGGAATGCTGTCTGAGTAGGGCTGGGGCAAGAGTTATCAAGCATCTTGAGGGCTGGCAAAGATTCCTACATGGATATCAGTACAAAAGTTGCCCATGTTTACGCTTGATTCTGTTCTGCACACCAAAGTCAATGTCTGGGACTAGGTCTGCCCCTCCTATTTGGTTTGTTCAGAACCATCTCAACACCCTTTTTCTCAGTGAATTTCAAGCAGGCTTCCTGGGCCAGGTTGGGGCAAGAGTGGACCACGAGTTTCTTGAGCGTCGGACAAGCCTCGAGCTCACTGAAGACAGAGAGGGTCATTTTCCTGCAGCCAGCGATGTTGAGTTCTGTGGAGAGTAAATAAAAATACAAATTTATATGTTTGGGGGCTTTTTTTAAAGCCAGCTTGCATACTATGTATGACAAACTATAGAATCTATGGAAGTACTATGAATTTTTGTTTCCATTGAACTCCATTACAATTTATATCCATGGGCTCTTTGGGGCATCTTGTGGGGGCTTAATCACATTGTAAATGTTTACTCCAGGAACATTTTTCTGACATAAATGTATCATTTCTGTTTTTTTACAACTAACATTGCCCTTTTTTATATGTGCATTGTGAACAAATTATGGTTTTAATTGGACAATACTATCGATTGCTCTCCTTAGAACATGCTAGCCATCCCATTGAAACGCAAATTGATTTCTTTCTTTCTTTATTTTCACACATACTCACTGGAAGACATTTTGAGAAGCCTTGTAATTTCTCAAATTATTGGTTAAAGGCTTGTCAAACACAAATCCATTGTCATGGAAACGTTCAAAGATTGGGAATCAATATGAATGATGATTATTGTCTCTCACCTTTGAGACTCATCCTGACCGGAGACTTCTCATCCAGCAGAATCCTGATGCTGGCATCCGTCAGGTTGCCACAGAAGCTGACGTCCAGGTGGGCCATGAGGGGCAAGTACTGGAGGATGGTGGACATAGTGGCATCGGTGATGTCAGCTCCTGCAAGGGAAAGGGTCTCCAGGTTGGACAGACGCGAGCGCTCATCAAAGTAACCCGGTCGGTGATCAACAGGTGGCGAGAGGAGAGAGAGGAGAGCTGAATCATGGAGTCCGCTGACCCACTGGAGGTCCAGAGATGTCAGGAAGGGGCAGACAACAGAGCCTAGGCTGTAGACAACGGGCCATGTGGAGCCCCCGAGACAAAGGTGCTTCAGGTTTGGGAGCCGCGGTATGAGCCAGGACAGCTGCTTGCCGGCGATGTTCGTCCAGGAGAGGTCGAGGTAGACCGGCTGGCGGCGGACGATGCCGCACAGTGCCAACTTGGAGACTGGAGAGACCCGCGCCAGGCTGAGGCGCTTCCATAGCGACGGATGGATGCACCAACGGTTCCACGTCTTGCAGACAACCATGCACTCATTCAGCGAACACTTGTCCAGGAACTGAAAGATGTTCATCCAGACGTCTCTGCCCATGGGATGCCTGGTGTCATCTTCCATTAGGACAAACTCCGGAGCGGGGTTGATGGGTGCTGGCCGGATGACAAACTTTGGGGAAGCGCAGGGAGGTATCTTCTCCATGATGATTGGCGCTGGTTCGATCTCTGCTTCAAGCTTTGGTGGGTTCCCTCGTCGTCGCGCTCTCGGTTGGCGGGAGGTCCCAGGCTTATGCGAAGTGGCTGCCTGTAAGCGTTGTCGCCTCTGGATGCTGCCTCTTCCTTTGAGCGTTGACTGCATGTGGTATCTCGCCTGCAGGACCTTCTGCTTCGCTACCTGCTGGACGTTCCCCCTGCCGCGTAGCCTGGTGCGAACATTCGTCTGGTAGCTGACCGCCATCCTGGAGCGGAGTTCCTGGGAGAGGATGAACCACAGAGGAGGCCAATGTCAATTTTTTTCGCTTGGAATATTTACAAGATTGCCATAGTTCTGTATATTTCCCATTATATCACACAAGTCAGCACATTTTCATTATCCCCACAACTCTCGATACTCTTCTGTCTGACACAAACATCAAAATCCCTCTTGCCCTTACGTACTCCTGTGAAGTCAACATAGTTTTCCTTGTAGGATTGTCAAGATGCAGTTTATTTGTAGGCTGCCAAAGCATGTGGAATGACATGGTACGCTTGCAAAAGATGAAGTTTCCTGGTAAGGTTGATGCAATACAGCTGCAGAGGGACATGACACTTTCAAAGAAGCTTGGGTGTTTGTGCTGTCTCATCTTGATTAATGCTTGAAAGGAAAGTTGCATTTCCATTGAGCATGACAAAATTATCTGCACATTATTCTTGCCTGATTTTTGTTTAAGGTATTGCATAGCAGAAAAATGATAGAGAACAAAATCAACAGTATATCTGTGTAAATAAAGAACACAATGAAAACCGTTACATTTTCTTTTTGTATAACAATTCAAATGTTTAATTCCTGCAAAAGGAACAATGCACACAGATGAAAGCAACAATATAAATGATGTTTTACAAAAACGGTGCTGTAATAGTTTACACAAACATAATTCATGTTGTTTTTCACATCGATCTGTGAATGCTCAAAGAAATTCAAGATTGTGTTCATTTGTCAATCAATACTGTATGTAAAAAAAAAAGAACCTCATTCCAACTCAAATGCAGTAGTTATATATTTACTGTGTATTATAATGCTGGAAATAAAAATGTTGTCCTCGCTGTCCGATCAGGCAAATAAAAAAATACTTATTTTTAACATCAATTTGGGTGGTTCAAACTCCAAAGCCAGAATTAAGTGGTCTCAATTCTCAAAACAAAGACAAAAAGACTGGTAATTTTGTTTATGGTTGCCCAGTTGGGTAAATAAACTGTTGAGCGCGCCAGTGCCAGCATACATTTTGAGCTCACTATATATATTGTACAAGACGTTAAACAATAGGCTAACTACTTGATGTGATCATATGTGACCTTACACTACAAAACGACGAATAAGTCGGGGAAAATGATTGTGTTGATTTTCACATGCATTTAAGTAAAAGTCGTTACCTTTAAAATGGTATATAACTTATCATATTCGGACTAGGCAAACCCTCTCATAACCCTTCGCAGTTTTAAGACAAGGGAGAAAACTGACCCCTTCATAGACCGGTGTCCATTCAAGCACTATAATCTGATTTTTTTTTTATTTGATGAAAAATCATATTTAAACATGATTTCTGATGTTCAAATTTTCACATAAGGTAGATTAGGATACTCTCATTCAGGAAATATCAAAATCCTGAATCTCATATTTTAAACAAAATGGGACTATTTCAGCTAATAACAGAGAAACTATTACCGTGAATTAAGGGTCGTTTTGTGGTTCAAGGTCACATATTTTACGTTATAATCAGCAATTTCTCAACTTATATAAATCATGGCCATGCTGTAACTACTTCCATTTCCCTGAGTTGGTATTCACTGGCCTTATTCAATGCTCATTCTTTTTTTCTTTTTTTCAAACTATATTTTCTTTACCTCTATAATAGCATAAATACATGTACTGAAGTTGCCTGTTCCATGCTCTAAATGCCCTTAAAATGCATACATTTTTTATTTTGAACTAAATAAAAGTTTTAATGACCATTTACAAGCAGCTGTATATTATTTTTGTTATGTATAAATCAATCAAATTTAAAATGGAAATGCCACACAAAGTGCATTGTTCTCCTTTAATTTGTTTTGAACAAAATTTGAAAAAAAGATAATTCTATTCACAGTTTTTCAAACAAGAACTGCATTGAATGCAGATAAATTGGAAGCTAAATGTTTAAAACGCACAAACAAAATCATCTTATTTTACATTTCATTTTCAAACGCTGATAGTTATACTTTAAAGTAGCTTTTTTGTTAATACAATAAACAGAGTTTCTTCTTTTAAATATATACATATCAAGTATGTTCAAGGGCTGCTAACATGAGTCAAACATTTATTTCGATGTACATAATATGATCCATATACTCATTCAAAAAGCATAAAATACACTGCCTTGTGAATCTGTGCACATAAATATACAATGCCAACACAAGCTTATACACTTATCAATTGTATGACGCACCTCCAGGAATAGTATGTCCACTGGGTATTAGTCCCCCAGGAATAGTGCTTCATGGTTGGGTCATTTACCACAACATTTTTGACGTAGGTACCGTCAAGGCAACTATTGATCTATCACATCATGACGAAAGGGGTGCGTCATTATCAGTCAGTTTACCCATCATGGTTCGTCAAAATCACGAGATGGTGCGTCACAAAAGTGACCATATGTACCGTCTTCGTAGTTGAATGGTCCGTCAAAATTTTTACACAGGGGTGCATCATGGTATACCGAAATCCGACTCACTAAGGACCAATGACGCACCATTCCCAAGGGTCATGAGGTGCGTCATACAATTGATAAGTGTATTAGTGTCATGTTTCATTTCTTGTTAAAATCATTATTTCAAACTTTTGAAATGCTCAGGACTGTAAAGAACCTTGAACAAATTTAATTTTCTCACCGTACATGTACTCCCAATGCAATATAAACATTATCCGTCCCCAATTTTCAGATTGAAATGAATACTGTGATTTTGGAAGATGAAAGGAAGTCTCTATTTGAAGATATTGTCAAATCTGATGTACATGTACACAGGGAGAATATGAAGAAAATCAGTGCATTTTTTTACCATTGAGCCAAAATCAATGAATGTAAAAATCTGAATGGCAATAACCAGACATGATATAACCCACTGCAAAAAACAAAGAAGACAAACAAACAAACAAAAACAAGATAATTCTCCAACCAAATGAGACCAAGGTATACATGTGAAATCGTAGTTCCAACATTCACATATTCATTTCCAACTGTTTTCTGATATAAAAACAACCTTGGCAAACACTATTATTTATGAAAGATCCCAATCAAATTGATCCCATTACCTCATGGAATGTATAACAGTTGCTACATACAAAAACCCTGGACAAAGACCAAACTGACAGACCAAATCTTACCACAAATATGATTGTTTTCTCTAAGAAGGAATATGTCACTCCCACACTAAATCTGGAAACTGCAGCTGCAAAATCTGACTATCATATATGTGAACAGACCACTTTTCAGCAATGTGTGATAGGATTGATTAGCCAGTGTCGCTATAACCAGATTCGCAACTGACAACATTTGATAGAATGAGAAAATCTTAAACTGTTTCATGTAATTTTGGCCCAGTAAATTTGTTCGAGTCCATCAGAAATTGAGGGTACATTATCATATTGGCCAGGCTGCGAGCCAAGGATATTGGTGTTTAATAGATTTGTTTTTATAAATAAAGTGTGATTTGGTCACATAAAAGCAACCCCCTCATTGATGTATATAAAGAGAGGACACACATTTAGATAATCCCTAAATACCCAGTGGACATAAATTCAATATTTTATAGGTCTTGAAGAACAAGGCAATACTTGCAAATGTCTTCTATAGGATGATTTGATTAAACGTAACATAAGTTGACCTAACTCAATGTGATAAATTACATATTTTACCTTGTGGCCCAGTCGGCCGAGTAAAACAAGATTTTTCAAATTCAAGTGGCCCCGAAACCTAAATCTGGTGGCCCCAAACAAAGAAAAGCATAACAGATTCTGTTATATACAGTATGGTTGCCCACTTGGGCAACTAGGATCAATGCAATTTGGTGTCCCTGAACCAGCGAGCCTGTACTAATTTTGAGCGCTGCATAACCTCTGCTATATGTATCAACATAATTACACAAATAGGTTACACAAGTTCAAATCTTAAGCACAATTGAAAGAATATTTCAGCCACAGATATATATTAATTGAAAATATTCTATGAAGGAACAAAAATAGTGATGGGGTATGACATGTCTTAGTAAAATCTTCCTTTTTAAATTTTGTATCCTACGTAAGATGCTCCAATGTAATCATGAATGAACAACTTGGTCTCACCCTCTGATTTTTTTAGTACGGCCCTCAAAACTTTCCTGCTTCATTCCAGAAACAAATTGTTCAATATCCTATAAAAATCCATTCTTATTTAGGAGCACCATTTCAAGTCTGCTACTTCATTTGACTGACTTAATGGTCATGACACTACTCCGGCAGCTTTTCTTGACTATTTCACTTTAGCAATGCATGTTCACAACCTTCGCAACCTTTGTAGAATAACACCCTCAATGTTGAATACTTTAGTAATCAGCTATTAGTTCCAACACAGCTTTTCTTTCCTACCTAACTTTCGTAACAGGAACGTCAAAACTTTTAGAACACCCTCTAAAGTTCAATACTTCAATTCAGTAAGAATCATTTTTTCACCATAGCTTTTCTCAACTACATCGCGGATGTAGTAATGAATGTTTCCAACATGTACAGCTTTTTAGAAGAGCACCATCTAAAGTTCAATACTTCACTTCAACTTCAAGCATTTTTGTAATAAAGCCAACTCCTTTTTATCAACTTGTTCATGTATGTAGCAACAGATATTAAATACCTCCACAAGTTCTTTTTAAAGTGCCCTCAAAAGTTGACTTCTACACTTTAGTAACATGTTTTGCCTGAAGTTCCCAAAGTTGAACTCTTCACTTTACTACCAAATCATAATACGTGTGGTTTGCATCATCCGTCTACGTTCAGTTGACTATTTTCTTCATTTTAGTAACAAATGTTTGATCTGAAGTTGCCTCAAGTTGACTTCTTCACTTAAGTCACAAATGTTTGATCAAAAGTTTTCTCAAGTTGACTTTTTCACTTTAGTCACAAATGTTTGATCTCAAGTTATCTCAAGTTGACTTCTTCTTAAGCAACAAGTGTTTTGCTCATACACACTTGAATACACTTTGCCAGATTAAGCACACCTAACCGACTCGTGCTACAAGGCATTATCTTAGACAGATTGTCTTGGATTTAGCTACCTTTCCTCCTCGCAGGGTCTTTGCTGGTGGCTCGGTGCTGCCACGTTTTTTGCCCACAAGCTCCTAGAAAGAAACAAAGAAGAGAACAAATTTGTTGAATATTTACATCATCAGTATCTCCTCCATCATCATCATCATCATCATCATCATCAAGATCATCTGTCATCATCCCCACCCCTACTTCATTCCGCTTTTCACATAAAATTACCTCCTCTTCTGATTCTTCATCATCTCGTCATCATCGTCCTCCTCATCCTCATCCTCTGCGCGCACACACTTGGGGCACTGCTAGCTGTTCTTGTTTTCTTCGTTCATTACCCCTCTCCTCCCACCCCTGGTCCCCGAGGCAGGAGGGGTGGGCGATGTCCCCCACTTCTTACCCTACTTGTTTCTGATTTACATCAATTACCTCCTCTTTCTATTTGTTAATCATTATCATGGTCATAATCATCATCATCATCCATCTGTTTATAAGACCATCATCACTCCTACTAACAATCTAATACAAAATAAAATTACCTCCTCTTCTGATTCGTCATCATCATCATCATCATCATCATCATCATCATCATCATCTTCTGCATGCACATACCTGGAGCACTGCCAGCTGCTCATAAGATCATCACTACTCCTCCAACAATCAAATAACAATCAAATAAAATTACCTCCTCTTCCGATCCCTCCTCCCCATCGTCATCATCATCATCGTCCTCGTCCTCTGCACGCACACACTTGGGGCACTGCCAGCTGTTCTTGAGGTCTTCGTTCATCACTCCCTCCTCCTCCCACCCCTGGTCCCGGAGGCAGGAGGGGTGGGCGATGTCCCCGCACTGGTGGCACTCCATCAGGGACGTGTTCCCATCTTTGTCCGTGTCCTCCTCCTTGCACACCGAGCAGTTGGACTTGGTCGGCAGGATTGGCTAGGGTGAGAAAACAAATAATAATAATGGTGTAGATGACATTTTCTGTTGCGTTGATGAATTGGCTACAAAAACAAGACACCAAAACATATCAAGATGTTTCAAAATGTAGTGTTTTTTGTATGCATGACTTCTTCATGCACCCTGGGCCACCATACTTCTTCATATCGTGGCAGAAAGTGCACTCCCCGCAGTCTGCCCACACGCAGTTCTCGCACTGCTTGCACGGCGTCTTCGTCTTACGACCCGCGCCAGAACTTAACAAAAAATGATGTCTCTCGATGCTGGATTGTTTCATAGTATCAAATTAAATTTAACAGCAAACACTGTCTTTTAATGTGTGACTGGGACATGAGCCCGAGGCCATTATATTTTTTCATATCATGGCAGAACGTGATTTCCTATTGATGCATCATTGTCTCATGACACCAAATGAGCTATGTATACATGTACTAAACTCATACAACTTTTACAGACCAACACTGACTCTTGAAGCATGATGGTTTCATGCAACTAAAATGAGCTGAAAGTAAAAGATCCATACAACTTACTGCAGTGAAAAAACTACACGGGGGCTCAGTGCGATTTAGCCCCCCAAATGCCAAAAAGAGCCCCCCCCCCCCCCCCCCAAAAAAAAAAAAAAAAAAATCATATAGGAGCCCTGGAAAATTTGCATAGAGTTCAATGCAAAACAAACTTTATAGTGCTGTTTTCAAGCATGCTAGCTTGAAAAGTAAGCCCCGGAAAAATGAATTTCATTTTTTTCCCCTGACTTACTGACAAACACTGTCTCTTCATGCAAGACTGCTTCATGCGCCCAGGGCCACCGTTCTTCTTCATATCGTGGCAGAAAGTGCACTCCCCGCAGTCTGCCCGCACGCAGGCCTCGCACTGCTTGCACCGCGTCCTCCTCTTTCGACCCGCGCCGGAACTGGGGCGCTTCCGACCGGCCTTGGGAGTCCTGTGGGGCTTCAGCTTCAAAGGTCTTTTAGCCTGGATTATATAATGACAAAATATTTAAAATGTTTAATGGCAAAGCATAAAGATGGATGTTGAGTATTTTGTTTACAATGCTCTGGATACTTCAACAAAGATATCAGGTAAGCATTAGTAGCAAGAAGTTAAATGAATATCTGAAGATGGCACTAATATCAAAATAACTTTCATCTTTAATACAGTGATGACAAGTTCATGAGACTCCCTCTGGAGTACAGGTGTTTCATTTGCACATATTAAGCCTAAATGTTCATACAAATGTTTCCCTGTTTATTACTAATTATTCTTGCTTGCTTGATTGTTTGTCTTATTGTACACTTTGAGGTGGATCAGGCCACTTGATTATTGGGATTCATGTCATGCCCTTTATGTTTCCATTTAAGAGTGCTTCCCTTTTAATGGGGGTCATATATGTTATATCCTTGTACCTGTTTATCTTTGTTTTGTGTTTGAATGTTTGTTTATATCCTTGATTGTTTATTAATTTGTTTGTTTTCATGTCTTTTAAGGCGAGTGCATAGTACATGCACTCGCCTATTGTATATATGTAAGAACAGTAACAGTCACTCATGTGTTGCATGACCAGGATATAGAACAAGATTGACTTAGCATTTCCAAAATTAAGACATTTTCATGAGACTGCTTTCTTTAGTATGTATTAAAGTAAGGGTCAAGGGTCAAATTTGGTATTGTTTCATATGCAGTATCAGTGATTGATGCCAAAGACGTAAAACTCGACTTACAAATACAACAATATACTGCAAATGCAGTGAGATAATGATCATGAATATATGCAATGTTATTTTCAAAGATCAATGGGATACGATAAAGAAGATTTTGATTCATCCAGTTGCTTAGATTCAATTTTCAACTTCATGTGATCAATGGGATAGTTTTTTATGTGCACTCGCCTAATTTGTCAAATTGACAAATTACTCTTCCAAGTTTGTATTTGTCTTACCCTTTCTGGTGGGTCAGGCCACCTGACGATGGGGATGCCTGTAACGCCCTGCGCTGGATCATCGTCCTGATGCAGCTCCAACATCTCCTGCAGATAGACAACAAAAGCAAACAATTCATTTCAGAATGGAATTAGAATAAGATATGAAAGCCATATTTGCATAAAGAGATACTGAAGAAAAGTATTTTAACTGGCGATACATGAAGATGACAGCCATGAACAAGATAGGGAAATATTAATCATAGATGTAGTGTAAGGCAATCCAGTCCCCTCCTCCTCCATCCCCCCCCCCCTCCCCCCCCCCCCCCCCCCTGGGCATTAAAAGAACAAGATAACATTAACACACATGGTAACAGGACTTTATTTTCATTCCCAGTCCTCTTTCTAGCTCCCTTGGAGTAGTCTCTGTTGAATACTGAGATGGTAATTACAAATATATTCAACAGAAGTAAAGAAAAAAGGGAAGGAAATAAGGACAATAAAAGAAAGAGAAGGTGTCTTACCCTGGCATCTTTGAGAAGTTTGTCCGGGCTGTCGATCAGATCAGGGACGGACCTCTTGCTCCTGGGGAGACCCTCCAGGAACTCCACCAGGTTGATCAGGCCTTCCATCTCCGCCCAGCTCAGATGCGTGTGACCTTTGACCCCTCCCACCACAGAAGATGAGGTCGTCGTTGACTCCTCCTCTTCCTTCTCCACCTTCTTGACCGTCGTCTTGGTAACCTTTCCCTTGTGTCCGGTCACTGTCTTTTTGTCTTCAGGTTCGTCGAGGTCCATTGTCTCTCCCGATGCGAGTGCCATGAGGATTGACATCTCATCCTGGTCTTCCTCTTTTACATCGCCATGGAGACCTCGACTCTCCTCCGGCTCATCCATGTTCACATCTTCCTCCTCCTCTTCCTCCTTCTTCTTGATACTGATGCCGTTTTCAGACTTGACACTGCCGTTGGTCGTTGCGTCTGTGAGGGCTTTGTCCGAGTTTGGGACCCTAGTGTAGTTTCGGCCCATGAGAACCTCCACGTAGCGGGCCAGGGCGTACCAGTGGATCTCGTAGAAGAAGGGGTAGCGGAACTTGGAAGGGACCTGAGACAAAAATAACCAAGGCTCTTCATTAAAATGTTGCTTAGATTATGAAGAATTGCCTGTAAAATTATGAACTGTTACGGTAACATGGCATTCTATTGGATCTCATAGAAGGTATAGAGGAACTAAGAATTGATTTCTTATGTAATGCTCTACTCAATACTGAAAAAGAAGACAACTGGGGGGAAAATCATGATGATAGATACTTGATCAAAACTAGAGGTATTCAGTAGTCAAGGTAACATTACAGGAAGAATCTGGATTTTTTAAATATCAAATTCAAAGCCTAGCCTGGTGTTTCTCCCTCTGACTCCACAAGAAAAGATGGTTGTGAGAGTCAAGTTAGCTCTCATAAGTAAAATTCAAGATCAAAGCTTTGCTGAATCATCCCTTTAATATTCTAAAATCCCCATATGCTCTGCACATAGCCCACCAGCTTCCCAGAGGCAAACGAATAAAGAATAAATCACACAAATGGCTGTAACTTACACGAGTCCTGTCCTCTAGATCCCAGACGTTGAGCTGCTTGCGGACATTGAATGTGTGCAGGATGTTGCCTCCAAAGACCAGGGAGTCCTCGGGAGTGTACACAGCATGGATCCATCCTGAAACAGAAAATGATCAGATGCAATTGACATGTTCACTTACATATTCAAATGTATGCATATTCCTAGCAAAATTGCATAGGGCTACTTTGCAAATGCTTAAACACAGAACACTGTTTATTCCTTTGTAATGTACACGAAAAATATGCTACTTAATTCCAGAGAGTAAAAAACAAGGTACATTCAGATCTGGTCAGCAGTTTAACCCTATGAGTGTCCAATTAAGTTGACAGAATCTGCATGACCTATTCTTTTAGACAAGTTTACATGCATAGTTTAACCTCCTATTCATCTAAACTATTAGGCAGGAAGTTCAGCTCGGGAAGTAGTATTGAGTGCCTATATGCAATTCATTAAGGAACAAATCAGTGCGTTTTGTGCATGGGGTGAACCTTCAGAGGGTAATATATAACCAGTTGGAATCATGAAGATGTCCCCAGCCTCCAGCCTGATGCGCCACTCCACTACTCTGACACCCAGGAAGATGTCTCCATGTTTGCCTGCACCCATGTCAATCCCTATAGAGTTAATACAGGACGAACCATGTTCCCATAGGCAATGGGTTAATAACTTACCAGTAAGAATCATGAAGGTGTCCCCAGCCTCTAGTCTGATCTGCCCTGTCCCAAAGGAAGATGTCTCCCTGCTTCGTTTATAATACATACCAAAATCAACATTTCTTCTAAAACAAAACCTCTTCATAGACGGGTGGTTGTTAGAGCAGTTTTGAAATGTGTCACTTACCAGTAGGAATCATGAAGGTGTCCCCAGCCTCTAGCCTGATGCGCCCACACTCCATTACCCTGTCCCCAAGGAAGATGTCTCCCTGTTTGCCTGATAGAACCCACGTCTCATACGTCTCAACATTCTCCTCCGTTGGGGGAATCAGCCAGAACACCTAAAGTAAAGCAATGCAGTAATAACAAAAGTAAAAATACATTTTCAAAAATGAAGTTAAAAACAAAAAAATTGTTTAATGCTACTTTACTCAAATCTATTTATTTTCTGGTCTGTCAATCTTGGACATTCATTCTGGCCCTAAACTCAAATTGAAAAAAAAAAAAAAAAAAAAAAAAGTTTTTCATATGATGGTGAAGTTTACAGAATGTTTTTGCAATTCAAGCCATTTCTAATACATGTTATTCAGTTTTGTAAAGGTCTGAAAAGCCCCAATGTTATAGGATTAAACATAATATTTATATATATTTATTTACAACCCTTTCCCTTTCAGAATTAAAGACAAAATTTGTACTTCGGAAACCATTGATTGAGGGGAATACTAACCTTTGATCCCTTGACGATATGATACCACACAGAGGTGCCCGCAAAATCCACATGGAAGTCTGTATAGCAGCCCCCAACGCTCATCAGACAGTATCTGGAATGTAAAGGATATATACATAGAAATAAAATCTTAGGCTAGAATTCATCAACTTGATGCCAGGCAAGTAAAATGTAAAAACATTTCTTTTCAACTACCTGTATGTAATAGAAACATATGTAGAAGAGAAATTTGATTTATTACTTATAAATCTCATATAGAAACAAGCAGGAAATGTATAAAGCAGATCGAGCTACCCTTTACATGATTTATGTTTCTCTTGTTTCACGTTGTTTGGATTTTGTTTGTTTGTTTGTTTGGACGTTGTTTGGACTTTTAGTTTCACAGAATATGAACTCACTTTTGAACCTTGGGGTACTTCATCTCTGCCAGGACATTAGTACTGTCTCTCTGTGTTTCTATCAGATGATGGGGCCACACTGTTCATTTCTTACTTATAAATCTCATCTAGAAACAAGCAGGAAATGTATAAAGCAGATCGAGCTGCCTAACTTGATTTATGTTGATCTAGTTTCACATTGGTTGGACTTTGCTTTCACAGAACATGAACCAGAGCTACCAACATTGAAATTCAACAATCAGGAAGATGTAGGGAAATTTCATCAGAAATCAGGGAGTTATCTATCAAATGCATACAACCTAAATGACAATATCATTTAAATATTCAGGGAGATTGGCTGATGGGATGAAATCCGATGCAGTAATCTTGGTCTATTTTCAGGGAGTCTCCTGTGAAATCGGGGAGACTTGGCAGCTTTGCATATGAACTCACTTTTGAACCTTGGGGTACTTCATCTCTGCCAGGATGTTAGTACTGTCCCTCTGTGTCTCTATCAGATGACGGGGCCACACTGTGTTCACCCAGTCAATCTGTCGCACCTGTTGCAAGGAGAAAAAGATGAAACAATGGAAGTTGATCAATGTAATATTGGGCAACATTTCCTTTAAACATCTATTATAGCACGCACACAAAACAGAAAGCAAACAAATGAAAACTGTCCCTATGCATTATTCTGTATTCTGTATCTTAAAAATCAAAGTCAATTTGCCTTTACTACACATGCACAAACACACACACAAATAATAATTACTCTCTAACATAGCCAGAGACACAAAAGGGGACAAGAACAAAATTAACATCATTTTCTGAATAATCTCTGGCAGTACATTCAAAGATAGAGAAAAACAATAACTAGATGGATCTTCGACTGCGCGCAGTCGAAAATTATGCCTCCGCTATCACGCAATTTGAATATCCAGCCTAAATTGATATGCACTGAATTAATAATTTGTTTATATTTTTCATATATTTTGGGTCCTGTGACCTTGACCATATGAGCCCAACCTTTGATGGCTAAATTGGCTCCCTAAGAAACATTCAGGTACCAAGTTTGATTGAAATCTGACATTTAGTTCTTGAGATTTTGCCATTACAAGCCATTTTCACATATGGGTCATTCCACGGGGTTGGGGCAATTTTTGTGACATACCAGAAGTGAGAAACTGTGTCTCCTATCAACTGTAACAATGTTTGCTCAAATTGAGTTTTGCATAAAAAGCATAGCCAACTCTCTTCAGAAGTACGCAAGCTTCATGGTAAATCAATATTATGGACCCAAAGTTTATGTAATGTTATATGAATATGATGTCCATGTAACGGTGGTAAAAAGAGAAATGTGTATTAAGCAATGATTTTGAAGAAAAGCAACTGAAACAGAAACAATTCTAGTAGGGCACTACTATATAATATTCATTGCATAAAAATCTTCAACAGATGATTTCATCTTCCATGTGTAGTAGAAGATCTCATACCACCGTTACATGGACATCGTCATATTTTTTGCCCCAACCCCGTGGAATGACCCATATATATTGAGTCCTGTGACCTTGACCTTTGACCTCATGACCCCCCAAATCTAATCAGATCGTTGCCACCCCAATATGTACACTCATACCAAGTTTAAAATTGATCCGTCAACCAGTTCTTGAGATATAGAACAAGACATTTTTGCAAATTGAGCCCTGTGACCTTGACCTTTGACCTCATGAACCCCAAAATCTAATCAGATCATTGCCACCCCAATATGTACACTCATACCAAGTTTGAAATTGATTCGTCAACCGGTTCGTGAGATATCGCGAGAACGAGGCATTTTTGCATATATATTGAGTCCGGGGACCTTGACCTTTGACCTCATGACCCCTAAAATCTAATCAGATCATTGTCAGCCCAATATGTACCCTCATACCAAGTTTGAAATTGATCCGTCAATCGGTTCTTGAGATATCGCTAGAACGAGGCATTTTTGCATATATATTGAGTCCTGTGACGATGACCTTTGACCTCATGACCCCTAAAATCTAATCAGATCATTATCACCCCAATATGTACACTCATACCAAGTTTGAAATTGATCCGTCAACCTGTTCTTGAGATATCGCGAGAACGAAAACGGGACGTACGGACGGACGGACGAACGGACGGACGGACGTACGTACGGACGGACGGACGGACAACCCGAAAACATAATGCCTCCGGCCACTTCGTTGGCGGAGGCATAAAAATGTATAAAAAGAAATAAAGCTACTTACAACTTTGGGTTGCACCACCATTTCTGCGAGGCGAGTGTGGCTGAACTCAAGACTAATGACATTGTACAGCTCCTTCCGATCAGGGCTCTCATAGTACCGCGCAAACTGAGCCATCGACATCTCGGTCCCTTTCTGAGTGTTTACATCCATGACATCCACTATGCGCCGACTCCCTGTTCGTGATGTGGGTTAAGAATAAGTATAATAAATTAAGGACATCAAACACATCATGCACAACGGCTGTGAAACTGAGCTCAGTAAATATTGTGATTAAAAGAAGGCAAAGAAAATGGGATTCCAACGGGATTCGAACCCGAGACCTCCAGATTGCTAGACTGGTGCTCTACCGACTGAGCTATAGAAAACCCTAGACGGTGCTCGTCCCAGAAACCCCTTAATTCTCTTTGCCAGAATGGTCAGAAGCTATTATAAACCAGACATAAACCCGAAGGATACAAATCAACTTGGGGATATATGCGAGGGATCACCGAAGCGATACAGCTTTTTGTAATAATTAATTCAAACATATAAGGAAACTGACCAGAAATATATTGTGATTAAAAGAAGGCAAAGAAAATGGGATTCAGTGTGCAACTTGACCATAAACCAAGTCCCTTCCTGTGTGTGTTAACATTAATTATATCACTATGTACAACTCCCTGTTGGCATTTGTGTGTTTGGAAATAGTACAAATATCTCATATCTCATCTCATTTATGTCAGCAGTCACACACACATACAAAATGCCATGAAGATATAAGTCTTCCAAACTGCTGCAAATAGCTCATATACATCAGAGTCCCTTTCTGTGCATTCACATCGATTACATCAACTATGCGTCGATTCCCTGTGGGTTTGCCCAGGGTAATTTGGATATAGTACAAATAAATAGTTAAAATAAATTAATGGCAGCAAACACACCCAATACCAGTGCAACATTGCTAATTATAACTTAGTCAATCTTTCAACAATTCATGAAAATAAGAGTCTTCCAAAATGTTGCAACTAGCTCATGAACATCTGAGTCTCTTTCTGTGTATTTACATCTGCGCCAACTTCCCGTTGGTTTTTTGGTGATTTGGAAAAAGTACAGATAGATATATAAAATAAATTGATGAGAGCAAACACATCTACATCCGCAATGCCATGTTACTAAACTGAGTTAATTTTTAATAAATTTAACATCCAATACATTACATCTACAATGCACCAACTCTCGATTTTTGTGGGTGAAAAGAAGTAATACATTCAAATTTGATGGCAATTAAATACAGCAACAGCCTTGCTTTGATACACAATGAAGAGATATTCTATATTTTCTTGACGCGATAATAAAGCCTTCGAAGTACCATGCAGCTAGAACATGGGTCAAAGATCTAAATATTTAGCAAAAACATCCCCCATGCCACTGTCACTTATTTGTCACTGTCAAAATGAATCGTACCATTGTCACTGCCGCCTTCACTACCACCACCATCACTACTACCACTACCATAGCAACAAATATTTCTATAAATATATTCAACTTACCAACATATTGCTTGACATCACTCACAGTAAAGCTGCTGTCAGGAACTCTGAAAATAAATAAACACAACATCAAATTTAGAGCTGCCAAACTTTGCGGGAATACAAAAAAAAACATTGCATCACAGTAAAATCAGATTTTGAAGGCAAAAACATAATTTGGTACATGTATATTGGAACCAAACACTGTCCATGCTAGAAATAAAACATGATTTTAATTTGAAAAGCATATAACAAACGACTGTAGAATTCATTTAAACACACTATTTAGGCCTTCTAGAGTTTTCTATCATAATCACATTGGCTTTGAAACTTAACAACTAGTTACATCTTCTTTTACAGTATAAATTAAATAAAACATTTGAATGGAATCACCCATTTCCAGATAATTTCGACAAACATGTGAATAATTTTGATTACTGCAAATTCTAGTTGGCCAACTTTACAGGTGCAACTTTATATAAATCAATTAGAAAAGGAATGTAATTTCTGCCCCTTGTGATGGACATAACTTGGGTTATAATAGATTAATTGTGGTTATAATAGAATAATTGTAAAGCACTCTCGGAGTAATTAGCAATCATATTACGTGCTCTCTATCTTAAAGTGAGGCCTGTAAAGTGTCTCCACGAAAATTACTTGGAGCTTCCTCGTTTCTCTTCTACCGTGTTGTTTAGCTTATGGTAAGAGAAGAATAAAATAGGGTTAGATTTTTTCAAATGCCCCTTTAGTATAACGATATCTATCATTCAGCTCAAAAGCGTTAACAAACAGTCATAAACCTCATAAACGTCCGTTGTAAAAGCTGACGCATATTTTCGCTTTTTTAACCAGGAAAGCAGTGTTCTTTTTCAATGAAACTTTCACACATCATTCGGACATATCTTACAATGATTTTGGTACAGGATTGAAGTCTCAAATGTCATTTTGGGCAATATCTGACACTTTACAGGCCTCACTTTAACATTTTAATTCTCATATTGGATTGATGTAAATGTATGTATTTCTGTTTCTTACTGTAGGTCCAGATGTGTAGATTCCTTGAACAGCATGGGAGTGTCAAAGCCATTTTCTTGCAGCCACTTTAATGTGAAATCTATGACATAAACATAAACTAGAAATCAAAAAGCTTTCTTGAAAAAAAAATGTGTAGAAATTATTGTTAATCTCACTGGTTGTAATTTGAGAAAATTCCTTGAACAGCAAGGGTTTATGAAAGCCATTCTACTGCAGCCACTTCAAGGTGATATCTTATCTGTGGACAAACACATTCAAAACATGATTTGTATACTATTTGTAAGAATAACGGTTAAAATATGAACCGGTAATAAACATTTATAGAGGACAGATGTACTGCTGGTCATTTATTATTATTGTTTCTAACGTTAATTTACTATCTCTACAACATTTATCCGCAAGTTAATATATGGTTACAAAAAAAGTATATTAAAGGGACTTAGTAACATTGTCCAAATCCTCAAAATCCAATTGCAATTCTAGCGGTTCCCTCATACCTTGTTGTATTCGTATTAACAATAAAATCATGGGACAGGTTTCGGTTTTTCAAATTTCCCTTTCGTTAAAAAGATATGTACGATTGAAGTGTTCAGATGTTGAATAATCCACTGGATCATCAAAACCGTGTACAAAGTGAGTACAATGAGTTAGTGAATATCACTTTGAATTTTTGCTCATTACTCGGCCATATAACGCCCATTTAACTTGAAATTTTCACACAACACCCAGTCGACATATTAGTAAACAACAATATACATTGTATCAACCACTCATCATTTTTTGCACATGTCAACAAAGTAACTAGATCCTTTTACAGGGGAAGGTAAAGCTGGAATTTTCGCTTGCTGTTACTGATGCATAATTCCTGTCACTTCTAGTCAAATATTTCCTCTTGGGTATCACTAATAATGGAAAAATCAATATTTTGAAACCCACTATCAACTGTTATGAATGTGCACTGGCGGCTGCCATGTTTTCAAACTGTACTATGAAACTTCATCTAGAAGTGCAACTGAGCATGCACTAACAAAAGCGGGTTAAATAACCACTGACATAGCAGCATATTCAACAATGCTCTGATGTGCTAATATGACGTTTCATACGGCATTGTTGGAAAACATGGCAGCATCCAGTCGTGCCAAGTCAAAACAGTTGATTGCGGTTTTTAAAAAACATTGATTATTTCCATTATTAGTGATACCAAAGAGGAAATACAACTAGAAGTGACAGGAATTATGTACTTAGCAGTATCAGCAAGTGACAATTCCAGCGTTTCCTTCCCCTTTAATGATATTTAACTAATTATCTATTCCCGAGAGGTACACATACATACCTTCACTCCCCTGGTTTTAACCATACAGGGAATAATTTTCCTGGTATCGCATCGCAATTTGCTATGCATTTTTGCATGACTGCTATACAAAATATCTTTTGTGTAGCAGTTTTCTTCCATAGAAGTGTACAGAATTTCATTTGAAATATTTATCCATCGGCTGAAATTGCTAATCAAATTTCAGGAGGAAAATTATTCCCTGCCATAGGTACCATGTAGTGGACAATGGTCAACTCATGTTAGAGGATGAACATGCAGCTCACAATGATTAGTGGTTATAATGATTATGATAATGATGATGATGATCGTAATGATGATAATGATGATAATGATTGTACTGGCGATGATGTTGGTGGTGGTGATGATTGTTATGATGGTGATGGGGTTGATGGTGATGGGGATGGTGATGATGATGATGATGATGATGATGATGGTGATGGTGATGGTGATGGTGATGGTGATGGTGATGGACACTGATGGTGATGGTGGTGATGGTGATGATGATGATGATGATGATGATGATGATGATGATGATGGTGATGGTGATGGTGATGGTGATGGTGATGATGATGATGATGACAATAACGATGATGGTGGTAATAATAATTATTATGGAGGTGATCATGGTGATGGTGGTTGTAGCTACTTGGTAAAGATAATGGAAATAATAATGCTGATGTTGTTATCGTTATTACCTTCACTGTTCATGGTCTTGACCATGGGTATCTTGTAGCGGTCAGTGGTCAGTTTGTCCTCCAGGGTAAACGTCCTCTTCCCTTCAATCTCATCATCTTGATGCTCCCCCTCATCATAGTGCCGCCGCACCTTGTGGCGCTATAAATATGAAGAAAATAAATATATAAAATCAATGCTAGAAATCAACTCATTTGTCTTTTGACCCAGTCAGACAAATAGAAACAAAATACTTCATATTCTAGTAGCCCAAAACCTGAATCCGTTGGCCCTAAAGGGACTTAGTAACATTGTCCAAATCCTCAAAATAAAATTTTAATTATAGCAGTTCCCTCATACCTTGTTGTATTCGTATTAACAATAAAATCATGGGACAGGTTTCGGTTTTTCAAATTTCCCTTTCGTTACAAAGATATGTACGATCGAAGTATTCAGATAAGAAAAACTCTCCCAGAGTTTTTCTTATCGTGTACAAAGTGAGTGCAGTGAGTTAGTGAATATCACCCGAATATCACTTTCCATTTTCGCTCATTACTTGGCCATGCAATGTCCATTTGACCTGAAATTTTCACACAATACCATGTGGACATATGAGATAACAACAATATGCATTGCATCAACCATTCACCACTTTTTGCACATGTCAACAAAGTTACTAGATTCCTTTAACAAAGAAAAACAAACAATTATGTTATATTTGATTGCCTATTCGGGACAGTGGAATTACCGGCACGCATCAATTAAATTTGATGGCCTGGAGAGAAGTTTTAGTTGCCCAAGTCCAGTGAACTTTTGCTAATTTTGCGCATTGGATATATGATGTAAACAATTAATTTATGCTCATAAAATTATTTCACAATTAATGGCTGCCTAATTCATAGCAATCATTAATCATAATTTTGCATTAATTAATTACAATTTCTGGCTAAAAGTTCGTGTTTGAATACAAGACTATAATTTTTTTAATTTTTCAAATATCTTTACAATTTCATTGAGGACAAAAACTATATCAAACAGAACTGTTTAAAAAAAAAAATAATGTATTGTTATCATTAATGTAATGTAATAATATAATGTTGGGACAAACAAATATGCAATAATCATTATGTTAAATATTCAACATGAATACTGTAATTCAGGCAATCACTATATATCACTATGATATAATATAAGAAAAACACAGTCTCGGTCATAATTCAACAACAAACATACACATTTGTACTATACTACATGCACATGTTAAAATGAATATAATTCCTATATGACTATCTACAATTAACATATCCCCACAAAATTGAACTGGACCACTTTTTAAAGACATAGTAAGAGAGAAAAGCCAAATCTCATTTAGATTGATATATATCATTACGATAAAATCGTGTTATGAACTCGATGCTAAGACCCTTCCTCATTTCCCATTCATAACAAAAAATCAACAACAACCGAAATGTAACCACAGCAGCTGGGTATGGGGAAATCATGGGTGCGTGACAAAACAAATTAAGCACTTCACCCATGAGATTTTGATCAAACAAGCCCCTACTAGGCCTTGGCTAGACTTATCCAGGATTTAAAGGGGACCACCAGGCAAAGAACAACTCAATTATAAGTTTTGGAACCCTTTTGTGATATCACATAGATACCCAACATTTTGCAAAGGGTTGTGTAATTCATAAACAAAGCAATTAATCTCCACCACTTGCAGAACCACTATTATTTCCTGGTTCCGTACTCGCCAAACATTTGCGAGTGCGCCAATTCTATTCACGCGTACGTTTGGAAACAATAGAATCCTGGACGATCCGTTCACTCTGGACAAAGTAGTCTCGTAAATGCAGACCCGTGAACGCGTGCTTTAGAATGATGCGTTTTCCAATTATATTTGTTTTCTTCCTGGAAACATATTTTTGTGAACTTGTTGATGGAATGGACTACTAAAGATGTTACCTTTCATTTATAAGAATATTATTTTTGGGTGATGGTACCCTTTAACCCTCATGATATCAGCTCAATATTTACTGCATTAATTGTAAAATAAATAGTAGAGAGTGTAAATTAACGACAAATTAAACACACATGATATTCGTCCAACAAGCACTACTAGGCCATGGCTTGACTTATCCAGGATTTACCCCTCATGCTCCCAACATGATTTACGTAATCCCTTCGAATGCAAGGTAACAGAGACAATTACAGTGTATTAATTTAAAGGAAAATTAATGGAATTATGATATTTGGCAACATCTCCATTCAGGGGAAAATGCATTCAGTTTGAGAAGCGCTCTCTAAAAACTCATTGGTTTCAACCATTTTTCATACAAACTTGTGCATGTGATGTTTTGTTAAAATAATGATTAAATAGAGATATCATCAACAAATATTCAAAAACCTCTTTTAAAATTTTTTGAAGGAAGTGTATAAGCATTTTATGTACATATTCTTAAGAGTAAAGATATCGCCTGGCTGAACGATATTTAAATCAAATATTTTTGAAATCAAATTTTACAACTATGAAATCATTCGAAAGGGAATGATTTTCATTTCACATTTCAATGAACTTTCAAATGGAAATAAAACCAACCAAAACCTTTACAATCTTTTTTTCGGGAAGTACCAATACTCAAGTGTACCTTCAAATCTCTAAATATCAAAGCCTTCAAATTTCCACTAAAAGGTAATACTCACTTTTGTATTTCTGGTAATAGATAGTAAAACCACTTGGCCTCCATTTTCAGGAAGTGCATGTTTTTTTCTCACTTTTTTGTTGTTGTAATTGTGCAACCTTAAGCCTTTAAATATAACTTTTCTCAAAATGTCTCTTAGATGACACTCTGGATGGAGAAACTCCGCCTTTATTTTTTCAGCGAGTGCATCTATATAAGTCCCTCAGAATCAAAGCATTCAAAATTGCATTAGCCTTACGCCTGGATGGTAATGTAACTAAGGGGTATTCACAGGTCCCCCTTTTCAATTTCATAAAGTCCATTGATTTTAATCTCTACCCTTTCAGTATCAAAACCTTCAAACTGCCACCAAGATATCACAAACTTCAATACCCCCTGGTAATTAAAGGGGTAACCACAAGCCCCCCTTTCCCCACCAAGTGCACAGTTCAGTGACCTTGGTGAATAGAGAGAGAGAGGGAGAGAGAGAGAGAGGGGTGAGGAGGATCACCAACTGTGCAGAGTGCACACGCACAATGGAAACACCTCGAGGCCACAGCCTTCTTCCCTTGGCCTTTGGTTGCGCAGCTGATATCACCTTCTGCAGTCAGCTAGCTTATACCCAGGCCCCCATTGTTAATCGTCATCGATGAACCGTGCCTCCCAGACCCAATCAAAAGGCCTGCCCCAGCCCCAAAACCCCAATCCCTCTCATGAAAGCAGTAGAGGGGAGAAAAAGGGTGGAGGGAGAAGAGAGGGGGGGGGGGGGGGGGGGTGTAATCCTCACACACAATGTCACACACATCCTTCCACACAATACAAGTTCCCCCAACCCCCAAGGGCCACATGCAGTCACACTGGCCTGGTCACGCCACACCACCACAAAAGGCTTTGTTCCGCCAGGGGTGGGACGCCACTAAATGAAGTGTGTGTCGCATCTCCAACACAAAGACAGACCCCTACTAGCTAGCTCTCTCTCTATATTATTGGCTCCCTTTTAATACTGTACTTATTACAGGCTCCACCTTGTCACAAAGCTGCACGCATCTCTACTAGCTCCACCAAGTGGTTGCATTACTCTTTATTACACACACACACTCATTAGTGCTTGTGCAGCCAAAAGCCTAGTGGCAGAATCATTTTGTGAAATCAATTCATCATTCCATTTGTTTTCCAAACGAGGAGACTAGCTTGACAAATTGACACCCCAACACTTGGTAAGTAAAATGTTAAAGAAATTGTTTATTTATTTTAAAGATAACAATACAAAGTACAATGTATTATAATTTATAAACGTTTACATACCACTGGAGACGAAGAGCACTGCATAATCCTTTCAGATTGTGGTGTTCAGTGTGGAATTTATAATGTACAAGATCATCCACATGACATCCGTGTAATATAAACCCATTTCTTACATTGATGTGCTGTAAATAGACATGTGCTGATTTCTGGTGAACATTAGTCTACTGTTTCAGACACTTGTGCGCAGAAAAACAAATTATGCCAAGTTTCTATAAACAGTTACACTATCTTCATCTCTTTCTGTCTCTTTTCAGATTTTGAAAAATGGGTGAATAAAGCATAATGGCAGATCTGTGTTTACAAAATACTGTTTGCGCATTCCATCCATACATGTACTTTTTTTAGCAAGTTCAAGCGAAAAAAATTGAGACTGACAGAAGTCAATAGGCACAATATTTTGACAGATTTTATTTCTTCTAGAGCTTTATTTCATCATTTTTCATTTTGAACTCTTCTTTTTTCTTATTCAATTTTTCAAGATCATTGATAAAATCAAGGTCAGATTTTTAAATTTGTTTGTTGTTGCAAAGTACAAATATTATACTTTTGAAACACAAAGTGCACATTATTCTTACATGTATATAGGGGATAATAAGCATCTCTTCTAACCCAGTAAATCCATTGAAGACCAATATCAAATTCCAATTAAAAGCTGCTTAGGAACATATGAAATAACAAAATAAGGTGCTGTTATCATTTTTTTTGGTGATCTACTGATCTACTTGTTCCAATTATGCTTTAGCAAACTCTGAAAGAGGTATTATGGATATCTCCCAGAAACTATTTAAAGACTTGGTACAGCATTACATTTAAAAACAATGTTTGAAATTCTTCAACAAAACTAAATTTTAAGTTTTATTCAATTTTGGTTTGCCATTAGCTGAAATTAATATCCCTCTTTCCTCACTTATTTCTCAGATGCACACGAGCCGATAGATCACCGATGGAAGCCCAGACCGCTGACCTACAGAGTGCTGTCCCCAAGTCCAGCTTGCAGAGGTGGCGCGAGTGGCGGCAACGTGTGGTAGGCGACCTGCAGTACGAGGACATCAAGCAGAAGCAACGGGTGCAGAAGCGCAAGGAGAGGGCAGTGTTCAAAGAGAGCGCATCCAACGCCCAGCTGGAGGCGAAGCGAGCTTCGGATCGCGAGAGGAAGCGGCGGCAGCGAGCACGGAACAAGGCCGCGAAGCTCGCTGCTCTCACAGAGGGAAACGATCCAATGGAAATGGAGAACGGGGCTAATGATGTCTTGACCGGTCAGGGCGTAGTGACGTCCAATGAACTACGGGCTGTCCCGAGGGCTCGGTCTGGGGGCCTGTCCATGCCCATCAAGGTCGGTGGACTCATCTCGCAGAGGAAAGCGACTCCATCCAATGGCAAACCCGATATCAGCAAGCCCGACATCTTCACACCTTCCAGAGCACACTCCCACAACCAGCACTCGATGCAGATCAATGCATCCAATAACAACAATGCACCAAGAGACAAGTCCAGATACGATGCCTCCAAAAGCATGGCCAATGGTGGACATCTTCAGCAACGTAGCCATAAACGTCCCAACGGCTCGTCATCGGAAGAGAGGGTTCACCTCCAGTCAGTCGTTGGTGCTCATGCCAGTCAAGCCCTCAGAATCGCCCTTGGGTTGCCTGCTCAAGATCAGCCCCTCTGCTTGAAGAAGGAAGGCCATAGCAACAAGGCAAGTTCTGCAGGTCAGCATTCTCGTGCATCCACAGCACCAACTAGGGACAATATGAGCAGCATTTCTGGCGTCAAATCGCAGCAACTTGAGAGAAATGCGTCTGAGGCTTGGGGGTGTGACGTATCAGGTAGCAGAAAGAGATCGCGAAAGCAAGCTGCTCCTCTCAAATATGTTGCTCTCTCAAGTCTCTCGACATAATGATGTACAAAGAACTGTTCACATTTTGACTTTACCTTTGGAGGTAGTACAGTATGAAGATATCAGGACTTTTTGTAAGTTTATTATTCTAACACAACTAACACAGATTTTGTAAATGATTGACAACAACTGTAACAAAACACAGTACTTACTGTAATGTAATTTGGGCTTTCAAGCAAAGTGATGCCATTATGCCAAGGAAGAATTATTGCAAACAAATATCGAAATAACAAATATTTTTTAGCATTTTTTGTCAGCTATATTTAGTTATAAACTGTATGCATGTTTTATGTTTAGCTTGGTTAGAGCAAAGTTAGAAATGTGTAGGTCATAGTAATAGGTAGCAACTAGCAACTCAACAAAACATTGTTGTCTTCAAATGATAAATATATATTTTTTTATTTTCTTAGAAAACAATCAGAAAAATGTAGTATGCAATAATATTAGAGATAATAAAGAGTACTGATCACGATATGTAAAGTTTAAAAAAATGCTGTATAGCACTGTTAGCAGTCCTTTATGAATACCGTTGAAATATCAACAGAGTTACATGTATATTGCATGCTTCAACCTAAATTGTTGTCATATAAAAGCTTCATTTATCAAACTACTGTACTTTATGGATTGATCGCATGGGTACCCATGAGAAGGGCCATTTACCAAATTTCACTAGTACATGTATAATATTAAAGTGATCCAGGTAAAGTGTCAGATATTGCACAAAATGACATTTGAGACTTCAATCCTATATCAATATCATTGTAAAATACAATTGAAAGATTTGTGAAAGTTTGAAGGAAAACGAACACTGTTTACCTAGTGAAAAAAACGAATATTGAGTTCATATTTTATCACCGAATACTGATGGCTTGTCGTAGAATTGCAACAGTTATAACTGGCAGCCTATGACGATATATCCGCACCCGTGTATGTTTACATGCGGTATACAACATTCCTGGAATTCCGGCACGTGTTGGATCAAAGTTCTCTAGGTCGGGAATGTTTCCCACGCTCGGACGTATCCAGCTGAAACAAGTGTACTTTTTTTGAAAAGCGTTGACAAACGCTTTTCAAATAATGATAATTATCTTCATACTAAAGGGATATTTGAAAAAATCTAACCCTATTTTATTCTTCTCTTACCATAAGCTAAACAACACGGCAGAAGAGAAACGAGGAAGCTCCAATTATTTTTCGTGGAGTTAGACACTTTACCTGGATCACTTTAACCGAACCAGGCACCATGCAAATATAAACATCGGTGTCAGACACCGATGTTCATATTTAGTATACCAGGGCTCCACACTTACCTTCCCGAAAGAAAAATTAACCGGCCCCAATATTTTATTTCATGAGTTAACTTTTAAATATTCAAAATAACACTCTTCCCTGATCAAAACTGTGAATTGATTATACATGAAGCATGATATGGAAGAAAACAAGATTTTTCTAATTTTGTCAATGTCAGACCTAATAATAAGACTTAATTATACATTTTTGCTGGCCTGAAGTGCAATTCAACTGGCCCCTGGCCATCCGGCCAGTGCGAGTGTCGAGCCCTGATTATACTATGAGATCAATTTCACATGGATTCAAAACCAACAATAAGTAACAACCATAAATGTTTGTCATTACTCAGTGTCTATGATTTATTTTGTTCCGTTACCGAATCCCTTTAATTTATAACACTAACAAAATTAAAAAGTGACATGGAACCTATGCAAGTCTGCCCACTAATTGTCCGTTTACTTGTACACGACAGCTGTTGTAGATTTCTTCATTGTCACTTATAAATAAGAAATTTCATGCATTCATGCACACAAAACATTGAAATCTAAGTTTGCACACACTATGCAATTGCAATTTTGCAATACATGCTGCAAATTAATTGGGTGGAGTTGGATGTCATGCACATTTCGATGCTTTGACCATATAATAATTGTTTAACGTTGTTACATGTAGTTTTAGAGAAACACAGGAATACTCTTCTGAAACTTGAGTGAAACAACTTGTGTGAAGTAATATAAAAAACATTCCAACATTGAAATACTGTTACATGTATTTGATTTTGATATGAAATAAAAACTTCTTATTAAAGTACAACTATTTTTGAAAAAAATCTGTAAAAAAAAAGATGTATTTTATGTTTGCTTTTGTTTGTTTTTATACATGTACATTTTTCAATAAATAATGATAGAATATCTTAGACTCAGTACTTTGTGTAAATGGGTTGTATCTCCCTTGCATTTAATTTGAAACGGCAATCTAATACAAGACCATGCAATAACTAGACTGAAAAATGAAATAATAACAACTAATTGGATACAAAAAAGTGTTTGATTTTTATGGACCATACACAAATAATAATTTAAAAAAACATACACCATTTTAAATAATAAATTATCTCTCTTAGATATTAATCTCCACAAAATGTACAGTCAAATATTATATTGCCATTTGTTTCAAGTGCATTTGCATTTTGTGTCAGCATAATCCTTTTTACTACTTACTACTTTTTACAATGAAATTTGATTGGCAACTCCCAAGGTTCTACACTAGCACTAGCACTTGCCCAATTGCCTAGGGCCTGTAAAATGTAATATTTTAAAGACAAATATGCTAATAACAGTAGTGGCCCAATCAGGCTACTAGATTTTCATGCTGACAATAAATAACATAAATAATAAAGAGAAAGTCCTTGTGTGTGACTGTGTGTGGGCACGTGTGTGCATGTTTGTTATAATTGTGAGAGACTGCATTTGTGTGTGTGCGTGTATGTTGCATGTGCCACTGTATGTGTATAGCATGTGCATGTGTGTGTGTGTGTGTGCGTGTGTGTGTGTGTGTGTTTGTAAACACCCCCAAATCGGGGACATACATGTGACAAAACACCATCTAATCGCGGACACACCCCAACTGCGGATGTCCGCGGTTAGAATTACAATGAGAAAGCACTGCTTGTCCACGTTTAGAATGTAACTAATTGAACTGCTGCCCGTTCTGTAACTATGATCAGCTCTGTGCGTAGCACAGAGCTGTGAATTACTGACGATCGAAATGGTGTAGCGTTTTTGCGATGAGGTGTTTTTATCACCTTTAATTATAATTTTTTTGTATTTGGTTAACCTTTTCTAGAGAACAAAAGTGCGTTTTATCTGCGCGCTACGTAGAAATTATATGAAAAGAATAATAACTTACCTCAAATTGATGATTAATCCCAAACGGCTTCGCACAAATATTCGAAATTGTCCTGTCGCCTCCAAAGTCATCGGCAATGCATGCTGGGATATATAGGCGAGGTTTTATTCCGGTTCCGCGCGTAAGTGGCGATCGGTTGACTAATACATATAAGCCAGGCCACTGTACTCAATGTTAACCTAACCGCCTGGCATATACATCGCTCGAAATCTTGCAGGAACATGTTTGTAGATGGGCGATGAGGTGTTTTATCCTCTTTAAGCAGATTTTTTTTAAATTTTGTTTACTTGTACTGCACCCTAAAATACCTATGTACGACGGCGCTACACAAAATTGCTATAAAAAGAATGATAACTTACCTCAAATTGATTATTTATGTCGATCGTCCTTGTTAGAATCCGGCTTTTTTTTTCGATCCGTCGGCATCGCACAGCGGGATTCTAACAAGGACAATCGACATAAATAATCAATTTGAGGTAGGTTATCATTGTTTTTATAGCAATTTTGTGTAGCACCGTCGTACATAGGTATTTTAGGGTGCAGTACAAGTAAACAAAATTTAAAAAAAATCTGCTTAAAGAGGATAAAACACCTCATCGCCCATCTACAAACATGTTCCTGCAAGATTTCGAGCGATGTATATGCCAGGCGGTTAGGTTAACATTGAGTACATCTTGGCTCGTACGCCAAAGTTTGACCTGCGACCTCACGCATGCGCACTGTGGACACAAATTCGGATACCATTTTGGAATTTTTGCCTCTTACCACAATCTGGACGATAAAAACCTAATTTTGTGAATTAATACACCGAATGGAGCCTCATGTATCAAGACAGTGGACCATTGATGTCCATGGATAACATCCGTCGTAAGTATAAAACCAGATATAAATTGTATAGTATCTTATATACTATTTTTACCAATAATTGTTACGACCGATACACCTAACACACACTTCAATATGCCAGACTCTGTGCTACGCACAGAGCCTGGTTAGGTTACCCGTTCTGAAGCTCATCCCCGATTGGAATGTAAATGTGAAATTTTTGTGTGTATCGGAGTGTGTGGTTTACATCGTGCGTGTGTCGTGATCGGCAAGAAAACTACTATACCGCCCTCATGTGATATTACCTGGATACCTCCCTCCCCCTGGCCCAGATGTGCATTAGCTGTATGAGGAACCCCCCTATCCTTTGTTTTTCGCGAGTCCCCATTTTCCAGGTAAAGAGTCAAGAGTCCCCGTTTGCCGGTGCTTACAAGTATGTGTGTGTGTGTGTGTGTGTGTAAAATATGTGCAATGCAGAGGAGAAATGTACTTTCTTTTGGACAAGGGTCAGACTAACACAATTAAGATAAATTGTAAATTGTTTTAAAGGGCATCAAGCGTGGGGATGCTACACAGCGGGTCGCCATTTTGAACTGGGCCAGTTTGCGCGCACCGCATGACACTGAGCTAACGTGCATCACGCACCGTGCGCAACGTGTACTTAAGATGGCGCCGCGCATCTGATTTGACGAATCTGAAGTACCTTTAAGATTGAGAAGATATGGGTACAATCAAACTTTTTTATAAAGAGCTCTGATAAACCCCTTATAATATAGGCCTTATTATAACAAAGTAATTTTGCAGGTCCCATCCCTTTTATATACTCTATTTTTCTACCCTGATATAACAAGGTAATTATCATGGTCCCAAGAATCTCCTTATAAAAAGGTTCCACTGTAACCCTTCACCTCATTTATTATTACTTTGTTCTAACTTCTATATTTTTGTGTAAATTAATGTCTTTCATACTGCACAACTGGTTAATGTGTACAATAAAAAAATGCATGAGCACTATCAAAAACTGAAAATGACTGGAATTGCTTAAACTGACAAAACCAATTAATGTCACATGACAAATGCATTTTTAAAAAGAATATTAATTTTGCTTTATCACAATTCACTTTTAAGTAACAATTAATCATCTTAAATAATTATAATAAATGCTCCTCTAAAAAAGAAAACATTGAATATCAATTTATATACATTCTTTATAATTGTTTTCATTCACATGACTAGTAGGCTATAAGTATAACCATAACGTAATATGTTCTCTGTCTTCAATGCGAATTACTATGAAAATGACGGTAATATATTACAAAACCAACCTCACCAAACTAAACTAAAAGTAGAACAATTTCAGAAAGTTAAATAACCACAAGACACAACCACAACCACATTCAATTTCATAATTTTATAAAAGCACATGTTACTATTATTTGTAAACATTACATCCCGATGTCATGTAGGTTATCGACTAGCCAATGACAGCCCAGCATTTAACAGGCAACACCTCCTCATGAATATTTCCACACGTTCTCAACCATAACCTCACAACTTAAAAATTACTTATTCTGGGTTTGCAAATATCCAGATATTTAATTTTTTCAGAAGAATAACTTGATATGCATTTAATTGATTGATCTGTGATGTGAAGTTCCCTAAAACATCTAAAATGAGAGTGAAAATTACGTGAGAATTGAAGTTTTTAATTGCCCATTCACTGACAAGTAATGTGCACGCAGCATGCACAACATACACAACACAAAAGCCCGTTCGTGCCCGCGACGCGCCCGTGCGCAATTCCCACAACACACGGCGATGCGACGGGAACCACACGGCGGCATTCAATTTTTGCAACTTTATTAGGCCTTAAATCATCATATCCCATCTCCATTCTGACAATTTTCACGTTGATATTGCGAGCAAAATAGAAAAGGTACTCAAATATTATATTTTCACGACAGTTTGTTTCGCCTGAAAGATAAAAGCTAAAATTGTTCATTTGCAAAACTTACTGCCGCGACAGCCCATTCCACAACACGGTAATCAAGTGCAACTCCATGCGAACAAAGCACGGACAAATCTACAAAAAATAGGGAAAATTGCCACCAAACTTACCAAAGACCGTCCAGAATCCGTTGGCGTTGACATTATGATTGCTAAACTGGAACGAAAATCTTATGAAAAAATGAATTTATCAATTCCGAGAGCACTTATGACACTGTTTTTTCAACGTTCAATGAACGGCGAACCATTTCCATGGCCGCCTGTTTCATCACGTACGCACAATAAATTTGCATAAAATATGTATAGTCTCCTGCCAGTCGTTTCTTTCATCCCGCGAATACGAATCCAAAATTCTAACCCCGTTCATTAGTACAGAGTTATACAATGTATTTTTAAGTACATTTTGTTGCCTTTGCAGAACATATAAATATATAGAGTATCAAGAAATTATAATGATAAAGTAACAATCATGAGGGCTTAATGTTTCAGGATGGTGTACTTTACTTATTTCCCCTTTTCTTTCAATCACCACTATATCTACTAAACAATGAAATTATATTTTTCTTATGTTTAATTTATAAATCAAATGCAGTTTAAATGAACAGTTATCCAAAGACACCAATTCCCACTCAACTTCCTTTTATTACATGTAATATTTGTAGGATAATGCAGGGCCCAACTATACATATACACTACCCGTCAATAAGCAGGGAGTCTGTTTGTCAGGGGGTATGCTTGTCAATTTTTATTGGGAATTTATTGAAATAGAGACATCAATGGAGGTTTAAACTATTTACACCATGTGAGGTCAGTAGTAAATTAAAAACCTTGAAATACGTATCATCAGAACATAAATAATGGCATGTCAGATGTGCATGTCAACATTATTAGTAAAAACTTTGCCTACCACGCCCCCCCCACGAAGAAAACAAGCATGGGGCTAGGGGGCCTAAGACTATTATTTTGCCCCCCCATGTCCCCCAGCCTTGACACATAGTGTCGTCACCCATAGTACAAACACAAACGTACACACACACACAAAGTCACAAACTCACACACACACATACACAACGCACGCACACGCACACACACTCACACATATCCTTCAGAATACTGTCAAAAATGTGTAAAAACTGTATAATCTATCAAGAAAAAGTGACTTACATGTAAGTCCCGGGGTAGACAAGTCACAGGTAAACTCTATACAGTGAAACCTCATTATAACGAGCACAATGGGTCCATTGAATTTAAGGAGGCCCAGATTTACCTCGTTTGATCAGATATCTTGTATCAGGGCTTAAAAACAATAAAATACATAGAACCTGGATCTGTGAAATTACCTCGCTATATCAAGTACCTCGTTATAACAGAGCTTGTTATAAAGAGGTTCCACTGTATAGACTGGCAGCTATGACAGGTTTGACTGTACCACCCTTATAAAAGCTGGAAGCCTGAGACAAAATAAACCATTCAAGTTTGGTGACAAGGTTATTTTTAATAATATATTTTCAGTTCTTTGCCTATATACCAAACATAATCATTTAATTGAATTCATATATACATGTCTTTTGAATTATTATATAAATCAAGCAGTATCACAAGATGACAATACAAGTTTGTTAGCTTCTTAACAAAGGACTGTTTCTGTTTTTGTTTCGCTATCAATTTATGCAGACACATGGATAACATAAATCATTTCAGATTTTGTGCATAAATTATACACTATTTTGTTTGTTAGCTCTAAGAAAATCTGACAATACATGTATGCATGTACTAATTGCACTTTGACATTTACACATGTTGTTTACAATATGTACTGGTATTAAATAAGTAACCCTTCTTGAAGCCAAAAAAGTTACATAGATCTTGTATAATGATAGTGGCATCTAACTTTGCGCACGGTAAATTAATTGAACCAATTTTAAAAGAGTAGTTGTGAATTTTGTAATAATTTGCACACAAGGCAATTCAGCATATTCTGTAGCTCCGTCAAAACATTTGTTTAAATATTAGACACCATCTACTACTTCTTTTCTCAAGTTTGTGAGACTTTCATAAAGTTTACCCCTAAATAAAGGTGACAAACATGGTGCATTATTTCCCTTTAAATTTTGACTTTTGTCAGCTTGTGTAGCCCACTGTTACTTATACAACATCCAAATACAGTTTGAAAAACTTACATCAAATTTTGAGCATACAAGATCCATTCAGCCATATTGTAACGTACATGTACATGTATAAGTGCAAATTTAACTACCCCAAGTTACAAGTTTCGTAGAAAAAGATATCTTATTAAACCATACCTACAAACTTGTCATTAAAGATTTGATCAAACATGTGTTGATAATTAACATGAAGCTCATATAACACAGTATTGCTAATCATGGAATATGCCACTATTCTTGAAAGGTGAATTGGTAAAAAGAAACATTTGAGATCTACATAATGCATGACACTCTTTTATTACATACCTACATGTTTTACAATATGACAATAAATTGTGTCTAATTCAAAAGCACCATCCATAACAAAAAGGAATCATAATTTTGTATGTGATTTCAGTTCACTACAATACATATATCTGATTATATGTGGTACTATTCATGTTTTTTAGGCTTTAAGTTTTTACACATTTGAACATAAATGAATATGCTTAGCCTTATGACCTGCTGAAATATGTGTGATCATCAGCAAATTCAATTGTTCTTTTAGAGGAAAAACTACCAACTTTAGACAGAGTTCATCACTTACACTGGTCCATTGGCCAGGAGCCAGTCCATTGTTTCTTTTAATTCAAATTCCTTCTGAATTAAAAATGTTCAATTAAATATATTTTCTCTGAAATAGCATCGAATCTGGAATAATAAATTACATTTACAATTTGATAAACATAAATTACATATTATACAAACATGACGAATATCAATAGGTCTTCATTTTACCTCCCCAATTGGGCCACATGGAAAAACATGTGTTTTTCTTTTGTTGCATTGCTAATCGATATGGTATATCAACTGTAGTTTGCAGATCTACATGTCAAGCTCAATATTAATCCACTGTTATCTACTTCCCTGTTCTGAAGTATACTTTTTTTCTAAGTTAGAAAGTATGAGGGTACCTGCATTATATTGCTTAAATATCTCATATCAAAGGATGCTCATGATGTGTTGGTCTATTGGTCAGGATTCACGACTGTTTGCAGAGTAGTTTCCACACAAGAAGAAGGGGCTATAACACATGTCACTTCCTTGTTTGCTTACTTTAACATACCTATCAGAGTCATCCAACTTAACCTGTACCCTACTAGATTTGTCAACCCCTAGTCTATTCTAGGTTCCCTGTAGGCAATGGGGTGCATTTATCTGTGATACATAATTTGTAAGCGCTGTGTACAATTTACAATAAATCAAATGTGAAAATGCGGATCAGATGGATTTTTGAAGCTGACTATTTTACATTTCAGTGTTTCAGAAATACACACAGCAACATTCCAACAGGCTTCTCCAGACACTGGAATAAGCCCATGAGCCCAACAGCCTCTACTAGTGGTTTTACATCTATAGTAGATATATAGTTCTGTTAATCTTCCTGGAAAGAACAGCCAGTGAAGAATAACTTGTATACATTACGCGATAGGTACATTCATGTTACATATACTGTACAAAGTTGTGAGATAAATTAATCAAATGGCCCATCTAAAGCCAACTTTTAGTAGCCTTTTTTGATGAGGCCTCGCACATATTTCAGCAATGACTGGTGAAGGAATACAGCGCAATATACATAGACGGAGCTACAGCCAGCTGCCGCTGCTCATTTAACAATCAGCCTTGCCAGCTGTTCCTGTCATTCAGACAAGGGGCCTTGTCAAAACTCAAAAGGCTAACATTTGTGCAACTTTTCACACATTTTAAATTTTAACCATGGGGCAATTCCAAGGTAACAGCGTGACGGTAGGAGGGTGTTTCTCAAGATGAAAGTCTAAATAACTCACAAAATAAAAATGTCCAGAACCAAATTTTGATATGCATCTGTTACCACTATCCTACTAATTATTTACAATAGGAAAGAAAATCAAAATTCCCAGTAAATTATGAATTATGAATATCAATATCTGCGGTAACAGCGTGACGGCAAAAAGACATGGCATTACGTTTCACCCAAGTTAGAAATTATCCGCTTCTCAGGCCTGAGGAGAGGTTGAGAGATTCGTGCCTCTAGTAGAATTTTATCACCGTTTACACCGTTCTTATCGATTTACTTCGTGTAACCGGAGGAGATTATCTCTATAATACCACTAGGTCTCGGGGGGGCAGTTAACAGGGCATGGAATGTTGACGAAAGCTATTAAAATGGTTGAGTTGATTTCCACCGTGGTGGAGATCACGGCTAACTTAGTGAAACGTAATGGGTTTCTTACATGGTAAGAAACTAAGCAAACTCTGTGAACTACAGGAACATTTTGCAATTTTGTCACATTGATTCTTTGTACTAGACATCAAGCTAGAACATCCAAATAAAAATGTAGAAAAAATCCAATGTTCATAGTAAATATGATATCATAAACGTATCTGTGCATGGTAACAGCGTGACGGTAACAGCGTGACCTCTGAATTGTACATGTTATATATATGGGAGATATTGATGAGATGAATAAGATTATATAATTTTGATGTAGTCATCCAGAATCTATACAGAACTAGATGAATGGGTAATATAACCCAGATGCTCTGAAATGCTGGTTCGCATGACACAAATTTGCAGCCTAGCGCCCTCTATTGATCAAAAATGTTTTTGGACAAAACTGAAATTCTTATCTTTTTCAGAATTTAGTTTGAGGAACCATCAAATATCAAACCCAAAATACAAACTTAATTGAAACAATGAAATATTAGACCTTTGACATCTGACCTTTGACCTTATTTCTCAAATTAGCATACAAATGTTTAATTTTATGTGGCATAGTGCATATCTACAAGTGATTTGTTTCATGTAACATGATTTCAATGTCAGTAAGTTTTTGTGTTTGAATTGGTAATTATCCGAGTGACCTTTGACCTGTGCTCCAAACATTTTCATAGAATTTTCTTTTATCTACAGTACTCTTTCTAACATTAATTCTGGCATTTTTTTGTGAGATAAAAAATAAACTACAATAATTTGACCTGTTGACCTTTGACCCCATGACCAAATTCTATAATCAGGTCATCTACTTCACTGAACGCATACCAGTATTAATTATCATGTCATCCTTCAAGGATTCTTGAAATATCTTGAGAATAATATATTTTTTGCATATTAATTAGCTGTGACCTTTGACCTTTGGCCTCATGGCCCCAAAATGAATCAGATAATCCATACCTCTGAATACATGTCTTGTACAAAGTTTGAACAGAATCCATCCAACGATTCTTGAGATATTGCAAAAAAAAAGTAGGTTGCGTCACGCTGTTACCCAAAAAGTAACAGCGTGACCAAATTGATATTGCTTAGATTAATTAGTGGTAAAAGATAATGCTGCTATTTAGCATCCATAATATAGCCCTATGGGTGAATAAAGAAGAAACAAAAAATAATTTAATTCCCATTCATATTTTTCCAGAAATATTAAAAATACCTGTTTTTAGGGTAACAGCGTGACATATAGATGACTATAAATGAAACAGTCACTGAAGCAGAACAAAGAGCGAAAATGCCGAAATAGATATTTATCTGATAAATTGAAGTAATGTTCTTACCAACACTGAAAGAAAATTTTATGAAAACCTATTTTTGCAGCTCTTTTAAGCTTAATATTTACAAGTATATTTTGTGAAAATAATTGAAAACTAGAAATTGCGCGCTCGGCGGGTCGCGCAGCCGAGCACATGTATCCCCCGAACCAATTGCATTGCACTTTTGTGGGTTGTAATATTGTGAACTGAACAAGTTTGGTGGTGTACGTTGTTCTACTAGGCTGGCAGTAGCCTTTGGGCAAGGCCTCGCGCGCTGTTTGTCCTCCGAGCAGGGTCTGATTAATAGACAAGGCGATGTGCGCTTACAGCAGTGATCGCTGGACTGAGCCGCGTCAGCGGCGAGGCCTTTGCTAACTTGCGGAGCTCTTGCGGAGCTCGGACCTGTAGAGCGGTCACAAGGTAATCTTAACTATTTCTTTATATCATGGTTACCATGGCAACCATGAATCCGCCCCACACCAAAATCAATAGGCTTCATCCTCTTTCCTTAATACACCTTCATACCAAATAAGAAAATGATCGGACAAGAACTCGGACCTGTAGAGCGTTCACATGGTAATCTTAACTATTTCTTTATATCATGGTTATCATGGTTACCATGGCAACCAGGACTCCGCCCCACACCAAAATCAATAGGCTTCATCCTCTTTCCTTAATACACCTTCATACCAAATTAGAAAATGATCAGACAAGAACTCGGATCTATAGAGCGTTCACAAGGTAATCTTAACTATTTCTTTATATCATGGTTACCATGGCAACCAGGACTCCGCCCCACACCAAAATCAAAAGGCTTCATCCTCTTTCCTTAATACACCTTCATACCAAATTAGAAAATGATCGGACAAGAACTCGGACCTGTAGAGCGTTCACAAGGTAATCTTAACTATTTCTTTATATCATGGTTACCATGGCAACCAGGACTCCGCCCCATACCAAAATCAATAGGCATCATCCTCTTTCCTTAAGACACCTTCATACCAAATTAGAAAATGATCGGACAAGAACTCGGACCTGTAGAGCGTTCACAAGGTAATCTTAACTATTTCTTTATATCATGGTTACCATGGCAACCAGGACTCCGCCCCACACCAAAATCTAAAGGCTTCATCCTCTTTCCTTAAGACACCTTCATACCAAATTAGAAAATGATCAGACAAGAACTCGGACCTGTAGAGCGTTCACAAGGTAATATTAACTATTTATTTATATCATGGTTACCATGGCAACCAGGACCGCGCCCCACACCAAAATCAATAGGCTTCATCCTCTTTCCTTAATACACCTTCATACCAAATTAGAAAATGATCGGACAAGAACTCGGACCTGTAGAGCGTTCACAAGGTAATCTTAACTATTTCTTTATATCATGGTTACCATGGCAACCAGGGCTCCGCCCCACACCAAAATCAATAGGCTTCATCCTCTTTCCTTAATACACCTTCATACCAAATTAGAAAATGATCGGACAAGAACTCGGACCTGTAGAGCGTTCACAAGGTAATCTTAACTATTTCTTTATATCATGGTTACCATGGCAACCAGGACTCCGCCCCACACCAAAATCAATAGGCTTCATCCTCTTTCCTTAATACACCTTCATACCAAATTAGAAAATGATCGGACAAGAACTCGGACCTGTAGAGCGTTCACAAGGTAATCTTAACTATTTCTTTATATCATGGTTACCATGGCAACCAGGACTCCGCCCCACACCAAAATCAATAGGCTTCATCCTCTTTCCTTAATACACCTTCATACCAAATTAAAAAATGATCGGACAAGAACTCGGACCTGTAGAGCGTTCACAAGGTAATCTTAACTATTTCTTTATATCATGGTTACCATGGCAACCAGGACTCCGCCCCACACCAAAATCAATAGGCTTCATCCTCTTTCCTTAATACACCTTCATACCAAATTAGAAAATGATCGGACAAGAACTCGGACCTGTAGAGCGTTCACAAGAAAATCTCTGCGGCGGACGCGGCGGCGGCGGCGGCGGCGGCGGCGGCGGCGGCGCGACGAGGCCAAATCCATAGTATCCCCCGAAGTGGTTCGGGGGTGGTTCGGGGGATACAATTAATTAATGCTAATTAATTCCTATGAAATAATAGTTTACGCCAAACATTTTTTTGAACAAAGTGCATTTCTGAATAGTTTAATCTTTAAGCTTTAATTTGATACCAAATATGTTATGATTCGACGAATTTGAAAAATGGGTGCTTATGTCAATGTTTGCTTGGAATTGCCCCATGTATTATTTTCACAGTCCCAAGAGCTGCAATAACCCTGGCATAAAGGTTGAACAGCTGGGAATCTGTGAACACAACAATTACAACCTACAGTACTAGCAGAGATGCAGCTGATTCTAGAGTTGAGTTTAAGGAAAGATCAACCATTCTTAGAGGTATGGTTATGGAATAGGTGTTGTCTATCCAAATATGTCATCACAACTCTTCTAGTACTATGCTTTGTATGCAGCTTCTGATTTTTAATAGTCCAATGCCAGCTTACACTTACAGTTGAGTTGGAATGCAAACCCAACCATTCAAAACCTTCAATACCAATAATTGACAGAAAGGATCTGGGATCATATAATTTCATAAAGGTGCTTCATTCAAACCATCTGGAACTGGTCTTGTCCATTGTCCAGTTGGTTGATGCCTTCTAACCCTTCCAGAACCTTACACCTTCCTTGTGTTACTGTAAACCATTTTCAGATGAGTTGGGACACAAAGATGAAAAGCATTATTGTTAACTCCATATTTCGCAGCAGTTTAATTAAAATTGACAACATTAGGATCTTCTTCTAAAGGGGTTTCCTTCGAACCATCTGGATCTACTGGCATTTGATAGATCATGCCTTCCAATACACTTTGACCTCTGTAGTCTGTAAGGATCTTTATAGAGTTGTGCGACATAGTTGAGTTGGAACACAAACATGCCAAGCGCAACCTTCCACCCGTTATTTTGAAGAGTCTTAAAAATGGATGCAGCATCCACTTTTAAGGTTTCCTTCAAACTGTCTGGATCTGGCTTTGTCCATTGTCCAGCTGGTAGATCATACCTTCCAACTCTTCCAGACCCTTCGTCTGGCTCTTCGTCTTGTGCGAGACTAGCTTGCGGTAGAAGTGAAACGCAAACACAACCAGTACCACTAGCACGGGCACAGTAATGGCCGTAGCGGCCCACGCTGCGTGGACATAGTTCATAGTGCCAAATTTCACCCAGGCTAGGAGAATGATCTCAACGAGGAAGAGGAAGATGCCGAGGATTGTGGAGAAGGCCCAGGACATCTCGATGTAGAACGACAGACTGTTGTGCGGTGATTCCGAAACGGCATTGACGTTGTGCACATTGCTGACAGCCTCGATGTTGGGCAGGATGCAGGTACTTATGAGCAGGGCCGCCATGTGGATCACGACCAGGATCGTGGTGTTGATGCTGAAGGCGATCATCAGGGCGTCATATTTTCCATCATTCAAATTTTTGTCTGTCAGCTGCACTTCTACCATGGCAACCTAGAGAATGAGAGAAAAGGTGGATGAATGTTTTCAATGTCTCACTGTTAATGCTAAAAAGTCACACTAACATGACAAGTAAATAAGTTACCTTGAATGGCAAGTTAATTCAAAACAGAATGATTGTGCATCTTGTGGAAATGGAACCTGATTAAAAAGCAAACAGATTGACTTTAAACTCTCGATTATGTAATAATGTGCTAATACTAAGTCTTAGGCAATAGAGTACAGAAGCCATGACGTCATAAAAACACTTTTTTAGAATTTTCAAATTTGGACTTCATTTTCAGAAAGAGCATCCATAACAAATACTGTCCAAATACTGAAAATAAAAGGTATAGGTTACGTAGTGGCTGAGATATGCCCATCCGAATGAATTTTACTTCAATGGGCAATCAGTGTTTAAAGGGTACCGCCAGGCAGAGATTTAGCTCTCTTACATCAAAGACATATATCCCAAATGAACATACAAAACAAGTCTGTGATACTGAAAGTATTTGTACATCGCCAGGGAATCATTTTTAATATCACCTGTCAGGCATTCTGTCAGCGCAGTTCCGATAACGATATCACTTAACGATCCTGTTATCGGAAGCACCTACGATATATCGCAGCAAGCAGAGACAATCTCGAAAAATATCTTGTGTGCAGCGAATAAAATATGTACTTGGCGTTCAGAAAGAGCATCTACCGCGTATATAACGTAACGCCATGCAAGCACTGTAGTGTACTATTGCATGCATGCAGAGTATTTTTTTTGCATTGTGCATGGTGCGGTGGCTATTATATAGCGCTGGGCATTGTGTGTACCATCCACCCCAACACTGCCGTTGGAGTGTGTACATGCGAGCGCACACGGGCGTATTGTCTGCATGCCCGAAACGATACAAACTATCGCATGGGCTATGCGATAAATCGCACATACTGCCATATAACGTACGCGTATTGATTGAGCGGTCGTGCAAACAAAGTCGCGCGCGCGAACCACTAGATAGCCGTGGTTCCGTAAGTCTTAGTAATTAATTGCATTGTTCTCAAATTACAGAAACATATCAGACCCCATGAGAGTATGATTGATATTCAATTATAGTACCAAAACTACTAAGCATTGGTTTTATAATGCCCGGCGGTCCCCTTTAATATAGTGCACATGTTCATAAATTTATGAACCAGTGCACTATAAGTATAACACTGATTGCCTATTGACAAAAAAAATCATTCGGATGGGCATATCTCAGACAATACAAAACGTATTCCTATGATTTTCGGTATTTGGACATTATTTGTTATGCTCTTTCTGAAAATGAAGTCTAAATTTGAAAATGCTAAAAAAAATATTTATGACATCATTTATCGACATCACACTTCACCACTCTATAGGGTCTAGCCTCTAGGCCAAAATTGCCAAGTCATGTACATGATGTATCAAATTAAATGTCTGTTCACCCTCTAAATGATAAAAGTAGCTAAAAGTCAGTTTCATTGTCCTTTAATTATGTTCAACAACAATGCAAGCCAATCAATGTCAATGACAATGTCATGATTAGAATATTTTGATTATAAATTTCAGTTTTCACCCAAATTCAGGATTTATCTATCTTATTTAGATTTTAGTTGAAGATAAGATTTGGGTCCTTGCATTTGTTTTGTTTTACATGCTCATGTAGTATAGCAGGGGTTGCATTACCGAACGGGTTGTATTTCCGGACATGCAAATTCCCATAGGAAAAACGTTCAAATTTTGAAAGTTGAATTTGAAAGTCGGCATTAACGGAGGATAATAAATGGATGTTTAGCAAACATTTTCCACCATTTCCCGAAAAAAATAAGCGTCCTGAGGCGTTATACGCGCGTTTTGCCACGCACCAGTGGCAGCGCGCATGTCAATGACATTCCCATGCAAAACATTCACGTTCGGTGCGTTCGGTTAATACAACACACAATTTTGCGTCAGGAGGAGGCTTCTTTTTTGGAAGGGTTTACAAGAAAGTTGATTTGGAGAAAAATTGGCAAATTCTTGAAGATATTTTACATGATCAAGTGTGTTCTTTATAATATGAGTTTATGCAGCTTCTCGTATAATTTCCACTTTGATTTTTGTTTGTTTTATTTATGCTGTCAAACTAACGCCGGTATCCGGTAATACGACACGATACCATGTGAACCTAGGCTATACACACAACTTCCTCACATCAAAATCGGATCAAAATAGCTTATTTTTGAGTTCACCAAATTACCATGGCAAATCCAGCGAGCAGGGCAGACGTTCGACTCGACGCCTTGAGCTTCGCCCGGCTCAGGTAGAGCTTGCGCCAGTTGAGCGCCTGTGCCGAGTGTTGGTTCGCCATCCCTTTCACGTACGATTGGTAAACCCAATCCGAGTAGCTCGTGCCAGACGGGTCTTCTGCTTGGGGCTGAATCTTGACTGATTTCGTCGGTCACGTTTGGATGGTAAAACACGATTCTCACAATATTTAAATAGACGTACGAACGCAGGGATCTGTCGTGTACTTTGTCCACATGGTAGATAACCGCATCTATAAATAAACAATTTATCACTGTCCAAGGGCAGAGGCCAGTCACACTCTGGGTTGTTTTGGTTTCCCGAAATGTCAAACACACGGCCGGTTAGTCGTTTCTCCAGTCGTTGTTTATATATTGTGCACTGCACGTGTGTGTGGGTCATAGATGAAGTATGACTCCAACACTGCCATTGTGGGTACGGGTGGGTGGCATGTTTCAATGGTCAACGGCAGTGGCGTAGCGCTAGCGTGGTCGGACTGATTGGGGGGGGGGGGGGGGGGGGGGCACACCTTATGTATTTCTTTGTTTTTTCAAAAAATGTCCCCTTATGTTTTCTATTGTTTGTATACAACGCCCCTGTACAACGCACCTTGCAATTATCGATGACCCTGTACCGTGCCGAATGCAACACGTGGCAATTATTATTTTGGGGTGGAGGGGTGGAGGGGTGGAGGGGTGGGTAGGGGCAGGATAAAACTTCATGGTTCTCGGGGGCATATAGGCGTTAATTTTAGGCGAGGCCCTCACGGACCCCTAGCTCATATCATTAATCAGGACAACACGAATTGGAAAAAAAACAGAACTGTTATAATCAGTACGTTCTTTAGTCGCCAATCCGTCAGTGTTTGCATATCCCTATTTTATACCTCTCAAAATCTAGGCACACCTTCCTCTCCCTCTCATTTATTTTCCCCACATATGCCACTCTTGAAATCATTCTCTTCTCACCTGCCGTATGATCGCAAAATTCCTCTCGTGATTAATGTTCACATTTTTGTGAATATACCAAAACAGAGGGATGCATCTCTATTAAAGTTATGGATATATGACCAAATACTCAGGGATTGCCTATAATAGGCAGATTACAAGAAATTCTGATGTTGAATTTGAGACTAATTTACGGACTAATATGACAATATTTTATGTACATATAACTGTACTAATAATCCAAGTTTTGTGAAGGAGGATTGTTCAAGGCAAGTTCACATTTGCTTTTGAAAAATACTATTAAATGCATTCTCTGTTTCAAAATTGTCTCATATATCTCTTTCAGGGGAGGGGGGGGGGGGGGGGGCATGTGCCCGCCAAATAATTTGTTAAAAACAATACAAAAAACATAAGGGGAAAATCTGTGTTAAAAAAAAGAAATACCGGTACATATTAGGTGAACTCTCAATCAATTACGTGCCCCCCACCCCCCTCCCAATCAGTCCGACCATGCTACACCACTGTCTCTCATATATACCCTTGTACAAAAGTACTGCAGTACAACGGCAGTAAATTTACCGCAGTAGTACCGCAGTACTTGTACTGCGGTACTCGCAGTACATTTACTCCGGTAAATTGGTCGGTAAATTTACTGCGAAAGTACTGTGGTACAAGTACTGCGGTACTACTGCGGTTTTTCCGCAGTACTCGCAGTACTTTTTTACAAGGGTATACGCATGCACTATATACCGGTAAGAATAAATCAGCTCAACCCATTGATAAGGGGTATAATACAGTAGACACACACAAGCAAAATCAATGGACATGTAATGTGTAAGTCAATATCTGGACTTTAATGCATAGCCAAAATAAATACATGACTATTTATCCCTTACATTCCATAATCAATATCTTTGACAAATTGTTAAATTAACAAATATAACATATGCAAAGAAAAATATTTGTGCTGCTGTCAATTATTAGTTATTCAAATCTTTGGAGGCAGAATCAAGTTTAAACAAAATCATATCAGATTAATTACCATCTTTCTGTAAAATACATCTCTTTGAAACATATCACATTATATTCATGATGCATGGCATCAATGCAAATCATGTATATTTAGATACATTTCTTTCATTATGTTAATACAAGTCAAATAATAGATGTTAGATAAGATCTTTAAACATCTACCGTGACAAACATATTGGAATCATACATTATGAGCATAAGTGTGATTACATTTCTAGCCAGTATGTCTAATTTGAATAAACAAATACACATTAATTAACACTTAGGACAAGGAATGAGTTCCCTGCAGTCAACTTCAAGGCAAAGATATAAGAGGCAGAGGGAGGGGGCATTCGATTTTTGGAAACAAATAAAAAAAGAACACATGCCATTTTGGGGCAAGCATTATGTTATTTTCTGGAAAAAACATGTCATTTTCAGGAAAAAACATGTCATTTTCTGGAAAAACATGTCATTTTCAGGCAAAAGCAGGATGTCATACAGTGGAACCTCTTTATAACGAACTCTGTTATAACGAGGTACCTGATATATCGAGGCTATTTCAAAAGTCCATGTACTATGTATTTTATAACTTTTAAGCCCCAATAAATTGAGCTATCGGATATAACAAGGTTAATTCAATTGGCCCGGGGTGCTCGTTTTAACAAGGTTTCACTGTATTTGGGCCAAGATCATGTCTTAGTGGGACAACAAAAAATAATGTCAAATTTGGGCAAAATCATATAATTTTCAGCCAGCATGTATGAGCGAAAGATAGAAGTTTTGTCTGATAAAATTGAACTACATGTACTAAAGAACAATCCATCATCATAATGTCAAAGTTATTATTAGGACTTCCATAACAACCACATTGTATTGAAAGTGCATTGTTCTTGAAACTTTAGCGCTATAGCTGGAAGAAAATAGAACATTGATAAAAGAATGAATATCTTAAACACAATATAGACAAGGAATACCCTGTATTCCTGTATACACTGTAAGGTAATATGCAGGGGCCGCAGAACCGGAGGGGGGGGGGGGGGGGGGGGGGGGGGGGCTGGGGGGCTGCAGCCCCCCCCCCACTTTTTTGGCTTAAAACAAAGAAATACATAAGCACAAAATAATAACTATAACAACAGCCCAAATGAGGTCAGCCCCCACTTTCAAAACCTTTCCGCATCCCCTGATATGAGCTACACATCCGTTACAACAAAGTCCTTTCATGAACATACATTACATTGTTCAACATTATGGAAAGTTTGTTCAAAAGTAAGGCAAATGTAACATTTGTAGAATAACTTCTCGTAAACAACAGTACTTGTCCCTACCGGCAATGATATGCAATGATTTGAAAAACAAGGGTATTCGTTTTCATAATCAATTTGGGTACTTTGCAACGGATGGAATTCAAACCGATTTTGAGTATATGTGAAATGAATGCAATTATGATTATGATCTTTACAAGAAATATAGAAGATAATTTGTGATACATGTTCATGTATACTCAATAGACCTTCTCAGTCTGCAATGCATTGAGTTATGTTATCTGTCTATTATACGACCTAAACATTAATGCGACATAATATCTATAGGAGATAACAAACGAGAAGGCAAACTTTGGATTTATAATTGAAGATTATTTTAGTCATACCAGAATGAAAGACATACAGTGATTGCACCAAATGTCATCTAAAATCCACAAACCCTGGGGGTGGGTTGACTTTCTTGGGTGGGTCATCAATACTGTCCCTTGGATTGTGGCCAAACTCTGGAGGGGGGCCACAACTACCACTGCCACTAGAAATCTTATGATTCTTCTCTTCTTCCCTACCACCCTTGTCTGAATCATGGGACTTTCCTCGCCGAGACTTATCTTGTGCAACCCCTAACTTGCTTTCTTGGGCTTTTGTCCCCTTCTGATCTCTCTGATCGTGTGCGTCTCCTCCATATCCATCTTCGGTATAACGCTTTTCGTGCCTATTTCTACCACCACTCTTATTCCGGCCAGGATTACTTGCCCTTTCCCTTGATTCAGCTTGTCTACCACCTCTCGGGTGGTTTTCATATCCATCTTCTCTTGTAGATTTATCTGCACTATGAGATATTTTTTTAGCACTATCCTTTCTATCTCCATCCTTGCCATTCCCCTCTGAGGGGTGAGAATCGTCTCCCTTTATTCCCTCCCTTGTACCCCTACCTTTTCCACCACCACTCTCTCTTCCCCTCCCATTGAACCCCCTTCCCCTACCTCTGCCTGATTCTGCCCCAACCTTTTGAGAAGGAGCATCATTATCTACATAGTCCCTGTATCTATTTTCAGTTCTTGAGGACAATCTTGAAGAATCTCCACTTTTAGATTCTCGCGGTGTCTCATCTCTAAGATGACCACTGTCTCTCTCCCTCCCATTGTATCCCCTTCCCCGACCTCTACCCGATTCAACCCTGCCCTTTTGAGAAGTATCATCTTGATCTACATAGTCCATGCGTCTATTTTCAGTCCTTGAGGACGTTCCTAAAGAATCTCCACTTTTAGATTCTCTTGATGTTTCATCTCTCTGATGACCCATTTCATTCCCTTCTCTGTGATGTCCATCTCTCCTTAGATTTCGTCCATCCTGGTCACTACCATGTTGGTCATCTCTTCCCCTCCCACCATCCTGGTTGCCTACATGTCGGTGATAGTGGTCATCACGGTTGTATGTTCCCCTCCCCCTCCCTCTCCCTCTTCCACCCTGTCCCCCTCCAAATCGTCCTCTAGGTCCTCTATCCTCATGCCTCCTGTCATCAAATCTTTTGATGCCTTTCTTCATTATGTTGTCCATGATGGATCCATTGCTTCCATCCTTCATGTGTATTTTGGATGATGTGCCCTCTTCCACTTGACTTTCATCTTTCCTACCCTGATCATCAGTTCTTCTCTTATCATTACTTCTCCTATCGTCAGTTGCTCTCCTATCAGTTGTTCTTTTATCATCATCTCTTCTCCTATTATCAGTTCTTTGCCTGTCGTCTCTCCTCCTACCATCACTCCTCTGACCATCTTCGCCACCATCATCTTTAAAGTCTCTGACTCTGGCGAAGGAAGAAGATGATGGGTCCTTCATCATTCCACCATCAACTTCCACCTGTTCACTTGCATTGTCCTCTTTGCCATCAATTGCTTCCTCCTTTCTGGCATCATTGGCATCACCTTGCCTGAATCTAGTCCTGCTATTTCCCACAGGCTTACCGTCATCTCCTCTACTCTGCCCATCCGTCTGTCTATCAGACATTGGTCCATCATTCTGTCTATCATTCACCTGTTTGTCTTTCTGCTTGTCCTTCTGTCTATCATTTATCTGACCATCCCTCTCTCTATCTCTCCTTTCAATATGTCTTTCATTCCTGCTGACATTATCTGTAGAGTGATGCTGCTCACAGGATCTTTCTTTCTCAGGTCTATCCCTCCTCCCACCTGACCCTGCTCTTCCATCTCTCCACTCGCGATCTCGCCAATTTGACCTCTGACCTCGGTGGTCTGACCTTTGATCCTTTGACCCATTATCTCTAGGACCTCTATCCCTATGATCTCTTCTGTTCCCTTTGCCACCTGCATTTCTATTTTGAGTGTTCATCTTTGTCCGATTATTATTGTCCGTAGATGCATCCGAGCGTCCTTCTTTTTGCTGTGCTGGTAACTTGTTTACGTCATTTGATTGCGAGTATGGCTCTTGGTCTGCTGAGTTGAGGGTTGCATTCCTGAGTTGTTGAGAAAGCATTTCTTCCATTGTGGTTGTAGGCACCTGTTAACATAACATAGAGAAGGCAGAATAAATATAATGATTATATAGTGGATTGTAATGATTCAATACAGTTGTATTAATTTTTTTTAATAAATCAGACAAATAATAATACAATTAATAAATTAGTCTGAATGCATGTTAACAAGTCTATGAAGTTTAAAGAGTTGAGAGCAGCCCCCCTCAAAAAAAAAAAATATATATATATCTTACAGATTTATTCACACACATACAGAACACTGTTAACCCGTTCAGGACTGAATGATTATGCATTTCCCATAGATTTCAGCCAAAGTATTTTGGGGACCAGTCCTGAATGGGTTAAACAATAAATCCCTGTTGTAAGAAATATCAAATCAGACAATCAACCCATTTGAAGAATTTCAAATTTCAACTTCAATAACTTGAATAATAAACAAGAACTGAGCCTTACATGTCTTATACTGATGAGATACTTGTTCTTCTCCTCCTCCAGGTCGATGTGACCCCCTCTGGCCTTCTGGCGCTCAAACAGCACCCTCATCTCCTCTTGCCACTGACGCGTCTCCACCAGGATCCCGTCAATGGGGGCGCTCTCTTCTGCGGGTTGAGGGGCCTCCCTCAGCTGAGAGAGGTTGCCGCTGTGGATGGGCTCTCTGCAATTTGGACACCCGATCTGAAGGAAGCAATTTATAATAAAAATGATAATGATGAAATTCATCACTCTTTTGTATTGAGCAATTTATCTGAAAGCAAAGGAGTCAGTGCATGAGCACAACAGTAAAGATTCCAACACAAACCTTTGCTATTGTGCTCATAGGCACTCCCCCCTGAAGGATGGAGACCTTTGCTTCATCTCCTTTAATTATTTTATTTATATACATCCATTGTACGATACATTATGCTATTTCAAAAGTGTTCTAATCCATCTGTTTCATGAGACTTCTAATATTATGTTAGCCTATTTCATTACACACCTACCCCTTCCATCCCTGCCTCCTTTAATTCCTTCACTGTACTAACCCTTCCAAAGACTTGAGATCTTGGCTGCCATGATGGTACATTTTCTAACCCTTTGGTCGTCAGTTAGTCTTATCCCACTTGTTATACAATCCATATGATCTATCTATCTATTATTTCCATTAATCGTCATTCCATCTAATGATCAGATTGACTTTTAACTACTTCCTCTCACACAAACTTGAATCCTACCTTTAACAAGACATATAACAAAATGCCAATACAACCACATGGATAAAAGCCCATGCAGCCATTAGAAAGAATAGTATGATATAAAATAATAAATGTTAGATTCAATCAATTTTACACCAATCAACTATTGACAAACTGGTTTCAGATGAAATGACATCAGAGTAACTGAGTTTTAGAGACAATTTGTTGTGGACCTGATGGGAATTTACAATTGACACTTGACAATTATTCCATTATACCTGTTTTTCAGGTTCACTCTCTAGGCAGTGTTCTATGTGCCGGGCCAGGCAGTAGCTGTGAAAGTAGTGGTAGCATTCCGTCTTGGTGAACACATCATCGATCTGGAGGTAAAGATAATGAGATTAAAAAAGAATTAATTGAACATACATCACAATGATACACAGCAATATTTTTGTGCAGGATGCTTATGTTGCATATGCTCTATGGGCCAAGCAAGGATGAGGCTGTGAAATAAGTGATCTCACACTACAAAATATTCTAAAATTTAGGATGTAAAGAATGGAATATTAAACATGGTATACAATGAATACCGTAAAACTACACACTTTTTTTCCGTCGGTAAAAATTTTCAAAGTGGGGGGTGCGTCTTATACACAGGTACAGCCCAAAAAAAAAAGTTAGAAATTTTTGTTTGGGACACCCGGTAGTCATGTTTAATGCATATTAAACTGGTCTAGGGCATGACAAGAGCTTGGAACATTTATCAAAATATACCTTTTTCCTACATAAATTATAGTGGTTAGCAAAACAAAATGCAAGTTTTTAAGCAGTAACACTGCTACTAATTGAATATTCAGATATTCATGAGTAGCAGCACTCATTTAATATTCAATTTACTAAACAATGGTTATACATTTTTCTCAACAAAAAAGTTATTAATGAATTTAGTATTTTGCATATTTAATGAGCATTGCTACCTCATGAATATATGAATATTCATGAAAAAAAAAATTCTAAAAAAAAAAAAAAAAAAAAAAAAAAAAAAAAAAAAAAAAAAAATTAAATAGAAAGTTGGGGGTGCGTTTTATACACGAGTGCGTCTTATACACGGAGTTTTACAGTAACTCTTATTACAGAACTCGTATTCATTTGTTAATTCTCCATTTATGAGCTGTTAAGCACACTTGTAAACATCCTACAGCATCACATTTTTTCTACCAATATCCAAAAAATGATCAACAAAAGTACCTACCTCAAAAGCACAAAGGCAGATGGCACAAGGCAAGCTTGGTGTGTTGTTTTCTGTCAATGAGTCTTTGGCAGCCTGCAAACAAAATTTAGAGATAGAATATCAATTAACATTTCTTCAAACCTTTCAATTTGGATGATCAAACAAAATCGTCAAAAGTTCCAAGCCTAGTGAACAATAAGCAAATAATAATATCTACAAAATTTAGAGATGGAATATCAATTAACATTTCTTCAACCTTTCAATTTGGATGATCAAACAAAATCGTCAAAAGTTCCAAGCCTAGTGAACAATAAGCAACTAATAATAATTTATCTACAAATAAATAATTCATGACATTTATTAGGATACAACTGACACTTTCATCATTTTGGGCTGGTCACATCTGGTTATTTTCATGCTCTAGGCGATTATTTCTAGTTGCACTCTGGAAGGGTCCTACTAATTAGCGTGAACAAGTGCGAAGTACTGCGAACAAGCGCGAACAAGTGCGAAGCAATTTACTGCAAACAAATTTGTTCGCATATGAAATCCTGTTCGCACTTGTTAAATCCCGTTTGTGCGTGTTCGCATTACATTTGTTCCCTAACCTATAACCCTAACCCTAAATATCAATGGCTTATTCGCGCTATATAGTTCACGCTAATTAGTAGGACCACACTGGAATGTAATTAGGAATATGTATGATAATTGGTCCAACCATGCAAGACCGAAAAAGATGGAGTGATGTAGCAGATATAAAACCTGCTGTGTAACAGAGCACCTAAGAGCAGGGATGTATTAAGTAGTACCACAAAAGAAATCTGGAAAATTATCATGAGCGAGCAAGCTGTGTGATAACATACTGCTCATAGAAAGAAAACCCATTTAAAACACATTTTCATACCATATATCAGCTGTTTTTATGGTCAATTTCTCAAACAATTTGATAATACAATACTGTTTTAAGTTTTTTTTTTATCTGGAAAAGTAAAACAAAACACACACAAAAAAATGATTAATTTGGAAAACTTAAATCCCTGTAAGAGATACTTACTTGTATTAGATCATAGAGCATCTCAGACCCTGTCCTCTCTTCTGCTATCCTCTTCAAGGCACATGCTATCCTGCATTTGTGGAATTAAAAATTAAACCACAATAAATCAGTATTAGTAAGACATATACTAGAGATCCACTCACAACTTTTTTGTTTGTGGCCTGTTTTGGCCTTTAATATGATTTCTTCCTAAATTGTATTCCCAAATTATAATTTGTTAACTGTCTACTATATAAGAGCACCGGTCTGGCAATCCGGAGGTCTCGGGTTCGAATCCCGTTGGAATCCCATTTTCCTTTGCTCACTTTTAATCACAATATATTCTTGGTCAGTTTCCCTATATGTTTGAATTAATTGTCTACTATATATTCAAAATCGTAATACCTCTTATTAATCAAAACAATTTAACTATAATACAAGTTAAGTGTTCTATCTCTCTGGGTGGTCTCGTTAAGACAGGTTTGACTGCATTACACTTGGTTACCTTTCTAGCTCTTCATCTGACATTCCTCTTGGACTGCGGAAGTCGAAGGTGGGTGTCTCATCAGGGTACTGTGAACACATATCAACATAAAAAAGAGATTAATAAAATCGGAGTAGCCGCAGATGCAGTACAATAGAGAAAGAGGGGCAGAGGGGGGGGGGGGGGGGGGGGATCAATTGTTTCTTGTGTAGCCTAATGCCAATTAATAGAATATTGATTTTAAAATATTATTTATTTGAAATACTACACAACAGTCAAGAAGATAATATACCCACAAAAGAAAAACATAACTTTTGATGAACATAACTTTTTATTTCTCCCATTTCTCTTCTCTTTAGTTAAACACACTTACTAAAAGTAATGATGTATGTGTAAGGATAGTTAACTCTCACACAAACAAATAAAACAAAACACTTCTGAAGTTGAGAAAAACATTTCCCTCATTCAATACTCAGATCTTTAGTAATCTGCAAGAAACAAATTATATCGTAACTTAAGGATGATAAACAAATAAAACAAAGACTTTTGATGAAGAGAAAATTTTTTGTTTCTCTCCTTCAATATACACATCTTTAGTAACCCTCAATAAACAAATTATACGGTAACTTAATGCAGGTGTCATTTGTATAACGCACCTCTTGACCCCCGGGAAAGGTGCGTCATGGATGCATCCATGACGCACCTATGACGCACCTTTCCCGGGGGTCAAGAGGTGCGTCATACAAATGACACCTGCATGAGGATGATAAACAAATAAAGTAAAGACTTTTGATGAGGAGAAAAATGTTCTGTTTCTCTCCTTCCATACTCACATCTTTAGTAACCTTGAGGAAGAGTGTGAGACAGACATACTGGGCATCCTTGTTGCCAGCCGTGGCGGGATGCAGAGTGATGGAGACCGATGACGGCGCAGACCTAAAATAAATGGGAAGGGAAATTTCATTTATACTTGTATAATAGGGGAAAGTAAAATGTAACATGTACTTGATAGCTAACCAGGCTATCTTTCAAAATTGCCTATACTTAATTAGCACACTGAAATTACTTACTATGCATATTATTAGGACTTGCTTATACTAGCAATTTAATTTTCAAACATGTCAACTTCTGTAACATGCATCACTAACACTTACAGTACTTACACAATATAGTTTTGTATGGAATATGATATGATAAGAATTACAATATTTTTAAATTGTTTAAATATTAAGTGCCAGTGGTATAGTATAGTGCTGTATCACAGAAGTCTCAAAGTGCTTGGAGCAGTATTACCTTGCTTTTAGCATACCAATTTACTACACTTGGGTTGAGAGCTGAAAAATATGAATTAAGTGTCTTCTAATTCCTAAAGGATCGAGACACATGCCGCAGTTGGGAATCGAATAAGCGACCTTTGTATTGACGGATGAACGCACGATCCAATATATTTTCATAAAATTTAATTAAATCTTTAATCATGTTAATCAGAATTGTAGAGCTTAGTTTCATTTGGATTTTTGTCTGCATTTTATTACACTTTAAAGGTTTTTTGTGACTTACTCATCATCAACTTGTATTTCTTCTCCACATATTTCTCGAAGAACTCCCAGTTCGGTGAAGAAAATGCTAAAAATGAAAGTAGTAGAACGAAACTTTTTTACACTGTGCCATAATGCATTATTATAATAAATTGCTAATATTACTGCCCGATTTCTGGCTTTGGCTCATTTAAGAGTATTATAACACACTGCTGAATGACACTGTCAGCGTCATTCGCCACATCACTGCACTGTCAGTGTGTCACTATCAGTATAACTAAAACTAAAAGTATAATTAAGGAATATTATTCACATAAGTCATAACAATCATATTTGCATCAGCTAAAATAGTAAATAATGAATAAAACAAATGAACATCATCAGAATAATATTTTAGTAATAGTATTAAACTGTTTTATAGTATTAACCACTTATAAAATACATATTTAAAGATATCTTATAATAGATTAAGACAGAATCAGATATAATTTATTGTGGGATACTTTCAGACGCCAAATTGAACACATGGGACTACATTATAAATCTCCAGCTGCAAAACCGTTTCCGTGCGGCCGCTATCACAAAAGATCCCCGGAGCTTCGGGGCTGGGCTAAACTTGCGAACGTGGAGAGGACGTGGCACTGTCAAAATTTGCGGGGCAAGTTTTACAGTTGTTACTAGATAAATATCGTCATTAGAAAAATAAAAAGTGAGCTCTGATATCGGTCATGAGAACGAGTTCTCATTTGTATTAGAAAGCTTTATTGATTCGTACCTTTCATCGTCATCCGTATCGCCCATCTCATTCATTGCCATTCCACAGGAAGCTGCCATCTTGTCCACGTCCGACTGTGATTGCGCAATTCAATAGTGCAGAGTGGGCCTGGGAAGTTCAAATCAAAAGTTCATTCATGTCTACGTCTACGTCTGAGCTGTATTAAATTTTGGACATGATTATCGATGAGCATGCATTGGTGACACCTCTCCTTGGAATGCAATGGAAGACCATGGACATCGTTAGATGACAGATGTCATTTACTGCCTCTCAAGTTTAAACTGGTGAATAATTAATGAACTTCTTTCCTTTAGATTAGATAATTTATTTATAATTTACGTGATATTAAATTAATGGTGGTTGGTGATGATGATGATGATGATGATGATGATGATGATGATGATGATGATGATGATGATGATGATGATGATGATGATGATGATGATGATGATGATGATGATGATGATGATGATGATGATGATGATGATGATGATGATGATGATGATGATGATGATGATGATGATGATGATGATGATGATGATGATGATGTCAGATGATGGTGATGGAGATAATGAATAATGATGATGGTGATCGTGATGATGTTGATAAATATTGATGACGCATGCTGACCTGAGGCATGACAGATGTCATTTACTGCCTCTCAACAAGTTTAAACTGGTGAAGAATTAATGAACTTCTTTACTTTAGATTAGATAATTTATTTACAACATTGATATTAATGGTGATGTGCATCGTGATGATGATGAGGATGATGATGATGCTGATTATGTCAGATGATGGTGATGGAGATAATGAATAATGATGATCATGGTGATCGTGATGATGTTGATAAAGATTGATGATGCATGCTGACCTGAGGCCACGAGATTTTCAATATCAAATTCTACTAGTCTGACTGACTAGAAACATTTTTAAAGATGTTTTTCCAAGCCTTACAAATTTAATAATTCTTCATCACTTGCCTGTGCAGGCCATCCATGTGGTTAAAAATGATATAATTCATCTCTTTTTTCTTTGTATTTTTCTTTGCAGTTCTAAGCAACAGAAGGGCAACACACATCACAAGCAAAGCAGCATTAGATGAGCCTCTAACGTTGTCATCATGTCAATAGTAACTGTTCAGCTTGGACAATGTGGCAACCAGGTCGGTCTCTCCTTCTTCCAGACCCTCATGACCGACATATCATCCTCACACAACACTACGTCGTCCAGCAAGAAAGCCAACGAGGATTACCGCAGCGAGTGCCTGGAGAGATTCTTCTACCAGCCAGACGATGGTTTCCAGGAATCCTCCGGAAGGTCGGAAACGGCTAGTCTTCCCTCGGCAAGAGCCGTCATGGTCGATATGGAGAGCAAGGTGATCCAGAACACGGTTGCCGCGGCGAAGCGGTCCAAGACGTGGCAGTACCCGGCCAGGCAGCAGTTCTGCCGGAAGCGAGGGGCGGGCAACAACTGGGCGGACGGTTTCTACGGACACGGGACGGCGGTGGAGGAGAGAGTGATGGAGATGGTGCAGAGGGAGGTGGAGAAGTGTGACCGGTTCGGCGGGTTCCTGAGCCTGATGAGCGTCGCGGGCGGCACGGGGTCTGGTGTTGGCACACACATCACCCAGTGTCTCAAGGATAGGTATGCCTTAGAAAATACACAGGAACTCGGGAGGGATAATTGAGGCCCCCAAATAATAAAAGGATTCTCCCGAATCATGGTTACCGTAATAATAATAATAACTTTTTTTTAAATCAACAAACAAGCTGAATTGCAGTGGCAAGTACAATGAAATGCAACGATATTAACAAACGTCAACATAGCTAATGAAATTAAGAGGTGTAAGGAATTTTTGTTAATATACATATTACATACAATAATTTTTAAAAGAGATATATAGATTATATTTATTTATTCAAATCAATCGAATAGTACAAAGAAGGGTTGAAACCCAGGTCCATGGCAGAAGTTGACAATAAATTCGTATTCTGCAATTGGCAGGGTGATAACACATGAATTTGCCGTGATTACTAATAAACATTGGTAAATTATATAAATGGGAAGGCAATATCAGGGTTTAATTGGTGTTGCCCCTCTTTGCCCTTCAATTCGCACAGGATGCAATGGATGCCCATCTCATGAGAATCCTTGTTCTCCTGACCTGACCTCTTCTTTGCCTCCATCTCACATTTTGGTTTACTCTTACTTATCAGCAAGGCTAAAATGTTGGTTTTATATAATATATGTTTTTATGCCTCCGCCAACAAAGTGGCCGGAGGCATTATGTTTTCGGGTTGTCCGTCCGTCCGTCCGTCCGTCCGTCCGTCCGTCCGTCCGTCCGTCCGTCCGTCCGTCCGTCCGTCCGTCCGTACGTCCCGTTTTCGTTCTCGCGATATCTCAAGAACTGGTTGACGGATTAAATTCAAACTTGGTATTAGTGTAGATATTGGGGTGGCAATGATCTGATTAGATTTTGGGGTTCATGAGGTCAAAGGTCAAGGTCACAGGACTCAATGTATGTGTAAAAAAGCCTCGTTCTTGCGATATCTCAAGAACCGGTTGACGGATCAATTTCAAACTTGGTATGAGTGTACATATCGGGGTGCCACTGATCTGATTATATTTGGGGGGTCATGCGGTCAAAGGTCAAGGTCACAGGACTCAATATGTATGCGAAAATGGCTTGTAATGGCAAATTTTCAAGAACTGAATGTCAGATTTCAATCAAACTCGGTACCTAAATGTATCATAAAGAGTCAACGTAGCCATAAAATGTTGGGGTCATGAGGTTGAGGTCAAGGTCACGGGACTCATTATACATGCAAAAAAGCTTTTAATGCCAAAATCTCAAGAACTAAATGTCAGATTTCAATCAAACTTGGTACCTGAATGTTTTTTAGGGAGCCATCAAAGATTAGGGTCATATGGTCAAGGTCACAGGACTCAAAATATATGAAAAATATTGTTAAAAATTAAATCAGTGCATGTTAATTTGGGCTTGATATAAAAAACGTGTGATAGCGGAGGCATAATTTTCGATTGCGCGCAATCGAAGATCCATCTAGTTTAATTTGAAACCCCAAGTTATGAAGTGACTTCTGTATTCCTTGCTGTGATTTCCAAGATATCTCAGTTCACCTTAGTTGTAAAAGCTACGTATTGACAATTAACTTTGTACAGTTATTTCTTTAATTTTTTTAACAGGTATCCACAAGCATTGCTTCTGAACCAGCTGGTGTGGCCTCATGGCAGCGGCGAGGTGATCCTACAAAACTACAACGCCATCCTCTCTCTCGCACACCTCTGTGAGTGCGCCGATGCCATCAACATCATCCACAACGATCACATGAGAAAAATCTGTGCAAACTTTACGACTTCGGGTAGTTCATCGGCTGCTGGCGGGGGTGGTGGAGGTGGTGTCTCCTTCAATGATATGAACAAACTGATAGGTAAGATTGGAGCCTTGGAGGGTGGTTTTGTGTGCACCTGATTAAGATTGAAGTGGATAGGAGATACACTGGTTTCTTTGAAGGGGGTATGATATTTTCAGAAATTGAGTTACCAAAAATTAGTTCAGTTAGGGAGTTTTGATAACCTCTTCCAATGTAGGCATATTTGATTAGGAAAATCAAATTCTTAGTTTGTCAATTAAAAGTCTGGTTCAGCCCCTGCCCCAACTTGTTGAGCTCTTACACCCATATGGATCAGCAGTGGCGTAGCGTCGTCGGACTGATTGATGGGGAGGGGGGGGGGGGGGAGGGGGGGGGGGGGGGGGGATGGGGCACACCTTATGTATTTCTTTGTTTTTTCAAAAAATGTCCCCTTATGTTTCCTATTGTTGTTCCCATATAATGCCCCCCCCCCCCCCCTCTCCGTCGCTATGCCCCTGGGGATCAGGAAGAGTTCTCACCCTCGATAACTTGCTAGGGTCCCTCGTGGCCCTTCCGGACTACAAGCTTCTATCAATGTACTGCATACTGCAGATGGCAGAAGTTTCTCCTGTTAATTATTATTTTTCTTAATTGTTGTCATCAATCATCATTATTAATATAACATTATTTTGTATCATTCATATTTATTATCAATCATTATTCTTCTTATTATTATAGCGCAAAACATGGCTCTACTTTTTGCAACCATACCACAGTGAATATGGATCAGGTTCAGGATTAGGATCAGGGAGAGTTCTCACCATCGTGGACTTGCCAGGATCCCTTGTGGTGCAACCGGACTACAAGCTCTTCACCATGTACTGCATGCCGCAAGTGGCGGAAGCATCTCTCATTCAAATTGATATCATCAATCATAATCATTATTGATATCAAATGATTTTGTATCATACATTCTTTATTATTATTAATCATTATTCTTCTTTTGTATTATTATAGCGGAAAACATGGCTTTACTTCTGCAACCATGCCACAGTGGATCAGGATCGGGATCAGGAAGAGCTCTCACCCTCATCGACTTACTAGGATCCCTCGTGGCTCACCCAGATTACAAGCTCCTGACGATGTACTCCGTGCCGCAGATGGCCGAGGCATCTCTCCCGTACAGTACCTTCGCCTGGCCAGGTCTCACGAAACGTATGCATCAGATGCTTGTCACTTCGTCAGTTATGGAAGAAGGTTTGTTAACAAAATTAAAATGAATCATGTGGGCCTGTGGCAAAAAGATATTTAAGATTTGTTTGTGTGTGTACATGTTCCCTTGCTTACATGAACATGTTGGGCTATATACAAAGTCTGTGGTTATTTCAGAATTTTGAAGGGAACAGGATGATTGTCTCTGTATGTGTATCAATGTGTGTTGGGTTTCAGTGAAGGTATTTAAAGTGTTAACCCTATTACCTATCCATGCCGTAAATGTATCATAGAATATAAGAATGTATTTGCAATTGATATTTCAAAAGCAATGTTCAATGTTCATGGTTCCCTCTCTGTTTATAGTTATTTGTTGCTCTAATGCCCTGTTTTATGGCATGAATTTCTCCATATCAAGGTCTCAACTGGTACATTAAAGCAGGCTCTCCATACAGCAACAAGTACATCGGCCCTAACCTAATTCTTATTAAAGAGTCTTATGTCTATCAAATAAGAAAATATACTCCTCAAATAATCCTTTCTCTTTCTGCTTAAAAAGCTCTTGCCCAATAGAATTCAAGGTTTTCATTTCACTTTGTTCTCCTAGGTCTGAACTGGCAGATCAAACCAGGCTCTCAATACAGCAACAAGTGCATCGCCAATCACCTGATCCTCAGAGGCAAAGACTCTGAGTCCGCAGACACATCCCCCTTCAGAAATCCCGCCCTCTACACCGACTGGCTACCTCCGGATATTTCCTCTGCCTGCAGTCGTCAGTCCAGGCAGTTTGCGGGATACGAGAAGGCTGCTTGCATCCTTAGCAATGGGAAGTCTCCCGTTGCAAGTCTGGACTCGATCGTGAGAAAAGCGTGGGACATGTTCGCCATGAGGGCGTACGTGCACTGGTACGTCAGACACGGAATGGAAGAGGAGAAGTTTATAGACTGCTTTGCCAGCCTGGAGCAGGTTTTGAGCAACTACAAGCAAATATGAACACATGCGTCTTTGAATGTAACGTGGGAACTGTATGAGCCAGCAGGTCTGAACTCTGGAAGCCATTACAGGCAGTTTGCTCCCTTGAATAATTGGGGCATCACAAAGGAAGCCTTGAGAATTTTAAACTGAGACAGTTGCCCAGGCAACGTGTTGCCCTGCCCTCTAAGAGCAATTGCATCATAGAAATCAAATGTGGGAACTGTATACATGTATATGCCAGCTGGTCTAGAAGCCAGCTAGTACAGGCAGTTGCTGCATACCTCAAATAATTTGGGCATAAATGCGAAGTAAGCCTGGAGAACATGAATAGTGTTGAAGCCAGTTGTCAGCCCTATTAGAGCAATTGAGTGATCAAAATGAACTGTGGGAACTGTATAGCCAGCTAGTCTGGAAGCTAGTAGAGGCAGTTTGGTGCCTCAAACAAATCGGTCCTCACAAAAATTGGTGTTTGCCTTCTCAGAGCATTTGCATCATTGAAATGAAATGTGGGAATGTTGTAACTGTACATGAGCCAGCTGGTCTGGAAGCCAGTACAGGCAGTTGCTGCATGCCTCAAACAATTGGGTCATTGCAAAGGAAGCCTGGACAGTGAACGAACTGATGAAGTCAGTTGTCCAGGCAGTTTGTTACTTGATTTCTTTGAGCAATTGCATCATCAAAAATGAAATCATTATTTGGTGATAATAACTAAGGATGTATGCAACACAGGGAATTATGCTGGAAATAAAAAAGAACATTACTGGAATTCTGTTTGAATATCAAGATATTAAAGAAAAGGTAAATTTATTTGAATATTATTGTTTTTTGTATCGTAGTTAATCTGAATGTTTTGAAGTTGGAAACTAATGGTGTCTTTCAAACATATGCATTATCGTATTAATGATGTGAAATGTCACACCTCTGTTGTAAAGGCAAATAATGAATAATTATAATAATAAAATACTTATAAAATAACAAAAAAATAAATATTTGAAATATTGTGTATCATTACTTTCTTTCTTTCTTTTTGTAATAATAAAACCCATTGAGAGCAAGTCACGGAACTACTTGGGCTGGGTGTATGGAAAGGAATATTGTACAGTAACTCCATGATTTGTACAACCTGCAGAATTAGGTATTAATTTAATTTCCAGAAAAGAAATTGAGTTTTAATATTTATCATATGGGAGAATTTTGATACAGTATTTACCCAACTTCATATTTCAGGCTTGCTATAAAAGGGACAGAACAAATTTTTCAAACAGACAACAGACTCAGATAGAGCAACATAATACACAAGAATCTTCATTTTGAAATGCATGTGATCAAAGATTTTAATTATTATCTTATCACATAATTTGACATCATAATATAATAACAGTACATATAACTATTTATAGTAGTTCACAATTCTGACCAACTTGGCAATCATGGTACTAGAATATTACTGATCAACATTGAAATACAACATGAGATATTTGTTCTATCTCAGAACTCACAATGTAACACACGTCATTTGACTGGAAAATGGCAATTGAGTAAAATAAACATTTATTATTTCATAGATGATAATAGGAATTTAGGAAATAGTATACAATTTATACAAAAGTAGACAAAGGACAACTGACAATATGCAGATGGGGATATGACAAGAAATTCTGTCAGAATTTGTAAATGCATAAATACTTATGCAAATATGTGTAACCTGTCTGTGGGTCATAACATGTAGCATTCAGTAATTAGTACTTGTTCCAATCCTTGCCAGCGCATTATGTTCTTGAACTGTACATAATTGTGTTTTTTTCCTCCATATTTCATGTTTGTGTAAGACACACTCTAAAAATATATTATTGTAACGATTTTTGATGCAGTTTGACATAAAATAATAATAAACAAAACATATTCCATGCTTTCAGTTAATATTTTTTTTTAATGTATACTTAACCTTGCGTTTTTCTGCACAATGCAAGCACAAAGTACAGTTATGTCTATGAAGTTTCCGTCCTAAGAGCGCACTTTAAAAAATCTCTAAAATACAAACAAATATTCACACAAGTAAACTTTATTTTAAAAAAATTTAAGGCTAAGTGGATGATTTGTTTCAATATTAAATAATCTAATATTTCCTAGTCAATGTGTCAATGATTTAAGTACACGACCACAAGAGTAATCAATGTCATTTTTTTCCTCAAAATAAAATAGTTTTGTTCATGTATAAGAAATGAAAATTAAAACTTAGTCTTAAAATGGGGAAATATATATATATAATTGGCATAACTATATAAAAAATATATATAATCAATCTCATCTACAAGTTTCACAATTTAGAAGACTACCATATTTGCTGGTGTATAACCCGCATCTGTGTATTAAGCGCACCCCTAAATTTGGGTTGTCATTTTAAGAAAAAAAAACATGATCTAGATTATCAAAAACATGCATTTCCTCCTAACTTTTGTACATTTTTAGTACACAAAACAACACAAACTACATGTTTCTGATTGGAGCAAAACATAACAGAAAATCCTATCAAACTTGCACATTAACTATCTCTGTGTATTACCCACACCCCCTTTTTGTGAATTCTTCCGTCAAGAAAAAGGTGCGGTTAATACACCAGCAAATACGGTATATAACAAGTTGTTTTAACACATTTTCTACCTGATGGGAGACCCAAGCAATGAATTGTCTCCCAAAATCTGCATAAACATAATGCTCGTTTGGAAACAAATCTTTGGTTACATACAAATACGACAGAACTGTCAACTACTAACATGCAAATCATGGAAACATTGAATCTATATTGCATCAAACAAAAAATCTTGCATGAATTTTATGACTGGTATAAACTATAAACAATATGAAAGTAGACTGATATTTTTTGCTGATTCATTCATTTATCGTTGAGTTACATGTCTGTATTGTTTCTTAGGTTGATAGGAAGTGCAGCTTTATTTTTTGTCAGTACACAGATTCACAGGAATCACAATGTTTTATCACACAGTTTAAGTTTAACCCATTCAAGACTATATATTTTTTTGCTATAACACATATTCATCATAGACTTAAGTCCAATTATTTTTTTTACACCAGTCTTTGGCCCCGTTGCAGAAAGAGATACAATTGATTGTAAGTTATAATTAATCGTAAGTCAGATCATGAAATTTGAATCCATTTTGAGACCAGGAAAGCTGCCTGTTATAAAACGTTTCTTTTTCTTTATAGCCAAAGCCAACAAGAATAATAGCAAAATGTTTAAACAAATTTCTTCAAAGGTAATAATACTGCAAATAGGGTTTTTTATAAGGAAATATCTCTCGACAATCAAGCAAAATGATCTCCTTGACTTAATTGATACACAAACAAACATTCTTTATGTTAGAAACCAGACATATACAACTCTGTTCCACAAATGATGATGTTGTCGTTAACGATTTTGGCATTCAGATTCATTTGCATTCATTCACAAAGTAAATCTTTGTGTAATATTATCATGTACAAAAGAAAACAATATTTTGTACATGAAAGGGAACGAGCAGTGGTGGTTGATACTAAATATGGAACTATACCTCTTTATAATGAGGACCATGGGACCATGGACATTACCTTGTTATATCAGGTATCTTGTAAAATCAGGGAGGATATTAAAGGGATGCCTGTAAAGTGTCTAACTCCACGAAAATTACTTGGAGCTTCCTCGTTTCTCTTCTACCGTGTTGTTTAGCTTATGGTAAGAGAAGAATAAAATAGGGTTAGATTTTTTCAAATGCCCCTTTAGTATGACGATATCTATCATTCAGCTCAAAAGCGTTAATTAACAGTCATAAACCTCATAGACGTCCGTTGTAAAAGCCGACGCAAATTTTCGCTTTTTTTGACCGGGAAAGCAGAGTTCTTTTTCAATGAAACTTTCACACATCATTCGCACATATCTTACAATGATTTTTGTACAGGATTGAAGTCTCAAATGTCATTTTGGGCAATATCTGACACTTTACAGGTGCACCTTTAATATAAAGAGCTTGGAACAGCAAAACTATCTTGTTATATTAGAGGGTTTAGTGATATCATAACTCTTTATAATGTGGTGCCACTGTACAGGGAAACCTCATTATAACGAGCACCTTGGACACATTGAATTTAACTCCTTATATCAGATATCGTTGTACCAGGGTTTAAAAATAATAAAATACATAAAACGTGTACCTGTGAAATTATCTTGCTGTATCAGATACCTCCTTTATAACAGAGCTCGTTATAAAGAGATTCCACTGTATTATGTGATCTATATGGTCATTACAAATTGTCACCTGCACACAATGAATATCGAGTGTTTTTAAATAATCACCCAGTGTACAGCAAACCAGGGGACTCACAATAATGAAACCATGCATAAATTACACCACATCATATCATTATTGAGAATTTGTACAAAATAGAGAATCATGGTTATAAGAGGAATCCACTATCAAATAGCACATACTGTCATTTAATTGATATATGACATCATATCACTGTGGTTACAAAAGGGATCCGCTATCAAATAAATAGCACATTTTGTCACCTGGTTGATATATGAAATATGAGATAAATATCAATCACGTATTTGAGGTAGGGAATCTATTGAGAAAGAGGCGATTTCAATCAATGGGAAAGAACGGTCCCTACCGCAAGAACAGTATGCATCCACAAAAAGGCCCACTGCGCATGCACATGTACATTCAAAACTGTCTCAGCGGCCACTTGTCTAAAGCAGCCAACCTGCTTATAGTGGCCATCAAAAGTGATCCTGCAGAGAAAAACAGTGTTATGGAACCTGCCTATTAGTGGTCACTATGCACAGGTTTGACTGTACAATGAATATCTTAGCTTTCGGCTAACATTTAAGGGCCCCGTTGCAGAAAGAGATACAATCGATTGTAAGTTGCAATTAATCGTAAGTCAGATCACGTGTCTAGATGCGCAAATCTGATTGGTTTAAACGCGTAAATTTTCTGACTTACGATCAATCGTAACTTACAATCGATTGTATCTCTTTCTGCAACGGGGCCAAGGACTGATACTGATTACCCGAGGGGAAAAAACTTGTCAAGAATTTCACAACAAAATGCTTTAAAAAAAATCTAGACTATAGATTTCACTTGCAATTTTACTTCCACTTCAAAGAAAATTATGAATTGTTGCACATGGGAAAACAATATTTTAATATATATTATATTTAGGGTATATAAAGATATTGAGATCCTAAGCAGAAAAGGTTGTGACATTCAAAGTTAAATATTGCTTTTTTAATATTATGCATGTAGCACTTCAACTGAAATAGGAATCTTTCAGTTGAAGAAATATGTTATGTTCATACTTTAAAATTTGATTGTCATGTGAAAACACAGTTTTAACATTCATATTTCATAATTGAAACTTGTGCTGCAGATTCGAGGACTGATATGTTTTGACATCGCTCACAAATAATACAATATTATTATTAATTTCTATTTATCCAAGACAACACAAGATTCAATTTTGCTTTACAGCTTAGTCTACAGGGACTGAAGTATGATGTCGCAGTCATTCAATACGCTGGGTAATGCTTCCAAAACAATGTCAGGCAAGCAAAAAGTTTGTGACCTAGCGGTCGCTAGAGATTGTATTCACCCATCCACAACCCACAATCATAAAACCAAATCAAAGTTGTTTATAACGGTTACTGTGTTGTAACAAAAGAATGTGATATCATTGTTATGTTAGTATAACAGAATGTGATATCATTGCTACGTTATAACAACATGATGTGATATCATCACTATGTTATAATAACAGAATACGATACCATTACTATGTTGTAACAACATGATGTGATATCATTACTATGTTACAACAAAATATGATACCATTACTTTAGTGCTCTAGAGTACCAAATCAGTGATTTCTAATTATGTTGTTATAGCAAAGTCATGATTCTAATCAACTTGTCCTTTGATGTGAGCTTTCGGAGATGGGTAGGAGCTGGATGATCGACTTCGTAGCAACTGTGGCATTCTCTACCAACGCGTCTTGGTAATCATGACTTTAAATAAAGAACCGATGCGCTATACAAATTACAAAGAGCATCGGTTCTTTTAGTCATGCATGCCAAGTCATGGGCATGTCTTAGTAGAGAATGCAGCAGCTGCTAGGACAGAAAATTCTGGCTTGCCTGACATAGCTCTAGACCATAACCCATGGCAATGGATAGATGTGACATCACACTTGGGTACTCTATAATGCTAATGGTATAAACAGTGTGATTTAGGAGCTCCTCACATCCAAGCGTGTGCTATAACCCTGGTAGTTTGCTAGGAGCTGCAGTGGTAGGGGAAGTGCCTTCTAAGCAACCGCTAGGTCAGAAATTTCTGGCTTGACTGACATTGATTAGAACCATAACCCATGGCAAACTATAGATGTGACATCACACTTCGGTACTCTATAATGCTTATGGTATAAACAGTGTGAATCTGAGCGTGTGCTATAACCCTGGTAGTTTGCTAGGAGCTGCAGTGGTAGGGGAAGTGCCTTCTAAGCAACCGCTAGATCAGAAATTTCTGGCTTGCCTGACATTGATTAGAACCATAACCCATGGCAAACTATAGATGTGACATCACACTTCGGTACTCTATAATGCTTATGGTATAAACAGTGTGAATGTGAGCGTGTGCTATAACCCTGGTAGTTTGCTAGGAGCTGCAGTGGTAGGGGAAGTGCCTTCTAAGCAACCGCTAGGTCAGAAATTTCTGGCTTGCCTGACATTGATTAGAACCATAACCCATGGCAAACTATAGATGTGACATCACACTTCGGTACTCTATAATGCTTATGGTATAAACAGTGTGAATGTGAGCGTGTGCTATAACCCTGGTAGTTTGCTAGGAGCTGCAGTGGTAGGGGAAGTGCCTTCTAAGCAACCGCTAGGTCAGAAATTTCTGGCTTGCCTGACATTGATTAGAACCATAACCCATGGCAAACTATAGATGTGACATCACACTTCGGTACTCTATAATGCTTATGGTATAAACAGTGTGAATGTGAGCGTGTGCTATAACCCTGGTAGTTTGCTAGGAGCTGCAGTGGTAGGGGAAGTGCCTTCTAAGCAACCGCTAGGTCAGAAATTTCTGGCTTGCCTGACATTGATTAGAACCATAACCCATGGCAAACTATAGATGTGACATCACACTTCGGTACTCTATAATGCTTATGGTATAAACAGTGTGAATGTGAGCGTGTGCTATAACCCTGGTAGTTTGCTAGGAGCTGCAGTGGTAGGGGAAGTGCCTTCTAAGCAACCGCTAGGTCAGAAATTTCTGGCTTGCCTGACATTGATTAGAACCATAACCCATGGCAAACTATAGATGTGACATCACACTTCGGTACTCTATAATGCTTATGGTATAAACAGTGTGAATGTGAGCGTGTGCTATAACCCTGGTAGTTTGCTAGGAGCTGCAGTGGTAGGGGAAGTGCCTTCTAAGCAACCGCTAGGTCAGAAATTTCTGGCTTGCCTGACATTGATTAGAACCATAACCCATGGCAAACTATAGATGTGACATCACACTTCGGTACTCTATAATGCTTATGGTATAAACAGTGTGAATGTGAGCGTGTGCTATAACCCTGGTAGTTTGCTAGGAGCTGCAGTGGTAGGGGAAGTGCCTTCTAAGCAACCGCTAGGTCAGAAATTTCTGGCTTGCCTGACATTGATTAGAACCATAACCCATGGCAAACTATAGATGTGACATCACACTTCGGTACTCTATAATGCTTATGGTATAAACAGTGTGAATGTGAGCGTGTGCTATAACCCTGGTAGTTTGCTAGGAGCTGCTGTGGTAGGGGATGGAATGTCTGTGCCGGCAAGGCCCTGCGTCTGCTTGTTCACATCGTTGATTATCATCTGGGCAATCTTCAGGGCCATCTCCTCCTTGTCCTACAAAAATAGAACAAAAATGTATTAGATTTTTGATAAATAATCATCATTCTATCCCTGTATAAGATCTTGTAGAAAATAAATTGCTTGAAGGAAAACTGTTTGTTTACATAATTGATTATCATCTGAGCAATCTTCAGGGCCATCTCCTCCTTGTCCTACAAAATAGAACAAAAATGTATTAGAATTTTGATTAATAATCATCATTCTGTCCCTGAATAAGATCTTGTAGAAAATAAATTGCTTGAAGGAAAACTTTTTGTTTACATAATTGATCATCATCTGAGCAATCTTCAGGGCCATCTCCTCCTTGTCCTATGAAACAGTTGAGATCAAATATTCAAATCAGGATTAGAGATCATCATTTTGGGATATTGACTAAATATGTTGGCTTTTGCTATAACCACGGTAGTATAGATATACAGTGGACCCTCCATTTGAGCAAGCAAAATCTAAAATTTTAAGATTTACTTGCCCAAACAGAAAACGTACTTGCCTGCATACTTCTAGATTAGATATACACATAAGAAATTACATTTACCGGTATCTCCTGTAGTTGAACCATTATTAAGTTGCTTTATCAAGTAACCAAACTAGACAATGTATGGAATGTTGTTTACCCAAAATAAATGTTACTTGTAAACCCTATTAAGAAATGCATGTGCTGAGCTCTACATAGAGTTAAAACATTCCAAAATTAAAACGTACCTTATCTTCTTCCTTGGTGACAAACTTCTTGAGTGAAAACTTTGCTGATGAAGCCCTCTTCTGGACTATCTCTGGGTCTAGTTCATAGGTTGGAACAAACTGGCCTAGTTGGTTCACCTTCCCAAATGTCATGTTCCTGAATTTGACAAACACAAATTACAAAATATTGTTAAATATTGTAAAGAAACATATGGCATTAATCAGCATATATACAGCATATACTATCAAAATGAAAAGAAAAAAAAACGAAATAAGATTTGTTGGGATCTCAAATTGAGGCAGAGAGCTTGTCAGCATAAAATTCAAGTTTAAAAACTGAATAAGATTAAAGAGCCAGTAAATGTTTGTTTCAGGCCCTTAAAAAATGATAGAAAATTGTTTTACTTGGCCAACTGGGCCACTAACAAAAAAAGGTTAGTTTTGGAACCCTGTAGACCTAAAGGTAATAATGATAAACACACAATAAGGTTATACCCACTTCTACAATGTAGATAGGTACTGTGACTATCTACACGCTATATGAACAATTTCCTTGGCGGATAGCGTACATAGAAAATGCATGCATGCCACTAGCATGTCAAAATTGCCTGCTACCCATACATTGTCTATGCATTGCCTACGACACGCAACAGTAAAGTAATGAACAAATAAGTGATCATACCCTAGATTTGGCCTCTTCCACAGTGAGTCGGGGTCAAACTTCATCTGATCAATGTTCAAGTCCCCCTCAAACAGTTTCACCACGTTCCCTTCAGCCAGCAGCGTATTCTTCATTCCCTTCCCCCCAACCGCTGTTGGCGATGCCATCGTCGTAGCTGGTTCGGACGATGTCGAGAGCTGGTCGTCTTCTAGCGCCGTGGCAACAGAGGCCGCCGCCCCCTGCTCACTCTTGATGGTGTTGATTAGCTCCGAGAGAAACTTATAGTAGAGATCGCAGTGCAGGAAACCTGGGAAATACATCTGGAGAAGAAAATAAAATGGGAGAAAAAAATAATTCAATGTTAAGATGGGTGACCTTTGACTAACGGCGCATTGCGCATGAATGATGTCACAATCAGAGCGTCAATTTCGAAAGGATCGCTCATTTCAACATGATGTTCCAAGGCATAAGTGTCCCGTTTCTTTTCATATTCTGATCAAATTTTCACAGAGTATTCCCCCTCATTCTTTGTACTCTGTGTGGTAATTGTGTCTGACCTGGAAATCCTAGGGGTTTGAGGTAAAATATATAAATAATTTCAAATTATTGATACGATTAGAGACGCATTAATATACCTTTAATTACGCCGATTATTACGTGCCATTTGGTCTATACATCTACTTTGTTTACTCAATCTCTTTTCCTCTTCTCGCAAAATCTGACTTCACAGACTTAGGAAAAAGAAGCTTCATGCATGAAGGATGTTGGTACTAACTGTTTCCAGGGGGGAGTATGCTTGCCCCCATGGGCAGGGTAAAGCAGGTATGAAGCGGACATCTTTCTGATTGCACCCAGCCACAGCAAATATGTAAATAAACTTATTACATAAACAAACGCTCATCAACACGGAAACATACATATTAAAGGGACTTAGTAACATTGTCCACATCCTCAAAATCCAATTGGAATTCTAGCAGTTCCCTCATACCTTGTTATATTCGTATTAACAATAAAAGCATGGGACAGGGTTTTTTTCTTCTTAAATTTCCCTTTCGTTAAAAAGATATTAACGATTGAAGTGTTCAGATGTTAAATTATCCACTGGACCACGAAAACCGTGTACAAAGTGAGTGCAATGAGTTAGTGAATATCACTTTGCATTTTTGCTCATTACTCGGCCATATAACGTCCATTTAACTTGAAATTTTCACACAACACCCAGTGGACATATCAGTTGACAACAATATACATTGTATCAACCACTCATCACTTTTTGCATATGTAAACAAAGTTACTAGATCCCTTTAAAAACAGATATACAAGATTTTTGAAATGCCTGCACAAAGGATGTTGGTACTCACCGTTTCCAGGGTGGTGTAAGCTTGTCGCATGGGGAGAGCGAAGCAGGTAGGTAGAGGGCCTCCTTCTCGACATATACTGCACTCAACCTTGAACCTGATTGTGTCGTCAAAGCCAATAGGACTCGTGGCTTGTAACGAAAAGTACCTGCAAAATGAGAGTATTGATTCAAAATTTAATTTTTGAATTTTTCGTTTCATTTATTCCAATTTCCAATATTGTACTCAACCTTGAACCTGATTGTGTCATCGAAGCCAATAGGACTCGTGGCTTGTAACGAAAAGTACCTGCAAAATGAGAGTATTGATTCAAAATTTAATTTTGGAATTTTTCATTTCATTTATTCCAATTTCCAATACAACACTCAACTTTGAACCTGATTGTGTCGTCGAAGCCCATAGGACTCGTGGCTTGTAACGAAAAGTACCTGCAAAAGGAGAGTATTGATTACATATTTGCTTTTGTCATATGGTAATGAATTTTATGTCATTATGTTATAAATAAAAGTTAATGGCATTGTTCAAAGATATGTCCCTCGCTGTAATGGTAAATTTTGTTCGAAGTTCCTACCAGTGCCATCGCCTCCCCCTTGCTTACAAATTACACTTCTAAGTGTGTCACAAAACTATATCAAACATATATCCAGCAAAATTTATCCAAGATTACGAGAAGGATTTGTCTCACTCGTCATAGAGACCAAAGCAATGCTCTGTGCCTCAACGTGATCACTATATTTTCTTATAAGACTGTTGATGCCTTTGAAAGGTCTTTCCATCTCCTTCTTTACATCACACCCTCCAAGAACTTTAAATGTTGGCCAAAAATACTCTATTAGGAATTTGGGAGAAAATGTAGATCAAACTGTGTCTCACTTGTAATAGAGCACCATAGCATTGTTCTGTACCTCTACCGGGTCATATGCCCCTTGTTGTGATAGTAAATGTTGCTGGAAGTTATTGCAACCATCACCTACCCTCCAATAAACCCTTAAATCTTAAAGAAGTAAGAAACTAAATCTCACTTGTCATAGAGCACCATAGCATCGTTCTGTGCCTCTACTGCGTCATACGCCCCATGCTGTGATAGTAAATGTTGCTGGAAGTTCTCCCCCGCCAACCAGAACTGTAGTAAGTGGACGGCATTCTCCTGCTCCAAATACTGAAAAGGAATGAAAGAAATAAAAACACATTTGTATTCATGTTGTATTGTATATCCCAACTCTTGTCATTCATAATGATTACATAAATTTGTTAAATTTTTGACAGGAAATGTTGTTATTGTATGTTTTACTATGTTTATTACGTTTTATCATCTTTCATTATTTTTATTTTGTTAATTCAATGAAGATGAAAAAATAACAGTTTTACAGTTGGTTTGGTAAAAATAAAAAAAAAAACATCAATAAAGGTATAGTTTTGGTAAGTGTTATAGTATACTGTATACATGTACATTCTCATACAGATTTGAAAGAAAACGTGTAAAGGGTATCTTACAATCAGCTCCAGTAGTGTCAATATTCCAAGTTATTGTTATTTGCGAGGAAAATCAGCATATTCAAGGTTAAAGTAACTTTGTTGGCATGTGCAAAAAGTGATGAATGGTTGAATGTATATTGTTGTTATCTCCACTTGTTGTTATGTCCACTGGGTATTGTGTGAAAATTTCAAGTTAAATGAACGTAATATGGCTGAGTAATGAGCAAAAATGCTAAGCGATATTCATTAAGTCATTGCACTGACTTTGTAAATGGTTACGACTATCCAGTGGGTAGTTTAACATCTGAACACTTCAATCGGAAATATCTTTTTAACGAAAAGCGAATTTGAAACAAGAGCCCCAGGGGGGCACGACGCTCACCTGAGGTCAATCAATTCACATCTGGCGCATGTTCTCTCTGGCACCCTCAGAAGATATGAAATCAGTTGAAATCATGCCAAAATCTATAATGTGATGTACTATTTAATCAATAACTTTTGATCCCCTGTACCTAACATTATGATTTACCATAATGTTTGGGTGAATCATAAAAAAAGACAGACACACATATAAGACAAAGCTTAACACATTTCACCAGCCACTGACCACTTCAGCATATTAACCCCACTCACATAGGGACCCTATGGGGCCATTCTGCGATGGCCTGTCATACTTCTGGATCTTGAGAAGAAGATATTTAAAATTAACATATTTTTTACACTTGGTGCCCTCCCCCAGGGCCCCCCTGAGGGCCACGCCCACCATTTTAGCAACTTCGATTCCTCTACCCCTAAGGATGATTCCTGCCATGTTTGGTTGGAATCTAATCATTGGTTCTGGAGAAGAAGATGAAAATGTATATTTCCTATGGTAGGGCCCCAAAAAAACTGTTACGCCCACAGGGCCCTTGTGGGGCCACCCACAAAAATCTTGTGAACAACTTTCATTCTTCATCAATAGAGGCATCTACATATGAAATATCAGGTCTGTCATACTTCTGGATCTTGAGAAGAAGATGTTTAAAATTTACATATTTTTTACACTTGGTGCCCTCCTCCAGGGCCCCCCTGGGGGCCACGCCCACCATTTTAGCAACTTTGGTTCCTCTACCCCTAAAGATGATTCCTGCCATGTTTGGTTGGAATCTAATCATTGATTCTGGAGAAGAAGATGAAAATGTATATTTCCTATGGTAGGGCCCCCAAAAAAACTGTTACGCCCACAGGGCCCTTATGGGACCACCCACAAAAATCTTGTGAACAACTTTCATTCTTCATCAATAGAGGCATCTAAATATGAAATATCAGGTCTGTCATACTTCTGGATCTTGAGAAGAAGATGTTTAAAATTTACATATTTTTTACATTTGGTGCCCTCCCCCAGGGCCCCCCTGGGGGCCACGCCCACCATTTTAGCAACTTTGGTTCCTCTACCCCTAAATATGATTCCTGCCAAGTTTGGTTGGAATCTGATCATTGGTTCTGGAGAAGAAGATGAAAATGTAAAAAGTTTACGGACGACGGACGACGCACGACGGACGACGGACGACGGACGACGGACGACGGACGACGGACGACGGACGACGGACGAAAAGCGATCACAATAGCTCACTTGAGCCTTTGGCTCAGGTGAGCTAAAAACAAAACTTGTCCCATACTTCTATTCTTAATACATATACAACATGGTATGAGGAAACCGCTAGAATTCCAATTGGATTTTGAAGATTTGGACAATGTTAATAGATCCCTTTAATAATTGGAACAACTCATATGCTTATGTAAACACATAGTTTTCCATCCTTAATTGAAACGGTTTGTTTGGACAATTATAAAACAGTTGTATGCAAACAATGCAATAATTGTTTGTATGCAAACAATGCAATAATTACATATTCCCTATGCACTTTCTTTGTTAACGTATATCTACCCCTTAGCAAAACAGAGATATTTCTGAAACAATTACCTCCATGAAATAAAACGTGGCGGTGTCATTGTACAAGATGTCCGCTAGGTAGACCCGTCCACTGGTCAGTATGTCAATCTGGTATTTACAGTGAAACTCACTCCTCAGGAATGACTGGAAATATCTGTTCGAAATTAGAAAACACACAATATGTAGATGAAAAATGATAATAGCCTAAGACTGCAAATGCATCAACCAATTAAGGCTCTTGAAAGGTTATTTAATCATATTTATGGATTTGTAAAAGGGTTAGAGCAGTAACCCCTACCCTAGCAGAGAATTTGGGATAGTAAAAGTTTTTAAAAAAGCTTTTCAATATTATTTTAACTTTATCTAAAATACAATAATTGTATGGGGGGGGGGGGGGGCATGGAGGGGAAATGCAGTAGCTTCTTGTAAATCTGCTTGTAAGCAGCAACTCGAGCATTTGTAAAACATTTGTGTGCAGTTATATAAATTGGTTGGAATACAAAAAATGAACTGAATAGAATTATGTCTGTGATTGTTAGAAGAGAGATCAAAAGTGACTCACTGCTTGTCCATGACGTTGAATGCATAGTTCTGGGCTTCTCGGAAGCTGTCGGGGTCAAACTGCCCATCCTTTGGACAGATTTTAGCTGAAAAATATTAAACAAACACACAAATAAATGGATGGGAAAACAAAATAACTCTAGAAATAATGCCATTAAACATGGATGGGAAAATATCCCTAAAATAAAGAAAACCCAAATTATCAACTGCAAAAACAATTTATATACATTTAGAAGAGGGCAGCAAAAATGGATTAATGTCTTGCTAAGGACAAAAGTGTTGGGATACGTCTGTCTGGCACTCCCACTGATTGGAAAGCACACTCTTCCAATCTTGCCACACCAAATCAACTGCGTTCATAACTTTAGTTTTATAATCTTGATTAACATAATGTAACTTTGATCATAGTATATCAAATTGATTTTCTTCTACATTCTTACCTATAATTCGTACCCTTATAACTTCTGGCACCCCGATAGGAGACGTAGCATCTTTACAGATATATCTTGTAAATATATTGATGGCATCTCTTTCTACAGCTAGAAAGAAAAACAAAGAAACAGAATCAAAGAATTAGGAATTAGCTGAACACTTAATACGAGCTCGACACTAGCACCATCCTGATGGCCCAGGGCTAGTAAGAATTAAATGTTGGGCAAGTAAAATTTCAAATAGTAGAATTGTGGTGGCCCATCAATTTGGAATAAATGCTACTGTATGCTAGAGAAAAATTTTTAATCTCATTTTAAAATAAGTGAATGAAAATGTATGAGTTGTGTTGAAGCATTACCAAATTATCACCTTAGTTAACTATGAGATTTATTCAAAAGAAACATTTGTTATTATTATAAGTTAGTGTGAATTCCTAAACCAGGCATGGCTGACAGATCCTTCTGTAGCTATCACTAATTATAGTAGACATGTGACCTAGTCGCACAGGAAGGACCTTTTAACACTTGTAATAACTTGTGACAAAAGAAACATCCACATCAACTCCTCGAGTGCCAATGTCTAATTTTTGCACCACACAATACACACTAATGCCATAGACCTGTTAAATCCCTTGCACTCAAAGGTAAAAGGTCTTTTGGTGTTTATTTGAAGCACAGGTCTAGCAATCCTGCAATCTCTGGTTCAACTCCTTTTACTTCTCTTTTCTTTGCTCATTTAAACAAAATCCAATTTAGTAATTTTCCCGATGTTTGGATTTAATTAGAATTCTGATGTCTCTGACAAATGCCAAAAATAAATTTCCCTCCTGTAATATCCAAGATAAAGATCTATCATCAGTCTGATTAAACTGTGAATAATTTTGAAGAGTTCTGATTCTCAATTAGTGTAAATTAGTCAATTTCCCTTTAAATGATGAACATTATTTTCACAGAACACAGACATCGCACTGAGGGTGCAATTTTGTGCGTTTCAATTCATGCACACCAATCATAGTATGTAAAAGAAAACAACCTCAAAATATCCACTTTAACCCCTTACCCAGGAGATATTGTATGACCCACCAGGTTCCAGTCAGCAATAGTTTAATAAAACAATTACGGTTGATGAATGATGCCAGGTGAGTGAAGACAGATGATCTTAACATTATTATTTTTCCAACACCTGATTATTATTTTAATTACCAGTTCTTGGGTCTACTTCTTTCCACGAGTGATTCCTCCGATGACCCGGCTCAAAGCCGCCCATCATCTTCCCGAACCCGACAGCAGAGTCCGACGCGGCTCTCGTATGAGTCTTCGTCGACTTAGAGGGTGATCCGCTTGGTGATGAGTTAACCCCAGTGTCCTTCGTCACAATAATTTGTGACTCCACAACCGATACGTCCCCCGCCACGCGGCTGGGACTTGAGCTCACCTGTGGCTCACCACCTGGCAAGTTCTTTACGTTATTGTTCCGCACCGCTTGCGACACCTCAGTGCTAACACTTTGCGCTTTCTCTGTCCTTTCACTAATCCCTCCATCACCCTGGTTTGAGATGTCCCCCTCCGATCGATCCTCCGGAATCGTCGTGGTCTTGTGGTTCTTTGTCGTTGTCGTGTTCTCGCCAGTGGTCATCGAGTCGGTCCTGGCCTTGGACCAGGAAGCGTTGCTGAAGCTCTCAGACGATAGCCAAAATTGGACGAGTTGCTTCATGTTGAGAGAGCCCATGTACTGGATGAAGTAAGGTAGGGCTCCGTTGTCGTGCAGGACTTCCTTTAGGGTCTTGCACAGCCTCGATCGGTTGATGGGTTGATCCGACTCCTCCATTTTTCCAACACCTGATGGATATAGACAATAAAGATTTGAATTTGAAAGTAAAATAATACAAACATGATATTAAATAGAGAAATTATAATTACTACTTTCATGAACAGATTATGAATTACGTGGACCTGAAGAAGTTATTTATATAGAAAATAAAGATTTGAAATGTCTCTTCCGAAATATGATGCACTTTCCAGCTGTCATCATTGTCAATGTTCCTTTTCCTTTAAGTTACTGAAACTTTCACAGCATTATATGCACATGAATTATAAAGGCCTTACCAACAACTATCTATCTCTAAATCGTTAAAAAAACAATATATAATCTTTAAATCTATATTAAATGTCTTTATCGGAATACAATGCAATTACCAGCTCCAAGATTTCCAAGAGTATTGTCTTCATGGCGTAGCATTCTCTTCCTTTGTTCTAGTAATATATCACAAACATCCAGGTGTTTTGAAGGCCTTTATACCAACATATCCATCTTAGCTTTCTATCTCTTGGAGATAAACTGTACAAAAGTATGTTTCGAAATATGAAGCTCTTACCTGCTCCAAGATCTCCGAGAGAACTATCTTCGTTGCTTAGCATTCTCTCTCTCCCCTCTGCAGCTGCAATGGCATTGTCCCTGTGGACCTTCCCCGCTGCAAAGGCTGCCGTCCCGTCGTCAATTCTCTCCACCCTAGTGGAGGCCCCTCTTCCTGGACCGGTTTGTGCTGTACCTGCCAAAGCACAAAACAATTATATAATCTTCCAACGAAAAGGGCTTCATGGGAACGTCCCCCATTCAAGGGTCTTTGTGGCTCAATGGTTAAGCACCGGTCTCGCAATCCAGAGGTCTTGGGTTCAATTTCTGGCAAAGCCTATTTTTCTTTGCTCATTTTCATTTAAGAACTAATTATAAAATTTTAAAAGAAACCCCTTCACACTGACTTTTTTTTCTTTCTGTAATGACTTGTTCAGGCAAACACACATTTTCAAATTTATGTTACTTTCAAATTTACTTTTAGATTCGCTTTATATGAAAGAAATTATCCTTTATCTCCTAGTCAAACAATAATTTAGTTGCCCCATTGGGCAACCAAACAAGACCATTTATGAAACTTTATTTGCCCGACATCAATTTTGACTTGCCCCTAGCATTCGGGCAAGTGCTAGTGTCGAGCCCTGCATACATTAATTATAAAAAATCAACTAGTATAATATCGCCATCCAGTCTTCCAGTGGAGGCATTGAAAGTGAGCAATCGTCTCTGCACAGCTTTCTGCTTGTGAGCTTTTCAAACTCTATTATTGTTAATTTCAATCATCAAAGCAGCCCAGCATTGCCAATTTGTGTATCACGACAGGGATCAGACCTACCTGCTCTTGCTCCCTTGCTACTGGGGAGCTGTGGGCTGCTAGCCTGTTGCACCGCGCCCTTTGCCCTGGGGTCATCAGGTCTATAACTTTGTCTCACTGGTGGCTGCTGCGCCCGCTTCTCAGCTAAGAGTGAAAAGAAAAAGAATTAATGAAAATTATCAATTATACAATTCAATTTCAATTTTGGTTCTTTTGTTAATACTTTTGTACTTTTTATACATGTCATTTTTTGAAAAGTGTGGAAATAAATAAAATCAAAAGAATGATACTGTTTATAATCTATCTTCTGATTTTATTTATTTATATATCTATACAATTTTAGCATGACAAATATAAATTTATAAAGATCTATCACAAATGTAAACATTTCAAAACTAGTTTCATGTTATTGCAACAGATCATTTGTTATTTAAACTTCAGATGAAGTTTCCATAATGTTCTCTGTCTTACCTTAATTCTCCTTGCTTCCTTACTATATTCTTATGTTCCACTGGCATAGATCTGCAGAAAGTTTTTTTTATTCAGGGGGGATAATTTAATAGATCATACTGCCCCCCCCCCCCCCCACCCTTTGAACAAAAGGTATTTATACTGACACATCTATGCCAGTATTAAGTTTTTTTTCTTGAATTGTCTTGAAATTACATGGGCCTGAATTTAGAATTGGCCTGCTGGCTCTAGGCCGCTACACAATAAGCTTTATGTAATTGTAATTAATTGTATTGTTGCCAAATTTCACTTCCCAAACTTGGAAAAAAAATTAAACCTAAATAACGAATTAATCATCTTCCAAATACCATGTAGCTTTCTTTCTTTTTACCACGTGGGTGCCAGAGCAATTTGCAAGATTCCATTCTAGACTCTAACAAGTTCCGACTCTGAGGGCAAATTGTTAACAATATTTGTTTTAATGAGGTGTGTCTCATTTGACTCAAAACATAGGTAACTAAAGTCCTTCTTTAAAAAAAAAATAAGGGTCTAGGGAATCGGTGTGAACTAATGTAACAAAATAATTGTAAAAATGGGGCTATGGGTTGGCAGCGGGTGATCAGAATTCAAACACCATGGCAATGAATCAACCCTACATGTTGCATACAAAGTTCTAGAATGAGTTATACCTGTTCTGTCATGTGTAAAATACTTTGTATGTTTACACATGATGACATCGTACGTGGGACTATTCCTTTATTTAATACTGGTAGCGTCGGGTCGTAGCCAATAACGACAGGGTCAAAGTGAATTCGCTAACACCCATCGCGCAATCAATGAATACTGATATGCTCACCGCGCGGGAAAAAAAAAGTGGAATGTCGCAATGCGATTCTGTACATAAATATAATAGGAACGAACACTATTGGCGACGACAGCGTGGAATGAATGAAGCAATTTTAGCTGCTAGTGCTGGTTGCCTTATTTATTTGTAGGCTTATTTTGGGGTGTTCTGCATGTTTCATTTACATAAAGATACATGTATGTCAGCAGGCGGGGTCACAAGACAATTCCTTTATGCAGACAGTCTCCCAAAGATACAGCTGCATATCTCCCATTGCTTGCAGTGCAATGTGATTTTCCGAGGCCACTTGCTTATGGAAAAATTTGCTTGTTTTTACTTTTGGGGCGATATATCCCACTCATATTTCTGTACTGTTGAACATTAGCACACCGATACTTCTAAAAAACGTCAGTTTGGCAGTGATACATTAATTACTCAGAAGTCACAGTTTGTTAATTTTTGCAACATTTGTGGCATTTTGGCTATAAATTCATGCTTTTAAATTTAAATTTTAAGTTTTATGATTTATTTAGAAATATAGAATTAACAATTAGATACACAAAAATTAAAAATCAAAGACAAATGGGCGCTAATGCAGTTTCGTACCCCTTTTTTTTTTTTTTTTTCCCAACGCTTTATACTCAACTAAATTAGTTTGTATTACTCACTGCACTTTGTCCTTATCCCTCGATGGTCTGTTGTAATATTTTGGTCAACATTTAAGCCCTTTTTTGGCGACTTTAATCGATGGCTTTGAAAGCGTCGCGGCACCTACTTCGCAGTACTGCACGAGCAGCTAGCTATGCTGTTAGCTACCAGTGTCTTGAACGTGGAGAGAGTACCGTACTCCAGTCGTACGTGCTCGCGCGCGCCGTACCGGTTACATCCATAGCTGAAGCGATGTATCATGTATGGTGGCTCTAAATGTGGAACTAAAAAAAAATACGATCATACGGCCACCCACTTGATCAATTGATTACGTTTCAGATTTATAGCCACCATACATATGGCGCGCGCAGGAAAACGGTACTCTCACAACGTTCATGTCACCGCTAGCTAACGGCATAGCTGCTCGTGAAGTCCCGCTATTTCGATTTTTGCGATCGCGAAAGCTGGTGCCGCGACGCTGGTGCCGCGACGCTTTCAAACCATTGATTAAAGTCTCAAAAAAAGGGCTTAAATGTTGACCAAAATATTACAACAGACCATCGAGGGATAAGGACAAAGTGCAGTGAGTAATACAAACTAATTTAGTTGAGTTTAAAGACAAATCAAGTGATGCAAAAAAAAACAAAAAAAAGGGGTACGAAACTGGGCAAAACTTAACTCAAGTGAACGCTAGCGCTGAGCGCTAGCGTTCAAGGTCGGGCTGATAGTGCCCCCGAATTTATGATCTAATGTGCACAATAAGTGTGCTTAAAATTATACATATGATACGGTACTTACCACCGATTAGATGATACATATGTGATGCAACTATGGGGTGGATCAGAATGATGATTTTTCGCTCCATTCCGCATCAAAATGAGTGATTTATGCACATCATCGACTTCTATCTGTGTTGTATCGCGACTTCTGAACGATCGATTACCGTACGACCACTAAACGCGCGAGTCAGATCTGCCGTCTATTTGGCGGACGTGGTACTTGAATGGAGACCGTTCGCGCAATCATCGATCGTTCAGAAGTCGCGATACAACACAGATAGAAGTCGAGGAGGTGCATAAATCACTCATTTTGATGCGGAATGGAGCGAAAAATCATCATTCTGATCCACCCCATAGTTGCATCACATATGTATCATCTAATCGGTGGTAAGTACCGTATCATATGTATAATTTTAAGCACACTTATTGTGCACATTAGATCATAAATTCGGGGGCACTATCAGCCCGACCTTGAACGCTAGCGCTCCGCGCTAGCGTTCACTTGAGTTTGGCAAAACTATACTTTAGTAAAATAGTAGGCTCGAAACTGAATATTACTTTATTAGCGCCGACAAATGGCACTCTCTCACTCTCAGTCTCTGTGTGCCGTGCTACATGTAGTTTTGATTACTTATTTCAAGTTATTTGAAGTTATTTTAATGAATTAAATTTGGAAGTATGAATATTTGTTCAGAGACAGTGACAGTCATCACTCATCACAAACACACAAGTCACCACAGTCATGACTAGATTGCTTAGTCCCACACACACAGATCGCACAAGACATGACGGGTGTACCGGTATAATACGCAATGAACAAGAACGTCAATGGGCGATTGCGTGCAAACACCAACACACGTCACACTCACACCGCACCGGTATGATTGAAGGAAATTAATTAAATCAAGCTCTGACGATGCAAACCTCTAAAATTACAAATAAATCAACTCCAGCTAAGATGTATACATACCCGATTTCTTCTTGTTGAACAGAGGCATGGTGTTACCTCACAGCTGTCATCTAGAACGAGGAAATCGTACAAATTGGCTCCCAAAATTGACACTTCATGCACTTTGCATCTCTGTTCCTGTGTTTTTCCTATTTTCGAGCAGCCAATTTAAGATTATTGTTATAGCGCCAGCTGTAGAAAATAACATTATAGTTCCGTTATCTATGCTAAAAAGGGGGCGTGGCTGCATGTAAACAAAGCTAAAACAATTGTATTTTCTCCCACTTGAACATGCCCCATATAATATTTAGTGGTTCGTCTCCCTCTTATTTTCTATATTACTTTAGTACGCGATTCATTTTAATGATCAATGCGATTTGCATGGTTTCAGGATGGCTTTCAGTCTTCAGCTTTGTCTAGCTATATAAACGAACATTGAATTACACACTGTTTGTAACTACAAGTTTTAGTTTATACTAAAATTATGTTTGACCAAAACTTACTGTAGTAACTGTACTATCCCTTTAAGTTGAAGTGATACATTTAGATTTGTTGCTATCTTTGATATAATATTTTGCAATGTTTGTAATGTGAATAATTTATAATTAATTCAAACATATAGGGAAACTGACCAGAAATATATGAAATAAATGAAAAAGAGCCAAGAAAATGGGATTCCTCCAGGATTCAAACCCGAGATCTCTGGATTACTAGACCGGCGCTCTGCCTACTAAGCTATCGAAAATGGAACCTTTCCTCTTTGTAAACAAAAATTCAACTGGATCTTGGATTTTAGTTACAATAAATTATATTTGAATATAACCCCATACGCAATCGGTTATAATATTACAATAATGAATAATTTCAAAATAGTATACCACTAAAACGAAACTCGGCGAAAACTATATCATATTATATAATACATGTATGTATAAGTCCAGGGGGTGTTTCACAAAGATCTTAGAAGTTGAACTTAACTCTAAGTTAGACAGCCATTTGTAGCCTTGAAATAACAAATATTCAGAAGTAAAAACGCAAGTATTAAGACTTTTAATACATTTTACATCAATAATATGAAATCTCTTCGATTGTAACAAATTTCGTTTTATTCGAATCAACATTTTATTCATTTTAACAAAGGAATTTCAAAGAAACTAATGGCCCTCCAAACTTTTTGGCCCGTATTCACAAAGGAGGTTTGTACCGTCTATGGTCTAAACCCCGGTTTACATCTATGGAATGCCAATTGTAAATTGATGGAGAGAGAATGTGTACCATCAACATTGTTAACAAGTAAGGAATTTACATTCTCCCTCCATCAGTTTACATATGGCATTCCATAGATGTAAACCGGGGTTTAGACCATAGACTGTACAAACCTCCTTTGTGAATACGGTTAAGTCCAACTTAGAGTTAAGATCAACTTATGGGATCTTTGTGAAACACCCCCTGCGGGCTAATACATGTAGGCTGGGCTAATGATAAGGCAATTCAAGAGTCTGAAGATATGATTCTATAGAACCATCCGAATGGCCCTCCAAGAAACGTTAGTGATATATTTTATCCGAATTAGTCAAGTTCAAGTTATGATCGATGAAAACGGTTATAATTTATTCATTTAATACTGTTGAATGACACGATATAACTGGTAGCCTTTCGGAGGATTGGGTTATCCGAGATTACGTACGCTCTCCCATAATATGTATTATGTGATGGCGCACACATTTTGCAATTCAATGATATTTTATTGTACACATTGTATTGGTATCATAATAGTCTATCATTACATAATTCCCGTGTCGTATATCAGATGGTTATTCAATTGCGATTGACATGCGCTGATGACCACCTCCACCATATTATAATGTAGAGTTATAAACCCCACTTAACGACAGCTATTATTTTATACGAGGGGCGTTCAATAAGTTCATAGCCCAACCTTGAAGGAGTCAAGGTGCAACATCGATTAATGTATTCAGGTGTTCTTTCATCCATATAATACTGATGTACAGCCAAGAGCTTTTCGGCATTTTTCCTGAGGGCCTCAAGGGCCTCCTTGAAGATGTCTCTTAAAGACCTCTAAAAAACTTACATATTGGCAGATTTTGTCTCATTATCCTCCTGAAATCACAATCTTGGGATTGTTTCTGCATATGTCAGAAGAGATCTATCGATACCAGGTTTGGGGGATAAGGAGGAATCATCAACAAACCAATCCAGCAGTTATTAGCTTTTCAAAAGTCACCTGGCTCTTGTGAGCAGGCACATTGTCCTCGAGCAGCACATGTCTCTCATCAACTTGCATTGCTTCATTTTCCAACATTTTCCAAGTGACTTTTAATGAACATTGCATCAATAAAAGTCTGTCTAGATCAGAAACAGAATACAACTGACCTGGCTTTGCACCACTGACCATGTGAAGGGTGGAACATTACATACACAACATTAGGTAGCCCAACTTCCTGCTCCTTCATGGTTGGGCTATGAACTTATTGAACGCCCCTCGTATATACTACACCATGCAGACGTCCAGAATAACTTCCTATATTCAGCTTTCATTGGTATACAAACAAATACTGATTTATTAATTTGATTTTCTAAAGACAGAGTATCAACATCAGTTGAAAACTGCTTTCTGTATAATTATATATTGCACACATAGTTATGAGAGTTGGTTGTTTTCATGCTTTATGTCTAAAACAATTATAGTATAGTCGTCCATGCCCATTATACTTAAGTACACAGAGTCAGGCGCGCCGGAAGCAGTTTTGGATTTGGGGGGGGGGGGGGGGGGGGGCAAAGACCAAAGGGGCTCACGATTTGTTTGTGTAGGGGCTCATGTCCAACCACACTCACAGGGTTGCCAACTTTGAGCCAGAGATGAGAGTGAGACATTGCGAGAGAGTGAAGTGACTGAGCGGGGGGAGGGTGTGGGAGAGGGTGTCCCCCCTCCCACGGTAGGGAGCTTTTGCATTTTTGGACTTGAAATTGTGCAATCTGGTGCATACTTAGATAGGAAATTCGGGCTTAAGATTAACTGTATCTCGGAAAGCGTCTTATGATTTTATCGACCAGAAATTTAAAATATATATTTTCACGAAGAAAAACAAATAATTGACACACTAATAAATATGCACCCCAACACACACACCAGGGGCGTCGATCACGGGGGGGGGGGGGGGGGGGATGGGGGATATATCCCCCCAATATTTCGGGTGGGGGGATGGCCTGTATTATCATCCCCTCCCCCCCCCCCCCCCTCCCCCCCCCCCCCCAATATTTGGGGTTCAAATTTTTTGTTTAAATCATTTCTTTATTCAAGAAAAGGTCACATTCAAACCAGGTCCACTGTCATTCAAGACAGTGGCAGGTAATACAAACAAATACATACAATACAAAATGATATTACTTACGTCAATATACAAAATAAATAAATCAAATGGAATTATGTACATACTTGTAAGCTATCATCAAATATTGACAAACTTAATTTAATGCTAAATTATACACAGACGATTAAACATTGTTTCATACATTAGTTTAATTATACTTCTTACTTTTCTACTATTCTTCAAGGCTATCATCAAACCTCCTATATTATTGTAAGCAATATTAGATAAACAGAGAATACTAAGTTATTGTTATCGAACATTAGTTATTTTAATTTAAGTTGTATTATAACTATCACAAATAAAAAAATAAAAACAAAGTAACTTTCATTTCACCCTTTTATATAGTTATCATTATAATTCCTTTAAATTATATACCTCATGTGCATTATAAGTGTATGTAAGTATACTTATGCAATCCTCATATATTTTATTTTCTTTATTACAACTAATCAATATCATATTATCACAATAATAAAACATTATTTATGCTGCATCCATAATATAATCCGAGTACAATATTTATCGCGTATAAACATATCCATTCAAATGTAAGTATCACATGTTTAATTTAGCTTGTTTTATTATTTATAGGTATAATTTATTACTTTACTTAAAAGAGAGAACCTTACATCATTACCACAAACTTACATGTATGGTGCTTCTGACCATACTCGTTCGTGGCGACTATAAAATATAATGAACGATGACAAAAGTGCGGATTGGTAAAAGACATCTTTTGGTCTTGCGTTGCAGCCACATTTTCTGAGTATGCGCTTAATCCAAGCCTTATTTTCTTTGTCTACCAAGCCTCTCTGTCCTATCTCAATTGGTACCCCGATTCACCGAGATCTTGGATGAGTGTGGCGTATCTTTCCAATTTTCTATTGTGTGTATCTGATATACTATTTTCGAATGGGACGGTAAGTTCGATAACAAGAATTTATTTAGGGTCGTCCCATATAATTACAAGGTCCGGGCGTTGGTTTGTAACGAGGATGTTAGGGGGATTGTCCCCCCTGCAATATCACAAAATAGGTCGTCAAAATTGCCCGTTCCGTTGTTCTTTATAGTAGTTAATATTGTATTCAATATATTATTGTGGCGCCAAGTATATCTCTCAAGAAGTGGGGGACAGAATGCTAAAATATGGTGTAAGGTCCCTGTTGTGTTTGGGCAAAATGGGCATTTATCGGTAAGTCTCCCCAGCGCGATAGATTCGAGTATGAAGGGAGATAATCTATAGACTATATAGGCATTAATGGCAAGAATTTTGCGGGGAAGGTTGAACATAATTGACTTCCATGTAAGGTTCTCTTCCTGCAAAATACTAGCAATTCTGAGAATTTCCCTTGACAGAGTAGCGGTTCAATTTTCTCTTTCCAGTATATTTGCTACTATACGTTATCATCAAGTATAACGTTTATTTTGTTCTTGATTGTACTCCATGAACTGTACTACTTGTATCAGGCTGAGCCTGGATTACTTTGACAGACTGTTTTGTTGTCCAATCCAAAGCGTGATTAACTAGTTCATCCCCGAGCAATCTCGACCTTGAATATACCGAGCAATTGGCTTTCCAATATACGTCAGAAAAACGTGGTATCGCTAGGCCTTGTGGAATGTGAACTAGTGCGATAGCGCTTTTCGTTGGAATCGACCAAATATTGCACCCCCAAAAATAATATTCGCAAAGCGACACAGTTCAAACAATGCATCACATGCCACATTATTTATGATACAACAACATGAATAAAGTATTCCAGACGTAGACAAGACCGATTCCGTGAGGGAGCAAAGCGATCGAGAGGGGGAAGGGTGATGGTATTGGTAGGTGGGTGTTCTCCCCTGCAATGCTTTTGGAATGTTTCACTTGAAATTATGCAATCTGGTGTATACTTTAATTAAGCAGTAAAAAAAACGAACACAATTATGACAACGTGTGCATGCATACACCGTCTGCGACTTGTTGTGATGAAAAATCTGTTCAAAGAGCGTTCAGCAGCGGATATGGCAAGCCCTTTGTGTTAAAACTAGATAAACTCTGTTTATCTCAGATAAACTCAGTTTATCAACAGATAAACAGAGTTTATCAGAAAAACTCAGTTTATCAACTGATAAAGTGAGTTTTTCTGATAAACTGAGTTTTTCTGATAAACTCTGTTTATCAACTGATAAACTCTGTTTATCTGATAAACTCCGTTTATCTGTTGATAAACTGAGTTTATCATTGATAAACACATTTTTTTTCTGATAAACTGAGTTTATCAATTGATAAACTCAGTTTTTCAGAGAAAAACTGTGTTTATAATGTTGATAAACTGAGTTTATCTGAGATAAACTCAGTTTATCTGAGATAAACAGAGTTTATCTAGTTTTTACACAAAGGGCTTGCCATAAGCGGATGCAGTGTATTGCGTAACACAATATCCATGATATCGGGAGAACAAAACATATTATGTCGGTGTCTCTATCCCGTCTCTATGCCAAGCAACCATGTTGAAAACGTGTCTGCAAAGGACCATCGTTGGAAAAGTTACTTTCCCTGTTTATTATCGCAACTGTGGGCAAAGATTCAATAGATATAGTAGGTTTGGAGCCTGTGTTTATTATTATGCCCGACCGAATAGTTCGAGCAGCGGGCATCACTTTGGCAGTACCAATAATCGTGTAGCCGGTTCATCTGGGCGGCTTGTTGATGGTGTCACAGTAGCTACAAGTTCAACTGGAGCTGGACTTGCACATGATCTTGATGGCAATCATGTGGATTCGCAAGCGGGAATCGATTTCGGGAAGGCGGAGACCATTTTCATGCAGAAGTCTTCACTCGAGCTGGCCAGGAGCTTTGGGGTGCTGCAGATGTGCAGCTTTAATTTCTTTGTAGATAATAGCTTGAAGGTATATTGTTGTTGTAATTATTGTTATTGTTGCTGTTGTTGTTGTTATTGTTGCTGCAGTTATTGATGTTATTGTTGGTATTGCTGATGTTGCTGCAGTTTTTGTTGTTGTTGATGTAGTAGTTGTTGTTAGTAGTGAAAATGATATCTTATATCTGTAAGGGAATGAACCTTGATGTTACCAAGGTACATTTTAGATTACTTTGGTTGATATAAATTATATTTGTTATATAATTGTTTAATATAATATTCCCCTTTAAGCCCCCTGTATGTTATATATGGCCCAGAAAATAGGTTCTTCCCATATACTTTATACATGTATTATAACATATGCATCTCCCAGTTAGCTTTTTATGACCAACACCCTTTTGTTGTTAGGGAGATGCAGGTTGCTTGAGAACAAAAGAGCTTCTCCCTCCCCCAAGCTATCACTGGCATTGACAGTGAGCTTTTTGGTGGGAGAGCTCATTCATTCTTACGCCACCGTAGAAGTAACTTGTGTTTTGAACTTGTGGAAGATTGTTGGAAGATTGTTCCATGATAGTTGTGATTTGGAAGAACTTGTCATTCTGGAGGTGATGAATAATCGGTGAGTTATCTCGCTTAATTTAATTAATGTCCATTATATTAATGTAGAAGGCAATGGATTGTGCTGGACATTCAATCTATATTTTATTTAAAGTAATAATATTCTGACTAGATATGATTTCTCCATCTAGTCCAAGGAAAATAATAAGATATATGTGTTGGAATCATATATAATTTCTTTATTTAAATAGTTTATATTTTCCTTAATACATGTTTGCTGTGTAATTATGATCTATATCATTGTGGGGTATATTCATAATGTAAAGATTGAAGTTTAGGAATGTAGAACCTGTGTGATGTGATTATTGATACGAGTCATATATATATATATATATATACATAGAGAACTCAGTAATTGAAGGATTGGTTAATATAATTAATCAGTTTATTAGAAAGCTTTATAGTTAGTCTGGCTATATGTAGTATATATATTCCCCGCCTTAAACCATAGTTGTATATGTTGGATGCAAGTTAACATGTGCATCCCAATTTGTGCAGAGCTATTAAAAGCCAAGTCTTTTGTTATAGCCGGGCAATGCGTACCTAGGCCCAAGCCATTCTTTTGTGTCCACTCATGGTCAAGTTGTGATCACCGTACTATGTAGTGTAGACTGTAGTGGGCTATCATACATGGCTTTCTCATATAAAAACACTTAATACCTGAAAAAGATATTTATATTTCTTCTCTTAGTTTCATAAGGTTTGCGAGTTTTGTATAGTTTACATAGTTCATATTAGTTAGGATATTGGTGATGGTTAATTCTTTTGGGATTTGTGTGTAATTAAATTAGTGTTTAGTTCAATGTTTTAGATCTTGGTATTATTGGGTTTATTTGCTTTGAGTGTTCATGTTATTGGTTAAAAGGTTATTTTGGTCTTAATTATTTGTAATCGTCATTCAATAAGATTTTGTATCCTATATGACTTAAAATGCATTTTGGGAAGCATGATTATGTAAGACATTATTTTAGGACGATATATTACTGTAATTAAGGAGTCTGTTTCCGGGTATATAGATTGTACCTTGTGAAACAGTGGTCATATACATGGCATGTATATTATTCTGTGTTTTATGTATTAGTTAAGAGAAAAAGTCTTAATGTAGACAATGTAATAGTTGTATTAGTGTAATCAGTTAATTCTGAACTATTATAACAATGTACTATTCTCTTTATCTTTTACTTTTAACAGGTGTTGATCTTCTGTCCTCTTTTGTTATGCGTAAATGTGAATAAAACAAACTTCGGCTATAAACCCAACTAAAGCTGTGTTACCCTTATTTTGTCTTGTGAACTGTGTGTTTAAAAGCATTGCACGTTCCCTTACATATCAAATTCCTACCACGAACCAAATTTAAGTTTTATGTTGCTTCTGTAGAGCACACAACACTACATTGTAATCCTGCTCTATACGGGAACAATGTGGGACGTACAGTACAAAAAAGTTTGTCAAAATTTCACACAAAATTCTTATCTTAAATTCAACAAAATCAATCATGACTGGCCCTAAAAATGATACAAGTGTTATATGAACTTACCAAAATGGTCCAAATTATTCTTCAAATGTCGAAAAAATGGAAAATCTGCAGTTTTGGAAAATAAAAAGACTGAGAAAATCACAGTCGTGATCCCTCTCGAAAGTGTTGCTGCTATCTGGATGACAGTCATGTATTTCCCGCAAGCTTCCCACACCACACGTGTTACCGTATCCGAATTCTGACACGGCGTATCCGAATTCTGATACGGCGTATCCGAAATCGGATACGGCGGGCATGCTTGCAGATCGCGAGTTGGCTTGTTTTGGACAATAATAAGCGGCCTCCGCATGTTGCGGGCGGGCTTTCTTTGTTTACGATGGGACATCGAGCAGGAGAGAAAGAAATGGAACTTATATGACGATTTTTGTAAGTATGACTTATCATTTTGAAAATGAAATTTTGTACAATAAATCATAAAATCAGCTTCGATCTAGGTATGCAATTTTTTACTTTAGATATGCTGTTCTTTTCTCTCTGTTTGTAGTTCAAATTGTGTCCCGTAGATTTTTACCACTGTGAGCAGTAAATGGTCCTATCAGGACCATTTACAATACATTGTAGATGTGCTGTAGAGTAGACCTAGCCTGTATTAGCCATATGCACTGTCAGTGAAGTATTTTTGAGGGGGAGGGGGTGTCGCGGAAGAATTTTTGAGGGGGGGGGGGGGTGTCGATTTAGATTTTTCGAGGGGGGGGTGTCGGAGAAGAATTTTCAAGGGGGGTCCGTCAGAATTGTTTGAGGGGGGGGGGTGTCGGTCAAGATTTTTCGAGGGGGTGTCAGTGAAGATTTTTTTGAGGGGGTGTCGGTGAAGATTTTTCAAGGGGGGTGTCCGTCAGAATTGTTTGAGGGGGGGGGGGGTGTCGGTCAAGATTTTTCGAGGGGGTGTCAGTGAAGATTTTTTTGAGGGGGTGTCGGTGAAGATTTTTTGAGGGAGGGGGGTGTCGGTGAAGAATTTTCGAGGGGGATGTCGGTGAAGATTTCGAGGGGGTGGGGTGTCGGTGAAGATTTTTCGAGGGGGGGATGTCGAAGAAGATTTTTCGAGAGGGTGGGTGTCGGTGAAGAATTTTCGAGAGGGGGGGTGTCGATTTAGATTTTTTCAAGGGGGAGGGAGGGGTGTCTGGGTGAAGATTTTTTTGAGGGGGGGTGTCCGTCAGAATTTTTTGAGGGGGGTGTCGGTCAAGATTTTTCGAGGGGGTGTCAGTGAAGATTTTTTCGAGGGGGGTGTCGGTGAAGATTTTTTGAGGGGGGATGTCGGTGAAGAATTTTCGATGGGGAGGGGGATGTCGGTGAAGATTTCGAGGGGGTGGGGTGTCAGTGAAGATTTTTTGAGGGGGGGTGTCGGTGTGAAGAATTTTTAAGGGTGGGGTGTCGGAGAAGATTTTTTAAAGGGGGGGGGGGGCGGTGTCGGTGAAGATTTTTCAAGGGGGGTGTCCGTCAGAATTTTTTGAGGGGGGGTGTCGGTCAATATTTTTCGAGGGGGGTGTCGGTGAAGATTTTTTGAGGGGGAGGGGGATGTCGGTGAAGATTTCGAGGGGGAAGGTGTCGGTGAAAAATTTTCGAGAGAGGGGTGTCGATTTAGATTTTTCGAGGGGGGGGGTGTCGGGGTGAAGATTTTTCAAGGGTGGGGTGTCGGAGAAGATTTTTTAAAGGGGGAGGGGTGTCGGTGAAGATTTTTTCAAGGGGGCTGTCGGTGAAGATTTCGAGGGGGGGTGTCAGTGAAGATTTTTTCGAGGGGGGATGTCGTTGAAGATTTTTTCGAGAGGGGGGGGGCGGGGGTAGGTGACATTTTTTGAGGGGGGGGATGTCCGTCAGAATTTTTGAGGGGGGGGGGGATGGGGATGTCGGTGAAGATTTTTCGAAGCAGAGTCCGAGATCCGTCAAAAATGTTCAGGCCGAGACCTGGACCACTTGGTTTTCAGGGACCGAGACCATTGGTTATGATGGTCGAGACCACTAGAAATTGGCCTCGAGACCACTTAAATTTTGTAAAGGGGGGAGGGGGGGGGGGGGTTGAACCCCCCAATCCCCCCCCCCATAACCCTACACCTATGTGTTGACATGAAAATGGAACTTACCTATATATTATATAAAATAAGGGATCATTATGATAAGATATTTCTGTGTGGTTATGGCATGCAAGCATTTTATAATTATTCATATACCTCATACACCTATCTATCGATATGTACATAATGGAGTGATGTTTTCATAGATATTTATAACGTACACCTTCACATCATTATATAAAGTGTATGTTTTGATGTAGAATTACTGAAAAAAGGATCATTATAATAAGATGATATGATACGGTATGACCCTGCGTAAAGAAAACAAAAAAGAATTGTATTATTTACCATATATGATAAAAACATATTTTTAATGTCTAAATTGATGTAAAAGAGAAAATGATTGTAATTCGATTTGTTAAACTGTATGGAACTTAAATTGAAATCAATAAATGCCTGGAAAGGTGAAAGAAAAGAAAAAAATGATACGGTATGATTTCAAACATATTTTCTTTGCTCTTTTTCATTTATGTTTGATTTCTGGTCAGTTTCTCTATATAATATGTTTGAAATAGTATAAATAATTACACAAATCTGAATAACAATGTTGATCCCTCGCACATAACCCTAAGTTGATTTCCAATCTTTATAACCCACCTATCATCTGCTGCAGCTTATGAATGTTGGCCTCAAACTGCTTGGACGGAGACTATTCACATCTCTCATGCAGGCATCGTTCTATGGCCAGTTTGCCGCCAGTCCGCAGTCAGTGAAAGGAGTTTCGCAGAAGTTCAACGATGCAGCAATAGCTCCGATGCTGGCAACTACGGCAGAGGAAGAAGTTGGAGATGACCCAAATAGGTGATTGAAGAACAACAGAAACAACAATATAGATAATAGTAATAATAATAATAATGATGTGATAAATAATAATGATAAGAGTATCGACGACTGCTACTACTACTATTACTACTACTACTACTGCTACTGCTACTGCTACTGCTACTGCTACTGCTACTGCTACTGCTACTACTACCACCATATCAAAATATCAATAAATATATCTGATTGGAATAAGCCCCAGGTTTTTTGATGTTTTAAGAAGAAAAAAAAAATGCTTACACTTTACCAAATTTTACAAAAGAGGTTTAAAATAGTTGTTGATGATCTCTCTATTTAATCATTATTTCAACAAAACATCACATGCACAATGTTTTATAAAAAATGGTTTAAACCGATGCGTTTTAGAGAGCTCTTTTTGAATGATAACAGGCTTTTTACTTAGTCGTTTGTAATTTTGTATACCTTTCGAGCATGGTGGAGTTATAACTATTAGTTTGTAATGTTATGGTGCAGGTTTTGGTTACTAAAATTCAGTTTGACCAAAACTGTACTACCCCTTTAATGTATGCCTTTCATCGTGACCAGGATTGACGAGGAGAAATATGAGAGGAACGTGGTGACGATGCTGACATGTCTGGACATGCAGGCGGAGGTAGCCCGGAAGGACCAAGCCATCCTCTCCCAGCTCAAGATGACATCTTATATCAAGGGAGATGTCCTGGTAAGTGTCCCTCCTTGACTCAATTTCCAATCAGTAAATCATTTACTGTTATCATTACCACGGGCGTCGATCTGTCATTGATACCCATTGATCAGGGGGGGATGATCCATTCATCCATCCCCCCCTGATGAATGGGTATTACGTAAGTATCGACGCCCATGATCATTACCATTCTCCTAGAAAGAATACCAACATTCCTTTTCAGGACTATCCCAACAGTCCTTTCTAGGACTACCAACAGTCCTTGCTAGGACTACCAACAGTCCTTTCTAGGACTACCAACAGTTATTTTTAGGACTCTCCTAGAAAGAATACCAACAGTCCTTTTCAGGACTACACCAACAGTCCTTTCTAGGACTACCATAGTCCTTTTCAGGACTCTCCAATCCACCCATCTCACATGGTGCAACCGCAAACCACACATATTATTACCCTTCATATTGACCGGGGAGGGGGGGGGGGGGGGGGGAAGGGTGCACAAAGAGTTGCGATCAATCGCAAATCAGATCAGCTCAAATGGGCCTATTTCTGACTTGCGATTGATTGCAACTCTTTCTGCACCACCCCCAGGATTGAGGGGGGGGGGGGGGGGCGGGAGATATGAGAGGAATGCTGCAGGCAGAGATAGCCAGGAAGGACCAAGCCATCCTGTCCCAGCAATGGTGCATGATGTCCTTATAAGTGTCCCTCCTTGCTGGATTGATGGGGGTCATGGGCCATATATGATTGGTGGGGTATATTTAATTTGGCTTATATGACAGCTGATGGGGTGTATATTATGTTTGTTTGGGCATAGTATGATTGTTTTTCATTTCTGGACATCTGGACAGGCAGGCAGAGGTTGAGAGGAATATCCTACTCATATTGGTTGGGGGGGGGGGGGGGGGGGGGGGGTGCGCATATATGCCTGTTGGGACATATATACATAAGATTGATGGGGTTATGGTTAGGGTTATATTCTTGTTGGCAGATGATACTGTAGTTGTGGCATATATGGTTGTTGAGACATATGACGATTGTGTAGATGTACAGAATGTCTGGATGTTTTGACAGGCAGACCAGTCGCTTCTAGTATATGAAGGAATAAGATCCTATTCATTGTTAGTGCATATGTAAATTGGGACATATATATGATTGATGGGGCATATATATGATTGTTTGGGTGTATATAATGAGGCATATTAGAGTGGGGTGTATATGTTAATTTCTGGTATATGACTGAAGGTGTAACATGTCTGGAAATATAGGCAGAGGTATATAGGAAGAGAACCCGCTCATTGTTAGGGCATATATGACTGTTGGAACATATATATAATTAATGGGGCATATATGATTGTTGGGGTGTTTTTAATTTGGCATACTATAGTCGGATGTATATGTTTGTTTCCGGTATATGTCTATTGTGTAGATGTACCATGTCTGGATAGATAGGCAGAGGTATATAGGAAGAGATCCTGCTCACTGTTAGGGCATATGACTGTTGGGATATATACAGTATATGATTAATTGGGCATATATGATTGTTGGGGTGTACATATATGTAATTGGGAATATGATAGTGGGGTGTAGTAGTGTATACACCATTTCTGGTATATGACTATTATGTAGGAGTACCATCTCTGGATGGGCAGAGGTTGCTATAGATATAGGAATATCTAGAAAAACTGCTCATTGTTAGGGCATATGACTGTTGGGAGATACATATTATGATTGATTGGGCATATATAATTATAATTATGTACGTTAACCTTTCTTCAAAGGCCAAGGTTTCCAAGATACTTGCTGAGCTTAAATACGACTTCCGCACGGACAATCCTGTCAGCATTGCCAATTTCAGGAGCGGACTTGATGGTCATTTAGAGGTATTTAATTTGGTTTATTCAAGCCTCCACACTAACACTAAGTGATCCCCTGAAGAGGAAAGCAATATGTTATGGAACCTGCCTATAGTGGTCAGCTGTCTACCTGTTGTCACTTTTCCTGTTTCCCTTGGGTGATCGCTATACACAGGTTTGACTGTATATCCTAAGAATAGAGTTGCATGGGGTGTCATTACTGCTTTAATAGCTTGATGGCATGTTGCCCAAAACATTGTATAAATTATATAGACAGTGCACACAAACAAAGCAACGTTATCTGCAGTGGCTGGTCAAAGTCCTGTCTCCCATAATCAATGTATTAAAGGGGTCTATTGTAATAAACATTGTCAACATAATTATACACAACTTACTTAGAACACTAGCAGTTCTCACAGACCTTGTTGTATTTGTACAAATATTCATGATTTTTTTTCTTCTTCAAACTATATTACAAATAACAGATTTAAATGCTAAAATATAAGTATACAATTTATTTGCATATACAAATTATCTAATTTGTTTTTTATCTGAGTTTTATAATAAAAACAAATAAACACAATTACATTAAATTCATGACATAATTCCAATATTCTTTTCCTGAACATGGTTTTAAATATCTGAACCTGTTCAAGACTGATTGACTTAGCTATGTTTTCTCCATAGACCCAAGCCTGAGTATTTTCTGGGACCAGTCTTGGATGGAAATTAGATTTCTTTTATCCATTGTTTTAATTTTTAAGACCGTTGGTGACCTGACCGAGGTGGAAATGTGTCATCTGAGACTTGGCCTTGGGCGTCTGGATGTTATTATGCAGGTCAGTGGATTGTAGTCTTATCAAGACCCTGGGGTGATGAAAATGGGACCCTTAGGAGCGGTGATCGGTCTTTTTTGATGAAAATGAGACCCTAAGGAGCGGTGATCGTTTAAACAAAATGAAAATGAGACCCTAAGGAACGGCCGGCTCAGCTGTGAAAAAGGGGGTCATTGAAGAGGCACATACCTGTCTTGCAAATATACACGAGTACCCCCCCCCCCCCCCAGGCTTCAAGTACATTAACAGAATATATCTTGTGGCCCTTCCAGTATAAGGTACCTTAATTTCACTTTGTGCGAACAGTAATGAAATTTGTAACCTTTTTTCTCATCTCCGCAATTAATGTATGTACCCTTTTTTCCATTACCATATGTAAAAAAATTACCATTTTTTTGGGAGAAATTGTGAACAATCATACACACGGCCAATATGAGCAGCAACCACACCTTTGGGAGGGTAGGGGGCAAAGCTGACAAATACTTTCCGATTTTATGGCTTATTATTCAGTTTATTGGATTATAGCAGGCCATATGAACCTAGAAAGTGCAAGTCAAGTACATTAAATATCAATTTAGAAGAATACAAAACATGATGTAGAATTCTGATGAAGGATTGTTACATTTTGGAAAGGCAACAATTACTATTATTGACTTTGAATTCTCCAATTTGTTGTCAGCGAGCCTTGAAGAACGACGTCACGATTCTTGTGGATGCGGAGTATGTTGCTATCAACCCAGCCATGTCCCTCATCACATTTGCCCTGATGAAGAGGTACAATTCCAGCGAGCCTCGTGTGTGGAACACATACCAGTGCTACCTGAAGGTGATTGCTTCCACATTGGCAACTATGTTTAATTTTCATTGCAGAAACTAAAGTAAATTATACATATAGACCAAAGGGGTCATATTAATTAGACCACACTAGTATTAGTTTGATTTTATTCTATTTGAGGTGATGGCTGGCTTATTATGCAAAAAAGATTTTATAATTTGCCAACTAGGGTTCACTTAAATGTGATATATATACAGAGTGTCCCAGAAAACTACGAAACCGGATTTCATGGCAGAAATTTTCTGTCATAATGAATAATTTCTTTGGTGAGATATACATGAATGAAAAGCTTGGTTTCTCTTCTTTCATTTGATGTACAACTTATGGCACATAATTCATGTATGACTGAATTAAAACAATCGAAATTGGTGTTACCCAAATTCCATTTGCACGCAGAAATTGCAAGTTTGGGTGAGTTTTTAGGGTAGTAAACATACTTATTTTGAAAAAGGACAAAGACTGCATAAAAATTCATATTTTTATCTTTTATATGACACCTCATGCACAAAAAACAAATGATGTATTCCAGGGAACAAGTACAATGAAAACATGCCTGATTTTCCCAAATGAGTAGATAGTTGAGTAAGAAGTCGCTTAGCTTTCCTGACTTAGCAGCTGACAATGGACTTGATGCATGAGTGAACTTACACAAACATGGGGATCAGGGAAAACATGGGAAACATGCTAGATCAGGAAAGTTACTCATTTCGGCTGAAATCAAGCATGTTTTCATTGTACTCGTTCTCTGGCATAAATCATTTATTTTTTAATCATGAGGTGTCATACAAAAGATAAAAATATGAATTTTTATGCGGTGTTTGTCCTTTTCAAAATAAGTATGTTTACTACCCTAAAAACTCACCCAAACCTGCAATTTCTGCATGCAAATGGAATTTTGGTAACACCAATTTCCATTGTTCTAATTTAGTCATGCGTGAATTATGTGCCATAAGTTGTACATCAAATGAAAGAAGAGAAACAGAGCTTTTTATTCATATATATCTCATCAAAGAAATGATTCATTATGACAGAAAATGTATTGAGGTGGGCACACTCTATGTACTTCTTTATTTGTTAAAAGATTTTCCCCTTTAATGTTTTTATATTGTGTTTGTCAAATTATTGGGGGAGCACGTGCCCCCTTGCCCCCTTCCTGGTAGCTATGCTATTGTATTCTAAATACTGTATTTGAAAGTGTTATTTGAATTGCATAGTGCAATGAAAAACCTTGAGTGGGGGTATCAGTGGCTGATGCAGAGGGGGGGGGGGGGGGGGGGGGGCACTTGAATCATTTGTGAGCATATTCTATTTTGTAAGGATTGCCCCCCGAATGTTTTTTATTGTCAAATTTTGGTCACATTATTTATTTGGGCCTGTGTCCCTATATGGCCCCCACCCCTAGCGCTACATGTACACCTCTGTATTTTGAATTTTGACTGTTATTGACTTGCAGAGTGCAATGAGAAACCTGGAGAGGGGGGTAGAGGTGGCCGATGCAGAGGGCTTCCAGTTTGGAGTGAAGGTGGTGAGGGGGGCGTACATGGATCATGAGAGGAGAGTGGCCAAGGCTGAAGGCTTGAGAGGTAAAGGTTTTTGTGAGGAATTTCAATATTCATGGGGCGGTATTCTGAAAGCAAATTAGCACTCAATCAGCGTTCAATCAGCGTTTTCGTATTCTGAAAGCCAAATTAACTTCTCAATCATTTAACTACCATGGTAACAAGCGTTTGGCGGGAAATCATTACGCGCAGTTGGGTAATCTGCGCGCATCTTATTACGCGCAATTTAATTGCAAATTGGTATTCTGAAAGCTTAATTAGCGGTCATTTAAGTCTGAAGATAATGAAAAAAATAAAAGAGCTATAGACCTCTCATAAGTCATAACTAGCACCGGGAGGAAGTAAATTTGAACCACGAACTCACATCCCAGCATGGATGGGGTTTTCTCGCACATAATGACGCATATCTTAAAGGGGTAGTTTAGTTTTGGTAGAGAGGGCGCTGCACATCACAATTTTTTTGTGAGGTAATGCAAAACTGAGTGTCGAATTTGAGAGAACATACAATTTTAATGGCAGAATAAACTTTACTTGGTCAAAATCGACCCAGAAACGGCTGAAATATCAATAAATATATCTGATCTTATAATTATTTGGGGCCCAAATAATTAGATGATTTTTAGAAAGAAAAAAAAAAATGCTTGCACTTTTTCAAAAATTTTCAAAAGCGTTTTTAAAATAATTGTTGATGAACTCGCTATTTAATCATTATATCAATAAAACATCACATGCATAATTTTGTATGAAAAATGGTTGAAACCAATGCCTTTTTAAAAAGCGCCCCTCTTGTGTTTTAATGGCTCTTTTTGAAAGATAACATGCTTTTTACTTAATCGTTTGTAATCTTTCGAGCATGGTGGAGTTATTACTATTAGTTTATAATGTAACTGTGCAGGTTTTGGCTACTAAAGTTCAGCCTTACCAAAACTAAACTACCCCTTTAATCGCTATCATTAGACAACATAGATTCACATAATATTATTAAAAAGTCTATTAATCCATATACGTTTCCGCATAATATAGTAACACTTTGTAATAGATCATCACTATTTTTGAACAAGCATAATGATGGTGAATAATGGTAACATTATCTTCTTTCCATTAAAATGCATCAGTGTGTATGCCTCTATTGCATAACGGTTTATATTTCATTTCCTTCACATTATTCAAGAATGTATAGACATATACTTTGTGATTATGTCAAATATTATCTGATTACAGCAATAATAACAACATAAGTATTTTATTTTATAAAAGAAAGAAAATGATGCTAAAATGATATTAGTCAAGTATTATATACATTATTTGCTTCTAGGGATAACTAAATCATCATAACCTTTTTTGTTATACACGTTGCATCTATTAGATGGACTTTTAATTCACTAATACAATCAGACAAATATTGGAGGCATTTGAATGATAGAAATATCAAAACTTGCAAACAATATTCACTTTTTATATTAAATGTATCCTTTATAAAACAGCGTAAAGTTAAAATCTGATGATTTCATCATCATGGCCTAGGGTATACATGGTTTCATAAATTGAAGTTATAACCACTTATTTTGGAGGAAAACAAAATTGTTGAAGGATGTATCTTATCCAAATTAATTAAGTTTAATTTCAATAACAGAAACATGCAAATGTTCATCATTAAATGTCCTATAGTTACCGACATGTCGATTGATTTCATATTGCTGCAATTAACATTAAAATGAAATGATTTGTTATTAATACCTTTTCATCCTAGACAGGGGTATTGAAGATATTGACTTACAGGAAATGTCTCGTTGAATAAAATAACATAGCTACAAATTACACAATATTTACAAAGTAATATTTTTTTCAATCAAAGGTGTGATACAATGACTATGCAGGCATTAGATGATATAGTTACAATTTATTTCAGAATTATCACAGTGAAAACAAATATGGAGTGATTTTAAACGCTAGAGATGAGAGCAGAGGGCCATGCCAAGAAGGAGGTCACATGCGCGTTAGTGCGCATAAAAATCTTGTAACAGCCTATTTGATTGGATGGAATATTAATGAGGTGGGAGGAGCTTAAGATAGTCGCGCAGAAGTTAATTGAACGCTGATTGAGCTTTCAGAATACCGATTTTCCACTCAATCAGCGTGCAATTAAATCATGGACTTAAGTGCATATTTAAATGAAAAGTTAAATGAGCTTTCAGAATACCCCCCATGGTATACATGTTATTAAAGCATTAATATATATTTTTTTCATTACGGTGCATCACAAATCTTTCACAAAGCAAAACTGAGCTAAAATCTTATCTTTGACTGTTATTTTGTTTACTTAACCCTAAGAGGATTTGGGGTGATAACACCCCCCCCCCCCCCCCCCCCCCCAACACCTCCTCAAATTGTGAGATTCAAGATTATATAACAAGACTATTTTCATGGCCCAAAGCTCGTTATAATGGGGTTTCGCTGTATTATTGAATCATCCGCTTCAGATCCTATGAACGAGAATTACGAGGCAACCAACGCCACGTATGACAGGGTCGTGGCACGTCTGATGGACCTGGTCCAGCAATGTGGCAGCAGCAAAGTCAACTACATCATACTGCATCACACAATACTGAATCTACATTATACTACATTTATAGTTATTTTATTATGTACAGTGGAACCTCATTATAAAGAGCTCAGATAATTCAAAACTCGTGCTTATCTGCTTCAGATCCTGTAAACGAGAATTACGAGGCAACCACCGCCACGTATGACGGGGTCGTGGCACGTCTGATGGAACTGGTCCACCAACGTGGCGGCAACAAAGTCAACTTCATCATCGCTTCGCACAACACTGAATCTGTACAGAAGGCTGTTAACAGGTAAATTGCAGGGCCTCATGGGAACCTGAATAGCTAATGTATGTACAAAGTCTATGGCCCGTATTCACAAAGGAGGTTTGTACAAACCCCGGTTCAAACCGCGGTTTACATCTATGGAATGCCAATTGTAAACTGATGGAGAGAGAATGTAAATTCCTTACTTGTTAACAATGTTGATGGTACACATTCTCTCTCCATCAGTTTACAATTGGCATTCCATAGATGTAAACCGCGGTTTGAACCGGGGTTAGTACAAACCTCCTTTGTGAATACGGGCCTATGAGTCTATGGCGGCAACAGCATCAACTTCATCATTGTGTCGCACAATGCCGAAGCAGTCATTAGGCTGTTAACAGGTAAATTAAAGGGTTAATCACTTCAGATATGCCATTAACCTTTTGCTTACGGGAACCTGGTGGACTTTTTACAAAATCTATGGGGTCTATAATTGCGACAACAGCATCACCTTCATTATTGCATCGCACATCACTAAATCGGTATAGAGAAGGCTTTTAACAGCAGGGGTATATCCTTCAAATAATGAATGCAGTGCGCTCAAAATCCGTATAACTGAACGAATGTTTGACGAGTCAATCACGCATATGTTTGTATGCACTGTGAGCAACGTTACTTTGTGGGATAATATGAAGAGCTCACTTCCAAAAGGCGCTAAATCCACTTTCCATAAAAATTGAGATAAAGATATATGTACATGTATAGTCTACGTAGCTATCTAGGAATCCACATTTTATGACAAATACCTCACTCAAAATCAAAATATAGAAAGTTCAATTTTCATATTCCTATAGGCACGTGTAATTATATGCTCATCACAAGGATTCAGAGAGCATGCAATTTAATAATACATAATAATACAAAAAATGTATATAGCGCTTTATACTGATGTTTCTAACCGCATTTCAAAAGGAAAATAATACAACTAATACGGTGTGCGCCTGGAAAAAAAAATAATAATAATAATATTTACAAAAAATTACCAATTATATCACAATATTATTTCCATACCCAGGGCCATACCCAGGCATTGCATGCAGTCGATGAATCACAGTACATGTATGTGCCTTATCTGACTATTAATCTTGTGGCTGACACGGAGTGTTGATCAATATTGGTATCAAGAGCAACACACATGTACTGTATGTAGGGCACAAACAACATACATGTACGCAACATACATTAATGAGAGCCGAGTTGGAAAAGTGTCAGACACGCTTATCTATGTAGCTGGTTAAAGTCTAGTGGCCACAATCAACCTTTCTCTATTCTGGATTGAATTGAATTAATGATACATTTGATGTCTCATCGAATACATTACAAGCTGGAAATGTAAGCTAGGGTAGCTGGTTAAAGTCTCGTGGTCACGGTTAACCTTTTCTTTATTTTGAAATGAATTGAATTAATAATATATTTCTTATATCATAAGGTACAATGAAAAAAAAACAATAGTGTTTCTACAACATAATAAATAACATCAAATAAATATGAATTATGAGAATGAGAAGACTGTATTAAAGAAAGAGCAAATCATATGTCAAAATGGAACAAGTAATATACATTAAAGTGATGCATTAACTTTATAATTTTCCCAAAAGTGATATTTGAGATTCCAATCATATACCAATATCATTGGAAGATTCTTGGGATGATATGTGAGATTTCCATACAAACAGAATAATGTTTATCTAGTGAAAAAAAAGAGTAGATGTAAATCGATGTCTGATTTCATCCCATTAGTCTCCAAATTCCACAGACAGTTTAAAATTCAATCTTAAATATCTCCATAGGGGGACATTTGAAAAATCAAAACCCATTTCTCTCTTCTGTTACCATATGCCAAACAAGGTACACGAGATATGTGTAAGCTCCAAGTAATTTTGGTTGAATTTTGACAAAGTTGATGGATCATTTTTATGTATTGTTAGTTAAAGAATTTGATTATGAATCATTTAATTCTACAATTCTTGTAATTTGTTATCTTCTTTTCTCCTTCCAGGATGAAAGAGCTTAATATTTCGCCAAGAGAGGGCAGTGTTGTGTTCGGCCAGCTGATGGGAATGTGTGATCATGTCTCCTATGGACTAGGTACGCTTCAGATATTCTTGTTTTGTTTTTCCTTAAATTTTTAATTTCCTTTTTTTTTTAAACAAATTATAAATAATCGTTTCAACAAAATAACAAAAAGAAGAAATTATTGGAAAGAGGAATCCACTAAAAAATTAGTACTTTTGCCTGAATAGTTAACTGCTGTTGTTGAGTCTGCTGCTATGTCAGTGGTTACGTAACCCGCTTTTGTTAGTGCAGTATCCTCAGATGACTTTGCAGTCGGTACCATTGACAAACATGGCAGCCTCCATTGGTCAGTCAAAACAGATAATAGTGGTTTGAAAACATTTTTATCATTATTAATGATACCCAAGAGGAACTAGAAGTGACATTAATTATGTACTTATGCTAGCTAAATTGCCAGCATTTGGCTTCCCTTTATTTAAAGATGTTGAATATTATTTTTAGTTAAAGGGGACCACCAGGCAAAGGACAACACATTATTATATGTTTTGGTACCGTTTTGTGATATCAACTAGATACCCAACATTTTGCAAAGGGTTGTGTAATTCATAAACAAAGCAATTAATTTCCACCACTTACGGAACCACTGCTATTTCCTGGTTCCATACGGGCCAAGCATTTGCGAGTGCGCCAATGCTTTCACGCGTACGTCAATAGATTCCCGGATGATTCATTCGCTCTGCACAGTGCGCTCTGGCTCTGCACGCATATAGTCTACGCAATTCAGACCGCATGAACGCATGGTTGAGAATGGTGATGCGTTTTCCAATTATATATTTTTTTCTGAAAACATATTTTTGTTTAACTTGTTGAAGGAATAGAATACTAAAGATAGTACCTTTCTATAATGAGATTATTATTTTTGGGTGGTGGTACCCTTTAAGTATTTTGCCTATTTTTTCTTTATTGCCTATTGCTACAACTAGACCGAGTGTCTAGGTCGTCACTTTAGGGATCAATCTTATTCTTTTCTTAACTTTTTTTTGTATTCCTCCACTAATTCATTTTGATATGTTTGTGTGTTTTATATTTTTGTTATATCACGTTACTTTAGATATGCCATTTTGTACATTTTGTTTATCGTCATACTTTGTTGTTTATTAACCACTTGACTACGGGAACCGGGTAGCTTGTTTACAAAGTCTATGGGGATTTCAGAAACTTGAAGGGAAGGGGTTATTATGAAATGAATTGTGGAAATAATACAAATCTAATCAAATCAATATTCTCTTTCTTTTTGTTTCAGGTCAAGCAGGTTACCTGACCTACAAGTCCATTCCATTTGGTTCCATCGATGATGTCATCCCAAACATGTCCAGACGCGCAATCGAAAACAAGACGGTCTTCCACCGTCTGAAGCAGGAGAAACTGATGCTGAGGCACGAGATGGTCCGACGAGCGTTTCCATGGAAATGATGAATATATAATCACATGGATTTAATTATTTGGATGAATATCGTTCTCATTAGGAAAGAAATTATTATTTTAATAATCATTATTCTTCCAAGATTTTGTACAATCCGTCTCCTGCCGTCTGCAACGTCGAGAAACTGATGCTCAGACACGAGATGGTCCGATGAACGTAGACATGGAAATGATGAGAATATATAATCACATGGAATAATTGTCCTTTTTTCATTGGATGAAATTCATTCTCATAATGAAAGAAAGAAATTGATTTTATTCTGCCAAGAATTTTTACCAGACTTTTCTTCCACCTTCTGCAGCAGAAGAAACTGATAGTGCGGCACGAGATGGTCCGACGGGCGTTGCCATGGGAATGTGAGAATAATTACACAGAATGATTGTCTTTTTCATTGGATCGATTTCATTCTCATTGGGCACCTAATTTTACTTTAATTTGCCAGAAATCAGAAATGTCTTGCCTGTATGATGTGCATGATAGGGGGGTGCAGACCCACAGCTGCCTCCCAGGGCCCTCCCCCTCTTGGTCACTTAACCCGTTCAAAAAATATTCAGGCTTTGGTCTATGGAGAATACATGTTGTAGCAGAATCAGTCCGTCCTGAACGGGTTAATGAATATCATAATATTCAGCTCCATCATACTTTCTTCTTAATTGTATCCCCCGAACCACTTCGGGGGATACTATGGATTTGGCGCCGCCGCCGCCGCCGCCGCCGCCGCCGCCGCCGCGTCCGCCGCAGAGATTTTCTTGTGAACGCTCTACAGGTCCGAGTTCTTGTCCGATCATTTTTTAATTTGGTATGAAGGTGTATTAAGGAAAGAGGATGAAGCCTATTGATTTTGGTGTGGGGCGGAGTCCTGGTTGCCATGGTAACCATGATATAAAGAAATAGTTAAGATTACCTTGTGAACGCTCTACAGGTCCGAGTTCTTGTCCGATCATTTTCTAATTGTATCCCCCGAACCACTTCGGGGGATACTATGGATTTGGCCTCGTCGCGCCGCCGCCGCCGCCGCCGCCGCCGCCGCCGCGTCCGCCGCGTCCGCCGCAGAGATTTTCTTGTGAACGCTCTACAGGTCCGAGTTCTTGTCCGATCATTTTCTAATTTGGTATGAAGGTGTATTAAGGAAAGAGGATGAAGCCTATTGATTTTGGTGTGGGGCGGAGTCCTGGTTGCCATGGTAACCATGATATAAAGAAATAGTTAAGATTACCTTGTGAACGCTCTACAGGTCCGAGTTCTTGTCCGATCATTTTCTAATTTGGTATGAAGGTGTATTAAGGAAAGAGGATGAAGCCTATTGATTTTGGTGTGGGGCGGAGTCCTGGTTGCCATGGTAACCATGATATAAAGAAATAGTTAAGATTACCTTGTGAACGCTCTACAGGTCCGAGTTCTTGTCCGATCATTTTCTAATTTGGTATGAAGGTGTATTAAGGAAAGAGGATGAAGCCTATTGATTTTGGTGTGGGGCGGAGTCCTGGTTGCCATGGTAACCATGATATAAAGAAATAGTTAAGATTACCTTGTGAACGCTCTACAGGTCCGAGTTCTTGTCCGATCATTTTCTAATTTGGTATGAAGGTGTATTAAGGAAAGAGGATGAAGCCTATTGATTTTGGTGTGGGGCGGAGCCCTGGTTGCCATGGTAACCATGATATAAAGAAATAGTTAAGATTACCTTGTGAACGCTCTACAGGTCCGAGTTCTTGTCCGATCATTTTCTAATTTGGTATGAAGGTGTATTAAGGAAAGAGGATGAAGCCTATTGATTTTGGTGTGGGGCGCGGTCCTGGTTGCCATGGTAACCATGATATAAATAAATAGTTAATATTACCTTGTGAACGCTCTACAGGTCCGAGTTCTTGTCTGATCATTTTCTAATTTGGTATGAAGGTGTCTTAAGGAAAGAGGATGAAGCCTTTAGATTTTGGTGTGGGGCGGAGTCCTGGTTGCCATGGTAACCATGATATAAAGAAATAGTTAAGATTACCTTGTGAATGCTCTACAGGTCCGAGTTCTTGTCCGATCATTTTTTTCTAATTTGGTATGAAGGTGTCTTAAGGAAAGAGGATGAAGCCTATTGATTTTGGTGTGGGGCGGAGTCCTGGTTGCCATGGTAACCATGATATAAAGAAATAGTTAAGATTACCTTGTGAACGCTCTACAGGTCCGAGTTCTTGTCCGATCATTTTCTAATTTGGTATGAAGGTGTATTAAGGAAAGAGGATGAAGCCTTTTGATTTTGGTGTGGGGCGGAGTCCTGGTTGCCATGGTAACCATGATATAAAGAAATAGTTAAGATCACTGCTGTAAGCGCACATCGCCTTGTCTATTAATCAGACCCTGCTCGGAGGACAAACAGCGCGCGAGGCCTTGCCCAAAGGCTACTGCCAGCCTAGTAGAACAACGTACACCACCAAACTTGTTCAGTTCACAATATTACAACCCACAAAAGTGCAATGCAATTGGTTCGGGGGATACATGTGCTCGGCTGCGCGACCCGCCGAGCGCGCAATTTCTAGTTTGGTATGAAGGTGTATTAAGGAAAGAGGATGAAGCCTATTGATTTTGGTGTGGGGCGGAGTCCTGGTTGCCATGGTAACCATGATATAAAGAAATAGTTAAGATTACCTTGTGAACGCTCTACAGGTCCGAGTTCTTGTCCGATCATTTTCTAATTTGGTATGAAGGTGTATTAAGGAAAGAGGATGAAGCCTATTGATTTTGGTGTGGGGCGGAGCCCTGGTTGCCATGGTAACCATGATATAAAGAAATAGTTAAGATTACCTTGTGAACGCTCTACAGGTCCGAGTTCTTGTCCGATCATTTTCTAATTTGGTATGAAGGTGTATTAAGGAAAGAGGATGAAGCCTATTGATTTTGGTGTGGGGCGCGGTCCTGGTTGCCATGGTAACCATGATATAAATAAATAGTTAATATTACCTTGTGAACGCTCTACAGGTCCGAGTTCTTGTCTGATCATTTTCTAATTTGGTATGAAGGTGTCTTAAGGAAAGAGGATGAAGCCTTTAGATTTTGGTGTGGGGCGGATTCCTGGTTGCCATGGTAACCATGATATAAAGAAATAGTTAAGATTACCTTGTGAACGCTCTACAGGTCCGAGTTCTTGTCCGATCATTTTCTAATTTGGTATGAAGGTGTATTAAGGAAAGAGGATGAAGCCTATTGATTTTGGTGTGGGGCGGAGTCCTGGTTGCCATGGTAACCATGATATAAAGAAATAGTTAAGATTACCTTGTGAACGCTCTACAGGTCCGAGTTCTTGTCCGATCATTTTCTAATTTGGTATGAAGGTGTATTAAGGAAAGAGGATGAAGCCTTTTGATTTTGGTGTGGGGCGGAGTGCAATTGGTTCGGGGGATACATGTGCTCGGCTGCGCGACCCGCCGAGCGCGCAATTTCTAGTTTACCTGATCATCAAGTTGCTTTTTAAAGGTAATTTCAGCGCTTTGAAATTCTATAGCCAAATGAGGATATTTGATATCACAAAACGGTGTTGTTCTTTGCCTGGTGGTCTCCTTTAATCCAATCGTATCGTTTTTGCCGAAGCCAAATACAGTAACATACTAAATTGTAATTACTGTGCTCTTATAGACATTTTTACTCTCATGCAACATGGCATGTACATGTGCATTTTATTATTGTATACCATTGTACGCTTTTTATGAATATGGAATAAATGTTAATCTAAATATATTATATATATATATATATTAATTGCCTACTTCATCTCATCATTATCAACTCATCGTGTTTGATATTCACTTGTTTTCTGCAGTTTTCTTTTGAATACTTTGATCTGGTTTCATTTGAAACTTTTTGGCTTCAGGTTTGTATTGTCTTGTCTTTACCCTTTCTTTTATATACTGGTACTCAATGTAGTATATAAACAACAATTATATACCGTTTTCATAAAGATATTAAATGTGCATGTAATCTTTCTAATGTGACATTTTGTACATGAACATTTTAAAAATTATGTGTACAGTTACACAATTGAAATTCGATAAAACCGATATATTACTTTCTTGTCTTGTTCAACACATATTATTAATGGTATGTCAATTTATGTATCACAATTTTATATTTTCCATTTGAAACTTATTAAAGGGATAGTTGAGTTTTGGTAAAATACACAAAATAATGTTTTTGTGAGATAATGAAAAACTGAGTGTCAAATTTGAAAGAGCATACAATTTAAATGACAGAATAAACTTTATTTGAACACAATCGGTTCAGAAATGGCTGAAATATCGATAAACATATAACCATTTGTAATAATTGTGGGGCTCCACAATTATTTGATAATTTTGAACCAGCCGTTAATGCTCCCTCTTTTCAAAAATTAAAAAAGAGGTTTATTATCTCTCTAAATAATTACTATTTTAACTAAACATCACATGCACAATATTTTATTTTAAATGGTTGAAACCAATGAGTTTTTAGAGAGCGCATGGTGGAGTTATAACTATTAGTTTGTAATGTAATGGTGCAGGTTTTGGTTACTCAAATTCAGTTTGAGCAAAACTGTACTCTCTTTACCAATACTCAAGTATCCCTTTAAGCTCCAAGTATGTATTGCCTTTGTCCTGTATTATCTTTGAATGAATTATATATAATTTTCTTAAAAGTTATTACATTTGCATGTTCTCTATAAAATGTGATTTGATTTTAGGAACATTATGTCTACCATTTTAAAATTTGAATTCAACAAAAGCAATATATTATAGTCTTGTTTTGATCAACATATTTTATCTATGCAATGTTTAAAAAACAAAATCAGAATTATGTATTTTTGTACTATATTTATATCAGACTTACCTCTATTCATTAAAATATGTTGTGTCAGACTTACCTCCATTCATTAAAACATATAATGAAATTTAATTTCAAAATTGTGTTTTTTTTACTTGGATTATGCGTAAATATCAGTTGTTGTATTTCAATAATGATTTAATATTTCTAATCCAACACAGATTAGGCTATAATATGTTATAACAGCACAGTTCGAACAAAAATATAAGAATATCATACCATTTACAATGAGTTTGAAAGTGTTTATTCATATATGTACGTTCACATCAAAATTTCAAAATCTCTACATAGATCAATTATATGACAAAATTTACATACAGTCATTGTAAGGTAATTACAAAAACGGTTGACATAATATTTCAAATATAAATCCACAGCTGCAAACAACATCAGTACAGCATAGAGTACAGAAGCTATGACATCATACAAATCTTTTTTTAGAATTTCTCAGTTTGAACTTCATTTGCCGAAAGAGCATCAAAAATAATGTCCAAATGTCGAAAATCAATTGAATATGTAAAGTATTGGCTGAGATATGCCCATCCGAATGATTTTTTTTCCAATAGGCAATCAGTGTTATAGTGCTCTGGTTCATAACTTTATGAACCAGGGGGGGTATTCTGAAAGCTCATTTAACTTTTCATTTAAATATGCACTTAAGTCCATGATTTAATTGCACGCTGATTGGGTGGAAAATCGGTATTCTGAAAGCTCAATCAGCGTTCAATTAACTTCTGCGCGACTATCTTAAGCTCCTCCCACCTCATTAATATTCCATCCAATCAAATAGGCTGTTACAAGATTTCTAAGCGCACTAACGCGCATGTGACCTACTTCTTTTTATGGCCCTCTCTAGCGTTGAAAATCAACCATATTAATTTGTTTTCACTGTGATAATTCTGAAATAATTTGTAACTTTATCATCTAATTCGTTTTAATTGATTTCTACCTGTGCATATACATTGTATCACACCTTTGATTGAAGAAAATATTACTTTGTTAATATTGTATAATAATATTATGACATAACTTAGTTATGGTATACTTTGTAAATATTGTGTAATTTGTAGCTATGTTATTTTATTCAACGAGATATTTCCTGTGAAGTTAATATCTTCAATACCCTTGTCTAGGATGAAAACATATAAATAAAAAGTCATTTCATTTTTATTCTAATTTGATTTCAATATAGCAATATGAAATCAATCGACATATCGGTAACTATAGGAAATTTCATGATGAACATTGGCATTTTTCTCTTATTGAAATTAAATTTAATTCGTTTGGATGAGAAAAATCCTTCAACAATTTTGTTTTCCTCCAAAATAAGTGGTTATAACTTCAGTTTATGAAACCATGTATATACTCTAGACCATGATGATGAAATCATCAGATTCTAACTTTACGCTGTTTGTATTATTGCTGTAATCACATATTTGACATAATCACAAAGTATATGTCTATAAATTATTGAATAATGTGAAGAAAATGTAATATAAACCATTATGCATGTTATATAGGCATACATACTAATGCATATTAAAGGAAAGAAGATAATGTTACCATTATACACCATCATTATGCTTGTGCAAACGTAGTGATGATATATTACAAAGTGTTACTGTAATTATTCGGAAACGTATATGGATTAATAGACTTTGTAATAGTATTATATGAATCAATGTTGTGTAATGTAATCCTATCTCTATGATAGCGATTACGATATGCGTCATTATGTGCGAGAAACTGAAAACAGCCATGCTGGGATGTGAGTTCGTGGTTCAATACTCCCTCCCGGAGATAGTTATGAGAGGTCTATAGCTCTTTTAGCTTTTTCATTATCTTTAGACTAAAATGACCGCTAATTAACCTTTCAGAATACCAATTTGCAATTAAATTGCGCGTAATAAGATGCGCGCAGATCACACAACTGCGCGTAATGATTTCCCGCCAAATGCTTGTTACCATGGTAGTTAAATGATTGAGAAGTTAATTTGGCTTTCAGAATACGAAAACGCTGATTGAACGCTGATTGAGTGCTAATTTGCTTTCAGAATACCGCCCCAGAGCACTATAACGCTGATTGCCCATTGAAGTAAAATTCATTTGGATGCGCATATCTCAGATAATACTTAACATATTCAAATATTCAACTTCACCACTCTATAGGCTATAAACATATAATGTTACGCGGCATACATGTACATTCATAACATACAATTATTGTAGAAAGCATAATTTAACATGTTATTAGGTTACAATTACGTCTTTATCATGGTTGTGAAGAAGCTGGCATTTTTGCTTACTGTTATACTGATAAGTGCATAATTCCTGACACTTCTGGTTGTATATTTCCTCTTGGGTATCATTAATAACGGTAATAATCAATGTTTGAGAAACCACTATCAACTGTTTTGACTGACCACTGGAGGCTGCCATGGTTTCCAACTGTACCAAGCAAATTATGTAACTACTGACATAGCAGCAAATGCAACATCAGCAAATACACTACCCGCTTTTCTGAAAAATTAAACCTGCTCCATGATTCCACTGGCACTCCATTTTGCACAGAACAATGATTTTGGTGGCCAAATGGCCCTCTATTTTAAAGGGAAAATAATAACTGGAATGATCTTATATTGTAGGCAAGTTATTGAATATGGCACATAGAGGGTTTTCAATTATATGGTGCAGCTAATCACATTCACATTATATTACATTACACCTGCTGTAATAGAGAGCCAAAAAGTGAATCACATTAACATTAATATAATTATCAAATAAATGTTTTCATTGTATTTTCCTATTCTGGCTTTAGTAAAAAATGTAATTAAATGTTAGACTTCATGTAGAATATGGTTATATTATTATGCCTTTAATAATCAATGTATTATTATTTTGGGGTGCTGGTTTAGTTGAACGTCATTGCCCATGTGGCAATTGACATTGTAAACAGAATGACATGGCAAGACAAGATGGATGTTGAGTAAATATAACATTTAGAGTTATTCAAAATTGAAGGAAAAACAAACAAAAATGGACAGAAACATTGTTGAAAAATGGAAGAAACTATTAAACACTGTAGTTTCTGTTAGTTTGTATGCCATAGAAGGTAATCAATCTACACAGTCCAGAGTTTAAAAAAAAAAATCCAAAAAAATTCAACAATTTGCATACAATTCATCATAAATATTTTATTTCAACTGTGTAAGAAGTAATGTATATTGACATTAGAGTAAACAACAGATATTCCCAAACTACATAAATTGCCCTCGTAACAAAATGTCTATAGAATGTATTATCAAAGAAATGGTAGTACAGTATTTTGTCCCATCTCTATAACACATAACATAATTCTCTTCTTTTCAAACCAATATTGCTTTCAGCATTCCACAATTTAGAGTCTTTATGGTGCCCTCTGATAGATGGAAATCAGCTTCAAATACAAATAAAAAGATGTCATGGTTCCATTTTTGTCGTTACAGTATCCATGACCCTGTTAACACCGGCCTTAGGCGCCATATTTGAATCCCCCAATGTCACTGTATACCATCCTAATTAACACAAAGTCATCTCAAATATGGCGCCTAAGGCCGGTGTTAGTGTTTAATAAGCACCAACGCCAACCCCAAACACCGTACTTTTAATCACCCATTGTATATAGAAATATGTGCTCAATACATTTTACTGAACTTAAAATAAAATAGTACAATGTCTATTTGAAATGTAAAAAAAGTACAGATGTAAGAAAATGCAGGTATTTTCATGATGAATTCATACAAAAGAAAAGTGCATACCGTATTTGTCGGTGTATTAACCGCATGGTTTTCCCGATGGAATTACCGGCAAAAAGGGGGGTGCGGTTTGTACACGGAGATAGGGAAAATTGCACGAAAATCCCCACTAGCACAACACAGCATGAAACACTATGCATGGGACTGTAGTGAACAAACGAAGACAAACGGAAGACAAAGACAAAACAAAACATGAATCAAATCAGAGATGAAAAAACTGTACCTTGATATGTTTATTCCTTCTTACAAGTTCAGATTTGGTTCAATCTACCCTCGAAAATAGTAAATTCTAAGCTCTTTTTGGAGATGAAAAATTGCGATCGTACCTTCAGAGACTTCAGTAAATTGAAGTATATTTCATAGACCAAAACTCTCTGGAAAAGAAGAATGTTTTTTCTTACTCTCGGCACATTTTGACCATCCAAAAATCAAGAATTATACTATCAAAAACATTTTTTTTTTTCATGGAAAACCCCCCAAAGTTAGGGATGCGGTTAATACACCGGAGCGGGTAATACACAGACAAATACGGTAATCATTATTTTATACACAAAATTGTGCTTCTTATTGTTTCAACTATTGCAATATGTGTGCAGCAAATGAGTTAAGGTCATACAAATACCTTTACTTATGACAATAACAAACTTGGGTCCAAATATGAAGATAAAACTGATTAAACCTTCATAAAATACAGAAACATATCAGTACTGGCTTCAATATTTAGCACCAACTTAGCAAATAAGTTATAATACCGGTAGATACAATCTCAGCTCAATATTTTTTTCATGAAAAGTTAAGATAACATGTTTGGACTTAATTTGTAACTACCAAATCCAACCTGAGTTTTGTTGCATAACCCAATAAAAAGCTTATACATTTACATTTAAAAGAGTACTTGCAGAATGATTACAATTACTTATTCTTTTTTTAATGAAGAAAAGTAACCCCTTTTTTTAGAAAACAAAAATGAGAAGTAAATCAGCACGAGAAATTCCAGTTGAGATATCAAGAAAATATGTTTTTTAATCCCTTTTTCACGGAGAGTTTTGGACAAAGAGTTTTTGTTTTCACAAGATGAAAGAGAGAAGAAAATCAGTAAGAGATATTCAAGTGAGATATGAAGAAGCTTTTTCTTCATTTCACTCACTTTGCTCACTAACATCTTCTCTAAGGCATCATCTTTTACAAATCATACCATAATAATTGTATTTTTACCACTGCTTAAGACCGCTCTTTATCAAAGACGAATTCCCTTTGATAGCAACAACAACGATATTTCCTGAGTTTCTCGCTCTAAAGAAAACAATACAACAAATACATCAATAACCTATCAATCATATTAGCAGCATTAATATTATTTTCAAGAACAAAATTCACTTTGAAATTCATACATTTTATTTTAATTATAATACATTTACAGATTGTGCTAGCATCATTCCTCCATCATGAAGAAAAATGAGAAAATACTATAAAAGTGGTCATTTTGCAAGCAAATGAACTACTGTGTATTCATGGATTTAGTGTTATTTGTGTCATTTTAGCATCTGACGACATTCTGCTTTGATCGAAAGCTAATCAAAAGTAAATAGATGGTGGGGAAACTGTCCCTTTAATCTCCCATTCCTGTATGATGAATAGATAGGAAGTTCAGCTTTGTAAGAAGTCTAAGCATCTATATCAGGAACAAATCTATCAATAAATCTGATTGAGTATTGTGACTTGAATCGACTGTGGCGCTCAGAGGGCTAGGAGAGTTGTTTCTTTTCAAATAGGAATGACTATTATGAGCTCACTCCAAGTAAAAGCGGAGTAATAACATCAACTGCTTATACTGTATGCATACAGTAAAGAGTAGGCAGCATTCATAGATATGGAATTGCACCAAAAATACTGAAGAGACATAATACTGTATAGACCAATCTGGCTTCAAGTCTACGTCTGCCATAACTGGGGAGCTTCAAGCATGTCTAGCATGCTGAACAAAGGTCACTGATTGTTTAGGAGACAATACACCTGACATGTTGCATAACGGTTAAAAACCTATTCAAATTATCTTTTGTTGTACTCTTGGAAGCCCTCCAGTTATGGCCCTATAGACCTGAAACCAGATTCGTCTATACTTCGCATCTTGCAGCCACTACAAGAATATAATGATTTATCATGCTTCCATAGGAAGTTACTGTACATATGCGATTCATATATACACAATTATAAATGGAAAAAAGTAATTAACATTAACTATTATTTCACACTAATCAAAATTTCTCACGTCAAATGTATCCTTCCATTTTTATGTTGATTAAAGTGGAGAGGTTTATTAGAGGTCTATTAGGTTTTACATAATTATACATGGTTAATTCATCAAATTCACACATAATTGGCAATAACGATAATGCTATATAGAAAAAAAATATAATCTTGTTATCCAAGATCCAAGATCTTGATATCACTCTCTGAGCAAAATTGAATTTGGAAGCTCGAAAGAGATTACCCTGTAGTTTCATGGCAGTATACATTTTATAAAGTCTTTTGTTTTCAAGAGTTAATGGGTGGAATTCACAAAGGAGGTTTGTAGGAGGTTTGTACAAACCATGGTTTGACGATGGTCTACATCTATGGAATACCATTTGTGACCCGTCCTACGTAGAAGAACCAGAAGTCGACAAAGTTGATTTTCTGGATTTGTATTTAGTTCGATTCAGCAATATCTAAGCTTTAATATGATATAAAGTTTGTCTCATAATGATTCTGCAACGCGGAGTTATTGACGCTTTTCTAAGGCAAATATTGAACGGTCTGGAAATAAGATGCCGAGAAAATAGCTCAAGAAACTTTACATCCATTTCGAAAGTGAAATTAGCGTTTTAAGCAGGCCATAAATGAACCGATTGCATGAATAGAATGTCGTAGCAACCTTTATTCAATTTTCTTGAAAACTTGCATATCAGTAAATATGTATGATATACACCTTCCCTCCAGAAACTGTTGAATATTATCCATGCATTGTAGAGATATGAACAGATTTAATTACAATTTAAGTGGGTTTGGAACGATAAACTGTACACATCGAGCACATGATACAATAGCGAGCACTTTCAGGTAACAAAAGGGATTCCGCTCTGGCTCTGTTTATTGTTCGATTAATCGGTATTGACTGGCAGTTTGATTTTAGGAATGCAAACTTGCGTCTGGTGCGTAATGTATAGAACAGTATGTTGATACGTGAAAAGTAAAACGGGGTATCGAAGCTAGACATTTTGGAGGGGGAGGCCCCAGGTACCAAAGTGGGAGGGGGGGGGGATCCGTTGGTACAGGGTTTGTTTTCGTTCTTTTGGCGGGGATGCCCGGGGATGTCCCTTAGAAAATTTTGAAACAGGTGTCTAAGTAACGGAGGCGAGCCTCGGTCAACTTCAAAATGAGGGTATATAAAAGAGTGGGATTGTGCTTTAGCCAACTTAAAACAAGCTCTAAATTTTTTTTTTTTTTTTTTTTGGTGGTGTGGGGGGGGGGGGGGGGGGGGGTATGCCTTATTATAAAATTATTATGAACTACTTAAATATTTAGTACGACAAATTAATTCTACATACGATTAATGAATGTTATGTTACAGGGCCCAATTCTTTAATCTATATAATACTCACACTCAACCAGTGGTGTACATAGTGTATGAGGTTGGAGGGGGGGGGGGGGGGTGGGTGTGCAGTTAATTGGATAGGACTTGGGTCGTATTGTCATAAACATACTTTGTCAAAATCAATAGGGCCACTATACAATGGAGGCCATTTGGATTACTAATCTCCGTGCAAGCGACCGCGCAGTCAATAGGGATTAAAGAATCTCGATGTGCGCTGGCCGCTCTTGACGGCTAACGAGATTCCAACTTAGCACAAAGGGGTTGTTAAGAGGCGGAGCTTAATATCGATCGCTTTTAGTGGCAAATAATTTTGGAACGCAAACTTTTCAAACCTGCAAAAAACATGCTTCAAAACTCTGCTTAATTTTTACCTTTCTACTGGATATTTTTACTGGATATTTTGCGTACCGGTAGAACAGATATCAGGGAAATGCATGAGGCAATAATATTTTTTTTCACTTTTTCATGCAATTTCAAATCAATCGTGATTTCTGAGGTTCGACATCTTGCGACTTCTGGCTCCTTTGCGGATGGCGAGGCACATTTGTACACAGATGAAGAAAGAATGTAAACTCCTTACAATGTTACAATGTTGATGGTACACATTTACAAAATGCACCAAGTAAATGTTTGTCTTCTCACATGGTGAAATTTGCTGGTTAGCAAGCTCTAACAGTCATATCATTAGAAATTATGAATTGTTTTACTTGTATACGAGCAGCACTCCATAGATGTAGACCATGGATAAACCATGGTTTGTACAAACCTCCTTTGTGAATCCGGGCCAATATGTCAGATTTCAGTGCTCATATTATCACGTTGTTCACATACCACATCATCCTTCTTGACCAAGCATACCGGAATAACTTTAACACACATGGGCCCCGTTGCAGAAAGAGGCACGATCGATTGTAAGTTACAATTGATTGTAAGTCCCATCATGTGTCCTAAATGTGCACATCTGATTGGTTGAAACACACAAATCTGCTGACTTACAATCAATTTTATCTCTTTCTGCAACGGGGCCATTAACCCATGTTCAGAGTGACAATTATGTTGCTCTGACAATGAGCTCACATGATTTTCTTGTCAGTTTACAAGCTATGACGCTCGATGACACACCCGTCCAAGTGAGTGCCAACATCGTTCTGTTTTAGCAAAGCTATTACAATCGACACCTTTCACCATTTTTTTCCTTCAGATTCATATAAGGAATATTTGCTGGCATATGAGTTGCTATGGCAATGAGTTCACATGATTGGGAAGTGCCAGGGCCTTTGCTTTTTTTATATTCATTTGTTTGATTGTTTTCTCTGACCGACAAGTGTTGCTCAGGCAGTGATGTCACATGCTTTCATAGCTCTGGGGTCTGCGCTCCTTTCATGCTCTTCTCTTTGTTCTGCGAGTGTTGCTATGACGATAAGGTCACATGATTGTGTGGCCCCGAGGCCTTTGCTCCTTTCACATCTTTTCTTTGTTCTTCCCTGACTTACGAGTGTTACAACGAGATGACAATTATATAGTTCTGGGGCTTGTGCTCCTTGCATGTTCTTCTCTTACCTACAATGGTTGCTATGACGATGATGTCACTGTGTGTACATGTATCTCTGGGGTCTGCTCTTCTTCTTCTCTCTGTGAGAGGGCCGACATTGTTCTGTCCCACTCGGCCTCTGGTACCTGAGAATTCCAAAGATGAACAATATTACAAATAACAATAGTTGCATCTTATCCCATCAGTGCCTAAGGCCCACATATTTGTGGTTTGGTAGTCCTACACTTAAACAAGAAGAAGACTAGTTATGTGAAGTGTACAGGAAGAAAGAGCATAAATTCCTCTATTTTTAGAGCCATACTTTGTTACTCTACCTGCTTTAGTTATTTTTAAATTATTTTTATTATTGCGTAAATCACTATAATTTAGAAAAATCCTTAAATTGGCAACACATTGTGATATTTTAAAAACAGATATTGGCGTTCAAATTGGCAACTTTGCGGCAAAGTCACTTCATATTTGTCTTAAATGGTCATTACTTAATATTTTCCACCTATTTTTATGTCATTGATCGGTCAACAAAATTTAGGAGTTGCCAATTTGTAGAGGAAAACAATGATCAATTTTGCCTTAAAATAGCTCTCGTCCTTGATGGTTAAAGAGCGCATAATGTCTGTCATGATGCCGGTGACACTCCTGGCGGCTGGCGCTATTAACCCATAGTCATCAGGTACAGAAAGGGTAGAAGAAAAATTCATATCAACATCTGAGTCAATTTGAATGGTTAGATGAATCTCATAAAACTTATTTGGGGCTTGAAGAAACTGTCCTCCTTTTTGCAAGCCAAATTCCAAAGATGTCAGATAATCGTCACATACAAAGAAAGTACGAGCTTCCCTGAGTATATCAGAACTTGAAAATACCTTTCTGTCGTTGCAATCCTTTGATTAATCTAGCAACTACATACCCTTTAGTATACATTGTTTTGTACTGGATGTTCACAAACCAAATATTAGATTTTGGTTTAAAAGCATGATCAAACAGATTTATGACACAATCGAATGACTTTTCTTTGAACTTGATATAAGGATAATAATAATATTTCATTGACTTTTTATTGACATTCCATGTCAATCACTGGACTATTAATTTTGTTCACCTTCATCCCTGTATCGAGCCGCAGAAGATCGTCGCAGGTGGCGCGTCATCATGAAAGTCACGACCTGTCAGCCATGACGGAACCGTACCAAGAGAGAGAACCCTCCAACCCGATCCAAAACCTTAAAAATAATCCTTACCCTAACACTAACCTAATCTTAAAAAAAACCTAAACTCTCCTTGAAACAATAATGTGGCAATACACCCTCTGTGTAGTTGTTGCAAGAGCCAATATTGTGCCACCAATTGAAACTACTTACCAAGGTGTGATCGGTAAGGAAGGTACTCAAGTAGAAGATGGAGATATTCTCAGTTGACAACGGCTCTGCAATCTGCGCTACTATACCATACTCCTCTGAAAAGTAAGGACATTTAAGAAAATATTCATTATTTAGAGGAGAACAATGTTCTTTGTGTGTCCACTTATTAAAGATAGCCATAATAAACACAACATTCATGTAATGTTGTGGCCTTTTGTTATTGATTTCACAGATAATTGTACTGCCCAGGACAATATAATAATGACAAAAAAGTTTGGCAAGATAAATCGGTTGGCTCTGGTTACTAATTATTTAAAGAACACAAAAGTTATAAAGTACACCATAAGTTATCAGTGAAAATATACAAGGGGCCTTGGGGTAACTAAGCCTATGAAATGCATCAAAGAAAGATCCCTTGATAATTTCAAAAGTGCAACAGTAATTCGATACAAAATAATGTTCATAGTGCTAGTTAAATGAAGGAGGGCTTGAAAAGCAGACCTCCAAAATAATTATTGATGAGATTAATCAATATTTAATGTTGATATTTTATGTTACGTTTTACGCTATGCAGTTAGTGGCATAGTATTGTTGGACTGAGTGTGGGGTGGGGGGGGGGGGGGGGGAGCAGCACACAAAATATTGGGGGACACACCTTATCTTTTTCTTTTCCTTATAAAAAATGATCCCCTTATTATGTGTTTTATTCTTTTTGTATGATTATTAGAGGGCTCGGAGGGCAAGTAATCCCGTAGCTACCTCACTGTAAGCTGTGATACATTACAATGAAATCTACTGTTAGATTATGTTATCTTCCATGATTGATATTAGTAGACTCACCAAATCCCTCCGGTTGCACTCCCGTATGGACCATCCTCCACCTCTCACTGATAGAATCAACACATATGGAGTTATCTGGAAACCTGGAACAAGGAAAGGAAACCCATTATTTTTAATAGCTATTGAAACATGCATGCCTGGAGGAGTCATTTCATATTCAATGGTGTTAACACATGATTGTGGTCAAAGTAAAAAAAGCAAGAGGAAGAGCTATTGTCAACATGCAATCTGTGTTAACTTTGCTTTATCCCTAGCATCAAATATTCATAATCATTGGCTGACCCTCAGTAATGAACAAAAAGGCTAGGAGCTATGCTAGAACAGACTAGGTCCATACAACTGAGGACAACAGCTTAAATATTCAACAATATATGCATGCTTTGTATTACTGAACAGCTTGTATTATGATATTATAAATTGTTTTTAAGGTTTTTGAAGGTCTACATTTTCGGTATATTTCTAATATATAGATTCCCAGAAGGAAATAAGCATCGCAAGATGTTTCGCAAGCTTGTGGCTGATCATTCTTCATCAATGGCAATTCCCAAACCAAATTACATCTGGGTTGAGAGCAGAAATGTGAAATAAATGTCTTACTGAAAGATATAAACGCGGGGGCATCAATCGGTTTGAAACTCAAAAACTAATGATGGGAAGTCAAGCACCCATCTGATTTTATCACAACACATCAATCTCATATTCCAGGGCTCGAACATAGTACTGGCTTGCTGGCCCAGGGCATCCAGAAATTAGTATTGGCCACCCAATTTTTAAATTCTGTTTAATCTAATTTTCCACCAGAATTTAAGAAGCTTTCTTGCCTGAGTGAGAAATAAAGAAAAAAAGTGAATTTCTAGACCTGCATACTCACCTATCTATTAAATGTACATCTAGCACCAGTGATATCCTGTCGTCAATCAGTGAATAGGAAACAAAACGCTCCGTCTCATCTGACGTACTGCTCTCTATACTCTCTATACTCTCACTGCAAATAAACAAATACAAAACTGGAATTATAGCCAGCTGCAAGAATAAGATCTGAAGTTGGCAAGCAATCAATTTCCCTCGCAGGTAGCAAAAAATGTGTAGTTTCCGGACAGACTGAAAGATAAAAACAATTGAAGTCTCATATTCCCTTCCTTAACCCCAAAAAGGCTAATCTCTTTTCAGGTCTTTTTGTGTGCACATTATGACAATATCATTTTTGGGACTGTCGTGCAAAGACAAACAAGTCACATGATTTCATAACTTGCAATGTCTGATTTTTGAGAATTTTGTTTTAGAATATGCGCAAGACTTGGAAGAAAAATGTTGTGAAGCGGAGGGGGAAGATATTCATACGTTGCCTACAATCGTGAAAATCACATAGGAGTGGGGGACTATTATGCCCCTCTCACCCCTTTGTAAGGGTTGATCAGGAGAAAGCTTTTGAACCATGTCAACATGCTTTCATAATTTAGGCAGACTCTGGTGACCAAACACTCACTTTGTCTCTGGGTAGAATAAGATATGTAGCAGGCTATGCGTGATTTTAGGTAATATGTCCTGCTGTAGACTGGAGACCAGATGGTGATTGGATAGATAGAGAATAAGTGTAAAACCTCTTTTACAAAATAACATCTTATTAAGAAATAGAGACTGGTGTCCAAACACTCACTTAGTCTCAGGGTAGAATAGGACCTGTAGCAGGCTATGTGTGATCTTGGGTAGCATGTCTGGCTGTAGACTGGTGACCAGGAAGTGGTTGGATGGAAAGTGGAGTGGGTACATGATGGCTCTCTTGGCAACTGCGATAGAGGAACAGTCAAGACGCAAGATAAATTATTACTGTTTATGTTGAGAAGACATACCACTTCACTGTCTGAGTGCCAAATTAAATTGAAGGAATCCCATTCTTGTAGATCACTTTACATGAATACTGTAGCTTAAACCCCCATTCAGCTACAATAGGGAGTCACATCCCTAAATAAACAATGGATTCAACACTTCTCTTTTGTGTCAATTATATCTTCTTTTATGAGTAATGTGACTAGAGTTGACCATGGCTTTCATGAGGATTAAGGTATAGCTTCTTTCACTGTCGTACTGGACATTAAATAATTGTGTCTTTCTACATTTGGGGCTACTTATTTAAACTTATATTAAATATTTCAATCTTACGCGACATATTATTACGCAGATATTTATTTTGATTGATTAGACCTATCCATCACCAAATCTTGCTTCATATTATGTTCTTCAATATTCTCATAATCACATAGATTCCTCATGGACTATACTACATTAGGGCCCATACTCCATTTTATATGGTTTACTATTTTTTCTGGATGCTAAAAATGGTTAGGAGATGCTGTTTTAGACTGTACCTGGTTCTAGAACTCCGTTTTGTAAGGGGTCTATCGTGACAGGCTCTGTATTCCCATCAACCTCCCGAAAGACGTTAAAATGAGGCGCTAAACACTTCATGACACACTGGAGATCTTCTTCCCGAACCTAAAGGGAGGAAAATTCATAGAAATTAGGTTAATTCCTTTTGTATCATTCAATTAGTTACATGTAAGTACTGCAACATAGCTCTAGAGCCCCATTTGTGACTGACCACCTATTCCCTGAAAGACGTTAAAGTGCAGTGCTAAACACTTGACTACTCACTGAAGATCTTCTTCTCGAACCTGAATAGGGAACATTTAGAGAAATTTGAATAAATCAAGTACCTTAAACCTGTCCTAGTATCCCATTTTGTCATAATATTGTGTTGAACAACTTGCAAGAATACAACTTTGCTGAACAGAAGGCTCACATTATTCAGTTAACAGATTTATCTTTCATCACACAAGATACGTTTGTTCCCTGGCAAAGTTTGTCAATCTTTGGTTATTCTATTGCTTCTGGGAAAGTTTTCATCTCTGGGGCCAGAATTGAAACTAACAAGTTCATTGTCCACATATCTCATGCCTCGTAGAGCTCAAAGAAGCCACATCAAATTTCATACAGTTTTCAGCTTTTCAAATGACCTTTTAAATTGATTGTCTTACAGATATTACAGGCAAAAAAACAAAATACAACAAAACAAAACAAAACGTGTCTACAGGGGCACTATGTATCCCTGGAGAGGGAACAGAAACTTGTTCAAAGGTTTTTATTCTTCATGTAAAGCAATAAGATTCTGATTATGTTGTGTCTTATTAACCCCTTGACTACAGTAACCGGCTGGGTTGTGTACAAAGTTTATGGGGCTTTCAGAAACTCAAAGTGAACGGGTTAAGTTCTCAGCTTTTAAACTGACCATCGGCTATTAAAGCATTGTCAAACATATCAAAACATGAAGACTGCTGCGTCCCTCGAGTCAGAATGGAAACTGAAAGAGACTCGCATCTGTTCAGCGGACCAGATGCGATCATCAAGATTGCACCTAGACATTTAGAACATTGTCCAAATTTATCAATCCGACCCAGATTTCTTTCCCACTGTCTTTTAAAACAGAAGATAATCTGACCAACATATTGTTTACAAAACTTGTCCAAAATTATTAATTAAGACACGTTTTTACAAAAGTTTTTTGATTAGACAAATTTGTCTTGAAATGTTGGATAGGGGTCAGTGAAAGAAAAAAAAAGAATGTAAACAAAAATGGAGAAACACAAACAAATTAAGGGGATAGATAAAGGTCTGACAACTGAACTCACCAATACATAGTCCGTCTGGCAGGTTGAAAGGCAGAAAATTGACAGTCCTCGTTCAGCTAACGGAGCGATGACATTGCGCGTGAGAGCGGTCATTCCGATACCATCTTCAGCATCAGAGCCTGCGGAAGCCTCTAGAACCAGCCACTTACTGCTTTGGAACATCAGTCCAAGTTTCTCTGCTTTATCTGGTAAAGCTGTTTATACGAATGAATTAAATCATAGGTTTAGTTACATTTTACTAAGGATGTTTGATAACTTTTCCCGTGAGAGCCGTCATTCTGATACCATCTTCAGCATCAGAGCCTGCGGAAGCCTCTAGAACCAGCCACATACTGCTCTGGAACATTAGTCCAAGTTTCTCTGCTTTATCTGGTAAAGCTGTTTATAGGGGTGAATTCAAATATTTTAGTAACATTTTACTAAGAATGTTTTATAACTTTGCCCTTAAGAGCCGTCATTCTGATACCATCTTCAGCATTAGAGCCTGCGGAAGCCTCTAGAACCAGCCACTTACTGCTCTGGAACATCAGTCCAAGTTTCTCTGCTTTATCTGGCAAAGCTGTTGGTAGGGATGAATTAAATCACTATTTTATTTTACAAGAACATAATTCATACACATTTTACTGAGAATGTTTATCTACCATGATGCATTCCAATACCATCTTCTGCATCAGAGCCTGCAGAAGCCTCTTAAATAAGCCATGTAACATCCTGGAATATCATTCCAAGTTTCTCTGCTTTATCAGGTAAAGCTGTATCAAAAAATGAATTAAATCATTATTTTAGTTATATTTTACTACGAATGTTCACCTAACATTGGGCATGGGAGCTGTGATTCTGATGCCATCTTCTGCGTCAGAACCTACGGAAGCCTCTAGAACCAACCACTGGCGTAAATCTGTTCGGAAAGCACAATGCTTTGGGGGGTCGAGCAATTGTTCACAAACAATGCTCGCCCCTCCAATGCATTGTGTTTTCCGAACAGATTTACGCCAGTGGAACCAACCATGTACTGTGTACTATGTACATCAGTTCGAGCTTCTCTGCTTTTTCTGGTAAAGCTGTTTATAGCGGTGAGTTAAAATATTTTAGTTACATTTTACTACAAATGTTGAACTAACATTGGGCATGGGAGCCATCATTCTGATAGTTATCATCTTCTGCTTCAGAACCTACGGAAGCCTCTAGAACCAACCATGTACTATGTACCATGTACATCAGTTTGAGCTTCTCTGCTTTATCAGGTAAAGCTGTAAATAACAAGAATCAAAATTAATTTGAAATAATGGTTCCATTTTACAAAGATCAAAAGACACATTTATACAGAGTTTTAAAGTCCTCTGCATTTATGCAAGCAGAAGCTTTGAAGACAAGCTAGCCCATAAGTACTAGTACTGGGCAATTCCACGCCAAATGAGCCAAAAGTGGAAAAATCAAATGAGGATTATTTCTGATCTTGTTTATTTTTTCTGGACTATTTTTTCATAAATCATGATCACATAATGATATCTTTCAGTTTACATGATTAAACAAAATATTGGGCGTCTCCTGATAGGAGAAACAGACACCATACATGAACCCATACACATGGGACTACACAGTGCCTATTTCTAGATTTTCTTCATTTTTTGCATTCCTTTCTATTATTTTTCTTTTTTAAGGTACCAAATTGGATGATTGGATATCACAATATGTGTTCACATTAAAATTTCATTTTTTTGAGAGCCCTAAAGTATATTTTTAATGAATCAAAAACTCTGTCCTTCCGTTACCGAACAGTGAAGCAATTAACTTCTTGTAATTAAAGGGACTTAGTAACATTGTCCAAATCCTCAAAATAAAATTATAATTATAGCGGTTCCCTTATTACTTGTTGTATTCGTATTAACAATAAAATCACGGGACAGGTTTCGGTTTTTCAAATTTCCCTTTTGTTACAAAGATATGTATGATTGAAGTATTCAGATAAGAAAAACTCCGGGCGAGTTTTTCTTCTGTGTACAAAGTGAGTGCAGTGAGTTACTGAATATCACTTTGCATTTTCGTTCATTACTTGGCCATACAATGTCCATTTGACTTGAAATTTTCACACAATACCCTGTGGACATATGAGATAACAACAATATACATTGCATCAACCATTCATCACTTTTTGCACATGTCAACAAAGTTACTAGATCCCTTTAATATACCAATAGACATATTTTTTTCAAATAAATGTTGTAATACTCTTTGAACATTAGGGAATGGACTATGAGCCAATATAACATGATAGCATTTGAAACTTCACGGAGATTGGATCATAACTAAAGAACTTGAAAATCCATGTCCATTTTGCCGTCCTTCCGTTACCGGCCTCATTAATGTCCATATCTAATAAACGTAATGTAACAAAAAAACAAAAAAAAATATGAAATCAAAGGTGTCCCACCAAGAGTCTCAGAAATGTTATTTACAATGATGAATCATAAGCAGGATCCTGGAATTATTTGGTTAAATTTCAAAAATTGTGTCTGAATGTCCTTCCGTTACCGTGGAATTGCCCTACTCTGAAACATCAGTCAAGGTTTCTCTGCTTTATCTGGCAAAACTATTCACAAGTAACAAAATGTAATCAATATCATGATAATATTTTACAAAGAATATTACAAATTCTCAGACAGAGATAGTGCTCTAAAACATCAGCACAAACTGGAGGTAAGACTAGCAAGATTTATTGATAATTTTAACTAATTATTTTGAATAAATATATATAAATAATGAAATCCCCAAACAAATTCATGAATCATCCATGATTGAAGTGCTACTGATGATTGATGGACTAAGGCCAAAAGCAATGGCCTCTGAAGGAACAAATCCCTCGCTGTACGTTCCCTTGGCTCATTATTTCAAGGAAGGTTACTAGACACTCGCTCTTGGCGAGCTTTCTGAATAATGGTGCTTTTAACCAGTTTACTACGCAATTAAAGCCAGATAACAGTATTGGGAAACGCCCCACACATAACAAAAAAAAATATATGCTTTTATTTACCATGTGGTTAATTTAGGCCAAATCTCAATGACCTGTTGATGGCGTGCTTTGAATTTCCTCAGATATTTCTGCATTTAACAATACTAAGATTCAGATTTTACCACACAAGTCCTTTTTCATACTAATTCAAAAATAATGATCAATTAGTTTGGCCAATATAAATGTTTATTCAGTTACTTCCCCAATACTGTTATTTGGCTTTAAATAGACGACACAAGTATATACATGTATGTATGAGACTAGCATGAACATTAACGAATGGTTTTGCGGAAGGACTGCCATCATAAGAGTGTTTAGATCTGTGGTCAGGGCACCAGTCTACCGATCAGGAAGTCTCGGGTTCAAATCCGAGACCATTTTTCTTTGCTTTTTGTCATTTAGTTTTTGAAATATCGTTGGTATGTAAAGCAAATAAGGTGCAAGATGAGATGATGTTCTTTACCCTTCTGGTAACCAAGATAAATATATTGTAGCCTATTATATAATTATAATACAATTCTTATATAACGCATAATACAATAACATAATTTTCTATGTGCTTTACAGATAATTAACTTATTATCTATGGCAAATGTACAAGTTGCATGCTCTACCCAGAAAATCAAAGATGATGTCCTATTAACCCTTTTGTGACTGGTCACAACTACATTTATGCTGTGATATATAGAATTTGTAAAATCAAAGTGTCTTGAATGGGTCGAAAGAACATAAAACTTAAACAAAAGCACAAAAAATGAACATGAAGCATGCATTTCCCTTTAAAAGGGAAAGTCCTGCACAGCCATAGGGTGATGGGTCAAACGCATGACAGATGGCATTTTGAGATGAAACATTTGTTTTTCAACTTGGGAGACATTTGCTCCACATGTCAAAGGGGATGATACTCTAGTCTCTGTTTCCAAAAACAATGAAATCTCTGGGGAAAATATAACATTTCAATGCAATCCTTTCATAACAATACCCCACCCCTTCAAGTCCCACACACGCAGTAACACACATTTTGTTATAATCTGCTTTAAAGACCAAATTAACTGTTGTTTTATACAGAAAATTTAACATCTTGTATTACATATACTACATAAAATATGCAGACAAATAAAACACACATATTTTCAAATTTCCCTCCTCTCGTCATGTTTACACAACAAATACAACATTAATGGAAGTGCAGAAGTACACGTAGTAAAGAACAAAAAAAATATTTTCCTGGCCCAACTGGACATCTAGAAAACAAAAGTATCCCTACACATAAATCATTGTTTTATTTAATAATTAGTTTGTTTTGTGCTTTTACATGAACCTACCCATAAATCCTTCTTCGTCCACTATGATGGTGAAATCTCTGCTCGTCTGAGTAAAGCTGAAGAACTTGCTCTTACTGCAAAGAAAAGAAAAACATACTTTTAAACAAATTCCAAATCGTTTTTCTACCCAGGGTAGCACCTTTATTGCTTTTGCACTGTTCTCTCAGAGGACCAAGTGTCTCACATTATTATCTGAGTTATTGGATAGCCTCATACACCAATTCTCAATGGACTATTCTTTTCTCTCTATTTGAAGGGAGGGGGAGAGACTGGGTATTTAAAGGTGCACCAGTAAAGTGTCAGATATTGCCCAAAATGACATTTGAGACTTCAATTCTGTACCAAAATCATTGTAAGATATGTCCGAATGATGTGTAAAAGTTTCATTGAAAAAGAACACTGCTTTCCTGAATGATAGATATCGTCATAATAAAGGGGCATTTAAAAAAATCTAACCCTATTTTATTCTTCTCTTACCATAAAGCTAAACAACACGGTAGAAGAGAAACGAGGAAGCTCCAAGTAATTTTCGTGGAGTTAGACACTTTACAGGCATCCCTTTAACTGAGAGACATTTCTAGTAAACTTTCAAGTAAAATGTGTAAATCACATTCCCTTGGTGCTTGCTAACCAGCAGTGCTCACCAAATATAATTGACCATCTGAGGTTATATGTACCTTTATTCAGTGGCTTTAGCAGCTGTGTAGCTTCAATATTCTTTAATAAAAAGTACAGTCTTTCTCCACCAGTTTACAAATGGCACTCCATAGTTTTAAACCATGGTTTACATAAACTTCCTTTGTGAATTCCATCCATAATGAATGTACTCCTCATATGCCAATAACAGTCACAGCTGATGACAACTGCCATATGAATATGGGCAGAGTGCCATGTTAATCAGATAACTTTGATATCTAGGTGTATATTTAATATATCATTATTCAATAGCTTGTCTCATAACAAAACAAAACATGAACTAGTATGTTTTAATTCAGGAAACTACAATTAGGCATTAATCAAATTTTGACCAGCCCAAACCTATATAAAATTAGTTCATATGTATAAAGTTACTACAACTCTTGCTAAAAAATCTGTTCGGTTCAATCTGCCAAATGTTTGGAATATGTTACCAAGTTCTATTCGTTCTCATTCTAATTTAAGATTATTTAAAAAATCACTCAAACACCATTTTCTACAAAATTATTGACAAAATTATTGATATTGTAATATACCTTTGATCCTCTTAAATAAGATTATTTGTATTATTTGTTATTGTTGTTGATTGTGAATTATCATTTTATTAATTGTGCCAAACTGAAATAATACGACTTCCTGAGAATTTACTCACAAGGCCCTATGGCCTTTTTAAAGTTCTCTTTCATTTCATTTTTAATAATTTTTATATGGCTTATGCTAAACTGCTAAAATATATGTATGCATTTATGTATGTATTTTGTATTTTTATCTTTGATTGAAATGAATAAATGTTGGCTTCTTGCCTTCTTATATCAAATATTCCCTGAATTACCGTGATCATATATTTACCTGTTTTCATGCAGCAAGGCCAGCTTGATGAGAGACCCAATGAAGGGCAGAAGATCTGACCGCTTTACCATGGCAACCTTCAGTCGGTGCTCCAAGATGTGCAGCTCCATGGCACACGTAACATGTGGGGGCACGTCCGGGAGTAGGTTAATTAGGTTGACAATCCTCCTGCTGAATCAATTGATGTCAAGTTGTAATGACAACCCTGTGAACAGCAAAATTAATAAAATGACATTGTAAAATCCATAGTATGACTAGCTTCAAATGCACCTTATCCAGAATTACAAAAAATGTTCATGGTACACGAAAAATGTGTAGGCATGTCCGGGGAGTAGGTTGATAAGGTTGACAGCCTATCTAATCTACTAAATTGAAACAAATATTGAAATTAGAAATGTTAGTTGTGCACTTCAGCCAGTATTCTAAGACTGTGCAGCTCCATGGCACATGGAACATGTGGTGGCATGTCCGGGAGTAGGTTGATTAGGTTGACAGCCTAATCTAATCTACTTGTCTTGACGTCAGATTACAGTTGTAAAGACAACCCTGTCACCAGAAAAATTGAAACAAATACTGAAATTTGAAATGTTAGTTGTGCACTTCAGCCAGCATTCTAAGATGGTGCAAGCTCCATGGTTACTGGAACAGGTGGTGGCATGTCCGGGAGTAGGTTGATTAGGTTGACTGCCTATCTAATCCACTCATCTGAAACAATTGATGTCAGATTGCAGCTGCAATTATAACCCTGTGAACTGCAAACTTAATAAGATTATATTGTAAAATAAACATGACTAGCTTCAAATGCACCTTATCCAGTATTCTAACAATGTTTCATGGTACAATTAACATGTGGTGGCATGTCTGGGAGTAGGTAAAATAGGTTGACCATCTATCTAATCCAATCCTCTTCAGGAATCAATTGATGACAGATTACAGTTGTGATAAAAATTACATTGTAAAATAAATATAACTAGCTTCAAATGCACCCTATTTAGTATGCCAAGAATGTTCCATGGTACTATTACTGTACGTTTAGGTGCTAGCCTGGTGTGCCAGCAGTATGTTTAACGGGAACAAATAAAAGTAGTGATAAAATGAAAGATGAAATAAAACAAACAAGGACCTTCATTTGTTAAATATCCTTCCGAACCTAACAGCCAAAATAACACAAACTTATAAAGACAACAGAACCTATGGGCAACTCCAGCGTCACGGACATTACAAATCAGAGAATTTTCATGACTTTCCAATGCCACTACTAATTCATACCTCTAACTAATGTCTAACTTTTATTTTGATTACAAAGCAATAGCCTGGTTAAGTATGCAAAAAAAGTTTCAGAACATTTATCCAATTCGTTACTGAGTAATTCTGCAAAATGTGCGCCGTCACGGACATTACATTTTTTGGACATGGCTTTTTGCATCCATATACATCTTTGCAAAAGTCTGTGAGTTCTGAGACCTCACAAAGGTGATTTAGGTATAAATTATAGACAAGGCAATGATGAATTGAATCCAAGTTGTATTTTGAGAAACGGGCCAGGCATATGTGATCTAGACAACAAAACGTTGCGTCACGAACATTACATTTTCAGCGTCACGGACATTACACTTTTGTCCACTTTCTCTATACTCAGAAATAACCCGCAAAAAATGCTCCATTGTGCATGAAACTTTTTTAATTGTACATTTGATATGTAATCAAACGGTTTTGAGAAAAAAAAATCATATTTTAATTTTGTTTAAATTAGCAAAAAATTATTTTAACAATAGCAATAATTTTTTCCAAAATTATTGTAAAATTTGAAATTTTCCAACAGAATGTGCAGTAAACCAAATGTTCAACTATTTAAAACAATATTATACATTTTTGATGAGGTACAATGCCGTTTTGTGCAAAAAAATTGTAAAATATAAAAAAAGTTGTGTACATCATGGGCATAACACATGGAAAATCATGGACTAAGAGTAGAATTTTTGCAATTTGATCATACCATATGAGATTTAACCATCTCTTTCTCCTCCCAGTAAGTTATAGTCAAGTCTTTATTGATTATTGAGACAGGCATGGTCAAATTGAGCAAGGAATTTAGTTTTATAAATAGTTCACAGTACTGACTCAAAGTTCACAATCTGATTAACGATATAATTTATTAAAACTTGAACCAGGAAGGTAGTAGTCCCCCTGTTACTTGGGATTATCTTATTTTATTGGGTAAAATAAGACATTTACATAAGAAAATAATGCTTGAAATTTTTTAGCTCTGCTTTTTTATACTTTTCACTGTGTATGTAATGTCCGTGACGCAGCCGTGACGTAATGTCCGTGACGCCATTCTGGACAAACCATTAAATATTTTAGTAATATCTCTTGTACTTTATGATATCACATTCTAGCTTTGCAAATGAATTTTGAATTAAATTGAATTAGGACTTCTGCTTCTACAAAAACTTGTATATCTAAAACGCCACGGACATTACACATTAATGTTGTAAGAATCAAAATTTTATCCAATAACAGTTTTCAAAAAGTAAAGATTTTTACACAATTTCCTTTTCTATGATTTTAAAACAAAGCATAAACAAGACATTAGAAGTAGAATTATTGTTCTGAAGTGATCCATATTTAAAAATTTTATTTCACAAATAATGGATGCAAATTTCATCATTTTGGGGGGTAATACATATAATTTTTGTCCCAACTTCAACGGCCAAACAAAAAATATTCTGCATTGAATTTCAAACTTTTTTCCTTTAGTCATCAAAATATGGTCCTTCCTCATTACTATCCAGTAGTTAACAAGGCTGTCCCATGAGTTTCATTTTTCCATCCTCGGGTAACATTTTTCGTGGAATTGCCCCTATATCAAATTCTCTACTTATAACCATGAACCACTTTACTAAATCATTTGGCTATTTGCTAATTAAAAGAATGTAAATGTACCCACAAAAATCAGTCATTTAAAAAGGAATCGTAAATCGTTTAGAAAAGTCACACATGGAGCTTTCTCTTCACCAAAATATTGAATATAAATTTTGTTTAAAGGGATGCCTGTAAAGTGTCTAACTCCACGAAAATTACTTGGAGCTTCCTCGTTTCTCTTCTACCGTGTTGTTTAGCTTATGGTAAGAGAAGAATAAAATAGGGTTAGATTTTTTCAAATTGCCCTTTAGTATGACGATATCTATCATTCAGCTCAAGAGCGTTAATGAACGGTCATAAACTTCATACAGTAATTCGTTGTAAAAGCCGACGCATATTTTCGCTTTTTTAACCAGGAAAGCAGTGTTTTTTTTCAATGAAACTTTCACACTTCATTCGGACATATCTTACAATGATTTTGGTACAGGATTGAAGTCTCAAATGTCATTTTGGGCAATATCTGACACTTTACAGGTGCACCTTTAAAGTATAAAATATAAAATAGTTCAATAACATGTTACTCACCAACAAAGATGCAGTGACAAAATGCTTGAATTCCTTCTAATATAATTATTTCTAGTTTACATTCTTGTAAGCAAAATATAGCAGTCAAAGAACCAATGCAAATGTTCAGCCAAAAGCTACAGTGTAGAGGTGTTTACAGCAAATTCCAATTTGAAAGACTGATTACATTACTCAGGAGTTCAGAACTTATTGTTCTCGCACTTATCAACATAGACCTTCTAACCCCTACATAGAATTCAAAAGCAAGCTTTTAAAAGTCACAAGAAGGGAGGGCAATACAACTGGGGTAAACATGGCTGATGCAACAAACGTAAACAGAGCATGCTCACTGTCCATACATCACTCATTATGCTATCAACAACCTCCATGGGCGCATGTGTTGCTATTGGTCAAAAACATCCTGTTTAAAAGCAAACATTTGCACCTTTGTGCCAAAACAAGCAGCCTGTAAACAACTGGAAAAGACCATTATTGGTCTGGTAAGCCAATGTCTCAAAGTTGAGGATGTTTTCTGTTTTACAGATGTTGTAAAAGCTTGAATGGTACTAGGTCTAGGTGCACTCGCTATTTTAGTGATTGTTTACAACCATTTGGTCTACTTTCATTTCTTTTACCAATTAATTAAATCGGAAGTTGACATTGCTTTCTGTTTTAAAGAGGCTATACAAACTAGTACTAACTCGCTGCTTAGTTTACACCCATTTGGCCTACTTCCATTTAGTTTACCAATAAAATCAGAATGTGGAAGCTTAAGAAATCCATTAGGACAAGGGCGAGGGTTAGGGTGAGGGTTAGGGTGAGAATCACGTTTGGGGTTAGGGATCAAGTTTGGAATTAGGGAAAAGGAAGTTGAAGGCATCATTTAGTAGACCAAATGGAAATGGGTGTAGACCAAGAAAGCCTAAACCTGTGTGTATATTGTGAACATGCTGTGATTGATCGCATTATCCGTCAATAACTAGACAAAGTGAAGGGCTGCACAATAACAAATTAAGGGGGTGAAAGGCTGACCCCCTGCAGTCAAAACAAGTCCCCTGTGAGAACTCGCAATCTTTTGATCAGAGGGATATACATGTATTATACAGTAATATAATAGTGTTTATGATGCCCCTTTTGGCAGCTAAAGAGGCCTAGTTGAGCAGTAGACCAAAGCTTCCAAAAGAACATAAAACAAACATACCATGGTCCTGTTGCAGAAAGAGATACAATCGATTAAGGCTGAGTCGGTTCGGTCGATCACACCGGTTACCGACCGTTTCAATCGGGACCCGGTTCGGTATATCGGGAAACAGTGCCCCGAAAAAAAAATAAAAAAAATAAAATGTTAAAAAAGAAATTAAGATTATCACAATAATGTAGCGGAATTCAAATAAAAACGGGGCAATTGATATCATTTACTTTAAAGAGTGGTTATTTTCGAGAAATTCTTGGTTCATTACTTCGTTTGACAGTCAGAAATTGAACAGGAAGCGCAAAATTGCTAGTCATTTGAACGATATTGTCGGCGGATGTGCACACAATGTTAGTCCGATACTCCAGGGGAGTTGTCTGATGGATCTTTGTATGATCCAGCTGATGAGCCAGTGCATTCAAAAAGTGGCTCAAAATACGTTTTTTGGTCATTTGCACCATTTAAAAATGTTATGATATTCTACTTACATGATTTCATGGCGTTTGACAGCCGAACAGAAACAAAAATGAGCCCCAAAACAATGAAAACAACTACTCAAAACATCGATAAAAAACGACTACATCGCTCCCATTCGCTCGTATACCCTGTGTGCAAGTTACGGGCTTAGCGCTGGGCCGGTGGAACTATGTCCCAGTCCGCCCTCTATCGGCAAGATCCATCCGCCAGGAATTGGGGAAGTCCCCGGCGGATGGATCTTGCGCAAGAAAAGAGACCCCGTAACTTGCACACAGGGTATACGAGCGAATTGGAACGATGTAGTCGTTTTTTATCGATGTTTTGAGTAGTTGTTTTCATTGTTTCGGGGCTCTTTTTTTCTTTCTGTTCGGCTGTCAAACGTCATTCGAAATCATGTAAGTAGAATATCAAAATGGTGTTGATTGCGAAAAGGCTAATTTATAGCCACTTTTTAAGGGCATGCAGTGGCTCACAGTCACAAGCGATCGTACATGTGATGTTTCCCCCAGACTAGCGGGCTAAGTTTCTGACTTTCTGTGAACCGTGTTGCGATGGGCAATGGTGAACAAACGATGAATTTACTTCGAAAAAAAAAAAAACTTTTCATGCGAAACTGAGTTAATTCTGGATACTGTAACTATTTTCCCGTAAAGATTGATATGTAAATCCATTAAAGCCTCAGTATTTATTATGTTATTTGCATATATAAAAAGAGCAATATAAGCCCCAAACAGTGCATTTTGCCGATGCGTGCACGATTGCGTGATTTTACCGGTCCGAGTTTCGACGGTAAAAATTTATCGGGATACCGGTTCCCGACCGGTAAAAGTTTATCGGGACCCGGTTCCGACAATTACCGACATGACTCAGCCTTACAATCGATTGTAAGTTACAATTAATTGTAAGTCAGATCACGTGTTCTAGTTGAGCGAATCTGATTGGTTGAAACGCGCAAAGTTGCCGAGTTACAATCAATCGTAACTTGCAATCGATTGTATCGTCTTCGTCTTCTGGTGGTTAAATCATCAGTGGCAGTGGTGTAGGGTAGACGGACTGATTGGGGGGCACACACAAAAAATATTCCCCTTACGTTTGTTTCATTTTTCCCCCAAATTATGAGGGGGGGCACAGGACCCCCATGCCCCCCCCCCCTCCCCCCACGCCACTGATCAATGGGCAAAGGGCGTGAGAATGAGAGGACAAAGATGAACCAAAAACACCTTTTGTGTGTTTTTTTAAGTAGATCTGTATATTGGGATCTATGTTTCACTTCAATGAGATTCTATGGTGAATTTAAATAGAATTTCATGTAGGAGGTTATTTTCTAAGTACCTCTGAACAATAGTACTCTCTGATTGTTTCACATTGAACTCTATAAGATTTTCTGGGGGCTCTATTGGGCATTTCAGGGCCTAAATCGCAATGTACATTTGTATTGCTATTTCTACAAGTTTATTTTGGGGGCTACTTGTATATCAACAGCCCCCATTAAAATAAGTACATACTTAGCGATTTAAGTTTCATTCTCATTGGAACTACTAAGAATTTACGGAGTTCTGTTAATTAATACTAATTTAAGAGGCTCTTCACTTTCAGCTTCTCTTCTTCATATTAAAGAATTCAGGAGCTAAATTGCCATGAGCCCCCATGTAACTTTTTACACAGAAATAAATCCATTTCATCTTTACAAGCCAGTGCATGGTCTCCCATTCCCAAACATTCAGTTCACTGTGCTACGATCAACTATCCACATTAGCAGGTCTATTTCTCGCCGAGGTTCAGTTTGAGAAGCGTGACCTGACAAAAATCAAATATTTGCTCAGACGGAAAATCATAATTGCAGGTACTACAATGTAAAGACAGATTATATATTTGCTTTAATTTGTTTACACTTCACTGATTCCTAGATTAGACTTACAAATAGGGTAATAAATCACACTTGATAACATTCAAAGAAGACCAATTTACATGAACTACTTTTGTATCAATTAGTTGATCTAGGTCTTTGTATCTTTTAGAGGCGCTCCGCCCCGTATCGTAAAACTCAAATTGTTGTAAAGGGTCCTATTATTGTAGTTCTAAGCCAATCAACGTATGGACTAGATAATTAGCCGACTTAGTAACTTTGCCTGAATCATAAAAAATCACTTGTATGGTTCTTTAAATGCCTTGCTGGGTTTTTTCACTTACAAATAGAAGTATATGACACCAACTATGTTTTTTTTTAAATAAATTTGTCCCTACTATTGAGATATTTATGATTGAATTTGAACAAATCCTGGGAACAATTTCAACTGCGCACATAAACTTCTGGAAAAGAGTTAGAAAATAGTGCTTTACATTTTTGCTCCTACTCATTATAAAAGTTAGCTTGGAATTTGCACACATCACTCAGTGGACATATCAGGTCACAGAAAGAAACATTTCATCAATACTTTTCTAATTTTTTTCTCACATTTTCACAATAGTTACTAGATCCCTTTACATATTAGTTTGTAGAGGCCTTAGTTATCTTTGGATGCATTGACCTTTACTGGTTGACTTACAGGTAACTTTGTTTCAAGGGTGGTCAACCTTGACTCAAGGATACATGCAGCTGAACCAAACCAGAGGCCCAGTGGAGGGGATCAACTTTAGAAAGACTTTAACAAAAATTATAAATAATTCAAACATATAGAGAAACTGACCAGAAATATATTGTGATTAAAAGAAGGCAAAGAAAATGGGATTCCAACAGGATTTGAACCCGAGACCTCCGGATTGCTAGACCGGTGCTCTATATTTATGCCTTACAGAGTCTGTTACCTAGCCCTTGTTATTACAGAGACTCTCAAATAGTTAATTTCACATTTTCAGTCATCCTAAAATTAGAGTTGTAATTAATGTAAGCATTTGCAAACAAATTTGATCAAAGGACCAGATCACAATTTTTTTTTTAAAGGTGGCTATATTTTTAGATTTCAGCACCTAACCATAATTCTAAATGATTATTGTAAAATAACTTGTTTGAATTGTTGAAATTAATGTACAAGTCAATGATGACTTGTTCAAAGTAATAGTTGATTGGCTAAATGGCTAAACATCATTATTTAGAGCATCCTCGGGACCATTGTTTAAACAATTGGGGATATTAGATGTTTTTGATTTGCATGAACTGGCAGTTTCAACGTTTGTATATGATTTGTATAACAGAATTTTACCGCACACACTATTAGATTATTGTAAGATTGTACACCATACTTATGAAACAAGAGGACAAGAAAATTCAATGCTACCCTTGCCAATTTGTAAGACGACACAAGGTACATTTACTATTTCCTTTGTTGGACCAAAGCTTTGGAATAGCTTACCTCAGAAAATTAGAGAACAAAAAACAAGATGTTCATTTCGTAAGGCCCTCACAATGTATTTGATGAACAAATAAATTATCTGTATGTTAGCAGTTAGTTACGTTTTGTATTTTGAATGTAAACAATATAATCTTAATATCAAGTATAATGCTTATTTTGTAATATAGAGATACACTATCGATATAGTGAAAAGAGAGAACCAATCTCGACTAGCACTTGTGCTAACTTTTGGTTTTCTTTTAGCAACAACCTTAACTTTTGTATAAATGTGTTTTATAGTATGTAAGCATTGATTAAGTTACTAATCTATTGCAGTGATTCATTGTTTTGTAAATTATGTACAGTTGATGTACATATATATGATATTGTTGTTGTTAATAAACTTCAAACTTCAAACTTCAAACTTCAAACTTTTTTCAATTGTGCTAATTGTCAAAACCATGGTTAATGGTTTCCACATCTTCATACCTCCACGACTGATGAAGAAGCAGCATCGCAAATGCATAAATTTTACCAACGATGTTCAATATCATCTCTAAGCTAAAGCTGAAGTGCTGAGCATACATGCATCTACTTCCACAACTAATTACATTAAGAAGCAGCATTAAAGCCAAGCTATAAAAGTAAACCATGGTTTACAAAGCTACATACCTCCACGACTAAATTAAAGTTGCATCAGCATCATCAGCACAGAACGTGAATAAGCTGCAGCTGATATCAGTACATCAATGTAAACAGCACATGCGCCTAACTGAGCTGAACTTGCACCAAAGCAGGACAGTTAACACAATGACAACTGATTCAAACTGCATAACTTGCATTGACAGACTTGTCGGTATCAACTTTGAGGCCAAGTTAATAAAAACTTAACCATGGTTTATAAAGCTACATACCTCAACGTCTAAAAATGAAGTGGCTCAATATCACAAACACAGCAGATCTGATCATCAATGTACACAGCACATTCAGGCAGCCTAACTGAGCTAAACTTGCACCAAAGGAGGACAGTTAACGCAATGACAACTGAACACACACTGCACCGAGATATATATCACTAGAACGATCTTGATAGTTGTTGATACAACTGTACACGCTTGGCTTGTTTTCACCCAGCTGTTTGTTCAGTGTGTGGACAGGGGATAATGACTTGTAACTGAATGCATGCACCCTCCACTGAACTATCAATGCCAATCCTATTCTGTTTGATAGTCATTTATATTTATCGGTTTGAAATGACTGATTTTAACCTCCGTAATAGTGAAGGGCAATAATAAAATCATTCAAAAACATGAATGCCTGAATGGGTTTGTTTCTTGTTGTTTTTTCAGTGTGCACAGGTGGAGGGGGTGGTCCCTGGGATTCATGTTCACTTGGTCTACATCCATTTAGTCTAATGTCTCAGCTGGTCTGCTACATGATGCCTAAAACCTTGATTTCCCAAACTATAAACTTGACCCCCAACCCTGAACCTAACCCAATTCCCTTATTACCCCTATTACCCTAATCCTATCGGAGTTATCCTAAGCCTCTAAATTCTGATTTTGCTTGTAATATTGGAGTCATTGGAGTATGGTAGACCAAATAGGTGAAGACCTAGCTGTAATAATAAGTGACTGCCCTAAACTACCATCACGAGCCTCTATGGTATTGCCAATATTTAGACAAAATTGGAGCAGACTAAATGAATGCAGACCTAGCTGTAATAATATATGGCTGCTCTAAAATCCATTACGAGCCTTTACGATTTTGCTAATTGGAGCAGACTAAATGGGTGTAGACCTAGGTGTAATAATAAGTGGCTGCCCTGGATCATGGTCCAGTTCCCGGGGTGTGCATGCTTCGATTCCGTGGGGCAGACGGAAAATTACAAAGAGCCCTACCCTAGTTTCATGTATGGGGTCGTCATGGACCCTACCTCTCTGGAGCATGGACAATATATGTGTTGGCAGTCCATTTTTAGATACCAACCATGCATTGTCAATACACTGCCTGCTACACACCTTCAATAAGGATACATTACATAACAGTTCATATGTGTCATCATTTGGGTTTTGTTTTTGGTTTGTGCAAGTTATACAAAGTGCAAACTTTACATTGGAAGAGTGCTCTTTGGGGGCTCTTTTTAGCATTTTTTTTTTTTTGGGGGGGGGGGGGGGGGAAGGGGGCGAAATAGAAACAATCGATCGTAACTTACAATTGATTGTATCTCTTTCTGCAATGGGACCCAGGTGTAATTGTTTTCACAATGAGGGCTGAGCACTTCCATTTGAACCAACCTAAATTTGTAAATCGCAAACCGCATCATTTCCCTTCCAAGAAAAACACAAAACCTAGGGTTAGTAAATGAAATGTTTGGGCTAAAAAGTAATTAAACTTTGTGAGGTATTGATCATAGTACCCTACAAAACAAAATCAATTTTTCTGAGGGCTCAGGGCTGCTACTACTAACTTGAACCGAACTATATTCGCAGTTACCGGTGCCACTATTAAAGTGAACAAGAACAAATAGGAATTCCCCCAAAAGGTCAGTTTGACGAAACATTTAATGTTAGTGTAACATTATATCATTAAACTTTGTGATAAGATGTACTGTATTACCCAACTGTTGATATCTTGACAAGAATACCAAGTGACATGGATATCTAGCTAATTACCTAACAATTGATACTAATAAGATAAAAGAACAGATGATGGCACAAGTACATTTTTATCATACGATGTATCCACTATCGCACTTTGCACATGTATCAATAGTGCAACGTGGGGTCGGGTGATAAGTTTTTTTTCTCAAAGTGTTACAATAAAACAAGTAGGGTGTGGAGAATTGATAACTTCCACTAAAAACAATAGGTTGTGATTACAGCATGCAGACTAGCTTGTCATCTGGAAAATGATTTGTGTGCAAGCAGTAAAGTATAAATCCAGTTTACTGTTTTCACAGCAAATTGCAGAAAACTTTGTTATGGGTGTGGCTATGAAAGTATGAATGATACGTAACAAACAATACAACAAAGAACAACAACACAGGCTTATATGACTTTGTACCGGTTATTTGATATTAAATAGATGTCCAGCACTTTGCAAAGGCTTAGGTAATCATAAACAATGCAATTGATCACCAAAACTTATGGAACCTAACAGGACCTTTGGTTCCGTAACTAAGCATCAAAGGTTTGCGAGAGCATCAAATCAATTCTGGAGACCTATTTTTCTTATGGTTTTGGTGGAATGGACTGGTGAAAATTAGCTTGGTGCACCTATAGGGTTGCCCGCCGCTAGTATGCTCCCCGGGGAGTTGAGAGTGTGTACAAGATAATTGTGCGGGTCTGAACTGTACCAAATGACCAGGGATAATAATAAGCGCTTTGAGCACCTTATTAGGTGGATATTGCGCAATATAAATATTCAATATTATTATTATTATTATTATTACTAAAACTATTACCTTTCTTTTATATAAGAATATTATTGTGGGGGTGTTGGTTCCCTTTAACACTACCATTTAAGGGTTTTTCAACATTACTTTATCGACTATAAAATGTCAACAAAGGAAAAATGAAATAACTATAAGGTGGCTTATACCTATTGTCCAATCACTATAACAAAACAAAAACACTTCCACTAATGTCCCTCTTTCCATGTTATTTCAGGCCTTCCAAACTTCCTTCTGCTAAAGATCCGCACCCACTCTCCTTCAAAATATTTTCATTTGATAACAATGCCAGAACTTATCTTTCTCACACATATTAGATGACAACACTTTTAAATAGCTCTTTTAATAGCAATTTAAACAGATTCGCAGACAAATACAATTTTTTTTCCAAGAACCCTATTGGCAAAGGATTTCCCAGCAACAGAAAAGTTTGCCGGGGTTAGCAACCAATATTATTTGCACGGTGGATTCCAAATCTCAGTACAAATTGGATAGTATTAATTAAATCAGTCTTTAGTGCCCATCATGACTACTTGATTTTGCATTCTCGCTGATAAGTGCTCAGTTAATGAACACATCCCAAGATTTCTCAGGACCAGTCTCAAATAGCAAAAAGTTGAAATACCCCACCTACATTGAAGCTGGGACAGTCTTAACAAAGTATTGCAGAAACTAGCAAACAAAATCCTTACTCAAAGCATTCTAAAGCATGCGTTCATGCGGTCTGAATTGCGAAGACTATATGTGTGCAAAGCCAGAGCGCCCTGTGCAGAGCGAACGAATCGCCCGGGATTCTATTGCCTACAAACGTACGCGTGAATAGCATTGGCGCACTCGCAAATGCTTTGCCCGTATGGAACCAGGAAATAGTAGTGGTTCCGTAAGTGGTGGAAATTAATTGCTTTGTTTATTAATTACACAACCCTTTGCAAAATGTTGAGTATCTATTTGATATCACAAAACGGTACCAAAACATATAATAATGTGTTGTTCTTTGCCTGGTGGTCCCCTTTAACTCCTCCCAACAAATACTTTCACCACACATTCCAACTTCCTCAGATTAGACATTCATTTATTTACACTTATTAGAAAAAATGGTCTACATTACATTATCACATTTTCAGAATGGAAAATCAAAATAAGAATCAAAAGGGATATTTAAACAAAATTATATTTAATGGTGAAATGTTGAACCCCATGATGCGAAACCTTTGAACTTTAAATTCAGTCAAAATCACTTGGAGCTTCAACATTTCTTTTGTACTGTGTTGATGGGCTTATAATGGTAACAGAACAATTTAATGAGTTATGTTCAAGTCTTCAAATGCCTCCCTAATTATCGAGATATTTATGATCGAATTGAAAAGCATTCCGGAATGCTTCTGGAATATTTTGTTGATTGTAGTAAAAATCAATGGGCAGTATGTGATAAAAAACTGACATCAATTTCCACTTTTTTTTTCACTAGGTAAATACAGTGTTCTTTTTCTGTGAAACTATAACACATCATTCAGAAGATTATGGTATTGGTATGATTGAGAGTATCAAATATCACTTTTTGGATAAACCTCATGAAATTAATGAATAACTTCAGCTACCATTATCTCATTGTAAAGTAACATTAAAACAAATTATACAAAGTAGGCCAAACAAACCAAGAGGGCAGAGTGAGAAAAAAAATGCAAAATGTAGTTTATTTAACTGGTTTGCTTGGAACCATAGAAACTGAGCGCTACTGAGCATGAATGAAGGTTAATTGATTGGTTAAAAAGGTTGTGCCTAGTTTCCTGGCCAAAACTATATATCCTGAAGTGAATGTAAATAAATATATAGAGCCGTTGTGTGTCTGTTGTACGGCTCTATATTTATTGTGTGTCTGTTTACAACAAAATTGAGTGAAGTTATGCTTTGAACGGGGCTCGAAATTAGCACAGGCCCACTGGCCCAGCGACCACCAACATTTCTTAAAGGGTACCACCACCCCAAAATAATATTCTTATAAATGAAAGGTAACATCTTTAGTAGTCCATTCCATCAACAAGTTCAGAAAAATATGTTTCCAGAAAGAAAAAAATATGGAAAACGCATCACCATACTACAACATGTGTATATGGGTCTGCATGTACGAAGACTACCTTTGTCCAGAGCAAAACAAATCGTCCGGGATTCTATTGTTTCCAAATGTACGCGTGAATATAATTGGCGCACTCACAAATGTTTGGCGAGTACGGAACCAGGAAATAATAGTGGTTCCATAAGTGGTGGTAATGAATTGCATTGTTTATGAATTACACAACCCTAAAATGCAAAATGTTGGGTATCTATTTGATATCACAAAAGGGTACCAAAACTTATAATTATGTGTTGTTATTTGCCTGGTGGTCCCCTTTAAACATCAAAAGTTTACTTACTAGGCAATCCAAATTGAACAGACTTTATTTCCCTTTGTTTTGGGCAAGCAAAATTTGATGAGTCTCAATTTTACTAGCCTGACCGGACACCAGGAATAAAAGTTGATTTGTAGAATCTAGCACTGCTTTACGTGAATAAAGGGAACTGCCACATGAAACATGCCCCCAATAAGCTTCTCCATTGAAGATAAATGCAGGGAAAAAATTCCAATATATTTTTCGGGGGCTATTTTTAAAGCTTGCCTGCAAGATAATAACACTCCAAAATTTGATTTGCATTGAACTCATGCAAATTTTTGGGGGGCGAATTCGCCCCAAGCCCCCATGTATTTTTGTTCACTGTTATCATTTCGTTAACTGAATATCAATGGAATCTGTCAAGATTTTCGTGAACAAGTACAAGAATTTATCAACTTGAACAAATGAGGGCAGCAAACAGGAATCTCTCCTTGTACACATTCATTTTGAATGAACGCCAAAATAACAAAATAACAACAACAACATACATTGACTATGTAAACATTCATGCATTTAAAAAAATATTGTCAAACAGGGTGGAAACATAACATCGTTTGATATTCATTGGAACATGATGTGGCAAGATAGGTAGAGAATGTGCTTTCCAATCAGTTTCCAACTCGATTTTGCCATGTACACACAATTTCCTGTTTGCACAGAGTACATATTATGATATCAGTTAAAGGGGACCACCAGGCAAAGAACAACACATACTTATATGTTTTGGTACCGTTTTGTGATATCAAATAGATATACAACATTTTGCAAAGGTTTGTGTAATTTATAAACAAAGCAATTAATTTCCACCACTTACGGAACCACTGCTATTTCCTGGTTCCTGGTTTTGCGAGTGCGCCCATGCTATTCACGCGTATGTTTGGAGACAATGGAACGCATCCCGGGCGATTCGTTCGCTCTGCACAAATTAGTCTCGTAGTCGTACATTCAGACCGTGCTTTAGAATGGTGATGCGTTTTCCGATTATATATTTTTTTTCTGGAAACATATTTGTGTGAACTTGTTGATGGAATGGAATTCTAAAGATGTTATCTTTCATTTATAAGAATATTATTTTTGGGTGGTGGTACCCTTTAAAGGGAGCCAACACCCTAAATAAATGAAAGGTAACATTTTTAGTAGTCCATTCCACCAACAAACTCAGAAAAATAGGTTTCCAGACAGATTATATGATTGGAAAACGCATCATCATACTAAAGTGTGTATTCATGGGTCTGCAGACGAAGACTATAATTGTCTAGGACAAACGCATCGTCCGTGATTCAATTGTCTCCAAATGTATACGCATGTAAATTGGCGCACCCGCAGACATTTGGCGCATACGGAACCATGAGGCATGTTGGTTCCGTTAGTGCATGGTAATTAATTGTATTGTTTATAAATTACACAACCCTTAAGTGTTGGGCATCGCAACAGTATCAAATCATGTAATACTGTGTTGTTCTTTGCTTGGTGGTCCCCTATAATACTATGTGTTGGCATCTCAACAAACAATACATGCCTCCCATGCATTGTCTTGCCTCCCATGCATTGTCTATGCACCCCTTGCGAAACACAACAGTATGGTAATGACTAATGTCTGTATGAATGACGGAGCCCGGAGAAGGAACAAATATTAGCAATTGAAGTGCAGATGTGCTCAGAACTTTCCTTTTAAAATTAATTTCAAATATAAAGTACAAATAAAGGCCAAAGGGCAAGTGGTTTGGCAACATCTTTTTGTTCAAAATAATATAGTTCATGTAATGTATTATTATCTCCAGCTACGTAAGTTTGAATAAATTGATCCAAGTTCAACATTTAATCATTCTGTCGGGCCCCCTTGTATTGCATGAAAGTAAGGCTGAGTCATGTCGGTAATTGTCGGAACCGGGTCCCGATAAACTTTTACCGGTCGGGAACCGGTATCCCGATAAATTTTTACCGTCGAAACTCGGACCGGTAAAATCACGCAATCGTGCACGCATCGGCAAAATGCACTGTTTGGGGCTTATATTGCTCTTTTTATATGCAAATAACATAATAAATACTGAGGCTTTAATGGATTTACATATCAATCTTTACGGGAAAATAGTTACAGTATCCAGAATTAACTCAGTTTCGCATGAAAATTTTTTTTTTTTTCGAAGTAAATTCATCTTTGTTCACCACTGCCCATCGCAACACGGTTCACAGAAACTTAGCCCGCTAGTCTGGGGGAAACATCACATGTACGATCGCTTGTGACTGTGAGCCACTGCATGCCCTTAAAAAGTGGCTATAAATTAGCCTTTTCGCAATCAACACCATTTTGATATTCTACTTACATGATTTCGAATGGCGTTTGACAGCCGAACAGAAAAAAAAAGAGCCCCTAAACAATGAAAACAACTACTCAAAACATCGATAAAAAACGACTACATCGCTCCAATTCGCTCGTATACCCTGTGTGCAAGTTACGGGGTCTCTTTTCTTGCGCAAGATCCATCCGCCGGGGACTTCCCCAATTCCTGGCGGATGGATCTTGCCGATAGAGGGCGGACTGGAACATAGTTCCACCGGCCCAGCGTATGAATCTCGCGGAAGAAAAAGAGACCTGTAACTTGCACACAGGGTATACGAGCGAATGGGAGCGATGTAGTCGTTTTTTATCGATGTTTTGAGTGTTTTGAGTAGTTTTTTTTCATTGTTTTGGGGCTCATTTTTGTTTCTGTTCGGCTGTCAAACGCCATGAAATCATGTAAGTAGAATATCAAAACATTTTTAAATGGTGCAAATGACCAAACAACGTATTTTGAGCCACTTTTTGAATGCACTGGCTCATCAGCTGGATCATACAAAGATCCATCAGACAACTCCCCTGGAGTATCGGACTAACATTGTGTGCACATCCGCCGACAATATCGTTCAAATGACTAGCAATTTTGCGCTTCCTGTTCAATTTCTGACTGTCAAACGAAGTAATGAACCAAGAATTTCTCGAAAATAACCACTCTTTAAAGTAAATGATATCAATTGCCCCGTTTTTATTTGAATTCCGCTACATTATTGTGATAATCTTAATTTCTTTTTTAACATTTTATTTATTTTTATTTTTTTTCGGGGCACTGTTTCCCGATATACCGAACCGGGTCCCGATTGAAACGGTCGGTAACCGGTGTGATCGACCGAACCGACTCAGCCTTACATGAAAGTCCAGTTAACGTATTAAAACATGCCCTGAAAATGCCAGATTTATCGGTATACTTCATTCTCCAAAAAACATCGCTTGACCAGGCCAAGTCGACTCACTCAATCAATGACATCACAATGTGATCAAAACTCAAAACCACTCGCCACTTTCAAAGTTTCATTTCAGTCTCATCACCTGATCACAGTATTCACACTCAACTAAATTAATAAATTCTAGCTAGGTCATCCCTACAAGTACAAGACAAACATGACAAAGGGCTGCCTTTCATATGAATTATTCCACTCCTCTCTCCATTTTCTCTCCAACTCCAGCCTCACTCTCACATTGGCATTGGCCATTGCTCAAGTCATGTGATCATGTTGTTGAAAATGAGGAATTGAAATTATCCAAAATAACAATAAATACCTGGATGTTGATGTTCCCGAGGTCCAATTCGTTACCACTGTAGTCACTGCACTGCCCTGTTATTTTCGATAGGATTTTGATTCAAATTTTTGAACTGAACTTGTACTTGCTCTCATCGGATAATGAGTGATGCAATTGCTGTTTTTGTACACGCACTGGTTATCCAACAGCTGATTGATCGAGCTCGCAATGCAGGCTAGCTAGGCTAGCGCAACCCTGGCGCTTGGCCGCTACTTACGGCATCAATTCCATCAGCTGACCTCTATATGACCCATCAAGGGGCTATCCCATGCATTCACTAGCCAGTGCTTCCACTTATGAGGTAAAAATTTCACCATAGAGTTAATTTGTTTTTTTTAATTTAAATTTGTGTTATATTATTTTCTTATGATTGTATTTGCCCGGGGGGGGGGGGGGGGTACTCACGTATATTGGGTATACGGGGATGTGCCGCTGGGAAGGGTGACTTTTTCAAGAAAGATCCTTAGACATGGGTCCCCTTTTCATCAAAAAAATCCTTAGACATGGGTCCCTTTTTTCATATTTCCCCTTTTATATACGGGATTTTTGGATTTGCCGATGTGAAATTGCAAAAATTTTCAAGCTCGCTACGCTCGCTAACTTAAAACCACAAAATTTGCGGGAAATACACCCAAAACATGCGCCGCAGGCGAAAACAAATCCTTAGACATGCGTCCATTTTTCGCAAAAGGACCCTTAGATGTGGGTATCCCGGGGTTTGGAGGTCTCAGCCGCACACCCCCGTCCGACTATAATCTGAGTACCCCCCCCCCCCCCCCCCGGGTGTATTTGTATCAAAAGAAATGTGTAAAATGCTTTACTTTATATGTTAAAGGGGGCTACAAGTTAAGAACTTGTGTGTAATCTCCCTATTTCAATGCTTTATTTATATGATTGACACATGTATCATATACTTTGTGTTTTTAAGATTGAAATTAATAAACGAACTTGAACTTGAACTTGAAATTGAACTTGAATTTTACACTACTACGGTAGTTCACGAGGGACCTTAATTCCACAAGCTTTGCTTTCAACCTAGGTCACCTCATCTTTCTATTGTAACGCCATATTCTGTCAATTTTGTTATGTTCATGTCATATTTGTAATGTGTGTTATATAAGAAAGATAAATAAAATAAACTTGAAACTAAACTTGAACTTGAAACTAGTCCTCTTTATGAATGATCGATGATGATCGTGATGCACCCCTACGCTAGTCAAGGGGCTGATGATGCTGATGATGATCACTGGCGTACTGGTGGGTGGGGGGGGGGGGGGGCAAGGGAGGGCGCTTGCCCCCCCCCCCCCCCCCAACAAAAACAAAAAACAAACAAACAAACAAACAAAGGTATTTCTTTAAACAAGATAACTCAGATTTTACCCTATGTCGAGTCAAATTTCCTTCCTAAGTATGCACCAGATTTCAAAAGCACCCATACCGTGTACGAGCGAACACCCACCTACCATCACACCCTCCCATCAAACCAATTCCCCCTCTCGGTTGCTTCTCTCCCTTCTCTCCCTCAGGAATCGGTCTTGTCTACGTCTATTAACTTTGTTCATGTTGTTGAATCATTAATAATGTGGAATTTGATGCAATGTTTAAACTGTATATGGCACTTTGCAAATGTGATTTTGGGGGTACATATTTGTTTGTCTTCATGAAACAAATAGAACCGTTTTTTTTTCTGATTGGTAGAATCATGACACTTACCCACATTAGTACATCGTCAAGTCAGAATTTCCATTGCACAGTTTCAAGTAAAAAAATGCAAAAGATCCCTTCCGTGGGAGGGGTCCCCCCACTCTGTCGCTTCACCCCTTCACTGACAACCCTCCTCGAATGATTCACCAACATCCCCCCCTCGAAAAATCCTCACCGACACCCCCCCCCCCCCCCCCCCCTCAAAAATGTTTGACGACGAAATAACCCCCCCCTTGAAAAAAAACCTGGGTACGCCACTGTTACTACTACTACTACTAGTCTACTACTACTACCACTACTACAGTTGGGAAACATTGCAACCTCCCGAGTGATCAGTCAAAGCAAATAATAGTGGTCTCAAAATTGTATATTTGACACTCTTCCACTTATTTTTTAGAACCAACTCGATTTGACTATTATAATGTTTTTGACGCGAGATGGCGCTCTTCCACTTATCTTTCTAGAGCTGTAATATTTAGCTCTATGGTCAACGCGCTCTGTTAGATAATATTGTAGGGTGGGTTGATAACGCGGGCTCTGCCATATTTGCCACAGAAACACAATGCTTAAAAATTAAATCAATGTCGAAATACTGTTATTTGCCATGAACACAACAAAATAATAATTTTCATCATGTAAAGTTTAAATGATTGTAGAATTTGAAAAATTATCAATTTAGTAACAAGACTTGCAAGATATAGCAATAAAAACTTACGGTTTTAATTTTAATATGATTGAATAGTAGTAAAGCATGACGGTAAAGTGACAGGGCTGTTTTCATAAAAAAGTAACTGTTATCACAAGAGGGCGCCCTACGGACAACTTAAATTTATGAATTTATTTATTTGTTTGCGCCTCTCTTGGGAGCCCTCTCCGAGCATACACGCTGCCTAGGGGCTGCGTGCCATTCTTGGGAGCCCCCTCCGACTATACACGCCACCTGGGGGCTGCGTGCCATTCTTGGGAGCCCCCTCCGACTATACACGCCGCCTGGGGGCTGCGTGCCATTCTTGGGAGCCCCCTCCGACTATACACGCCGCCTGGGGGCTGCGTGCCATTCTTGGGAGCCCCCTCCGACTATACACGCCGCCTGGGGGCTGCGTGCCATTCTTGGGAGCCCCCTCCGACTATACACGCCGCCTGGGGGCTGCGTGCCATTCTTGGGAGCCCCCTCCGACTATACACGCCGCCTGGGGGCTGCGTGCCATTCTTGGGAGCCCCCTCCGACTATACACGCCGCCTGGGGGCTGCGTGCCATTCTTGGGAGCCCCCTCCGACTATACACGCCGCCTGGGGGCTGCGTGCCATTCTTGGGAGCCCCCTCCGACTATACACGCCGCCTGGGGGCTGCGTGCCATTCTTGGGAGCCCCCTCCGACTATACACGCCGCCTGGGGGCTGCGTGCCATTCTTGGGAGCCCCCTCCGACTATACACACCGCCTGGGGGCTGCGTGCCTCTTTTGGGAGCCCCCTCCGAACATACACACTGTCTAAGGGCTGCATCCCTTTCTCGGGAGCCCCCTCTGAGCATACACACTGCCCGGGGGCTGCGTGCCATTCTTGGGAGCCCCCTCCGACCATACACGCCGCCTGGGGGCTGCGTGCCATTCTTGGGAGCCCCCTCCGACTATACACGCCGCCTGGGGGCTGCGTGCCATTCTTGGGAGTCCCCTCCGACTATACACACCGCCTGGGGGCTGCGTGCCTCTTTTGGGAGCCCCCTCCGAACATACACACTGTCTAAGGGCTGCATCCCTTTCTCGGGAGCCCCCTCTGAGCATACACACTGCCCGGGGGCTGCGTGCCATTCTTGGGAGCCCCCTCCGACCATACACGCCGCCTGGGGGCTGCGTGCCATTCTTGGGAGCCCCCTCCGACTATACACGCCGCCTGGGGGCTGCGTGCCATTCTTGGGAGTCCCCTCCGACTATACACACCGCCTGGGGGCTGCGTGCCTCTTTTGGGAGCCCCCTCCGAACATACACACTGTCTAAGGGCTGCATCCCTTTCTCGGGAGCCCCCTCTGAGCATACACACTGCCCGGGGGCTGCGTGCCATTCTTGGGAGCCCCCTCCGACTATACACGCCGCCTGGGGGCTGCGTGCCATTCTTGGGAGCCCCCTCCGACTATACACGCCGCCTGGGGGCTGCGTGCCATTCTTGGGAGCCCCCTCCGACTATACACGCCTCCTGGGGGCTGAGTGCCATTCTTGGGAGCCCCCTCCGAATATACACACCGCCTGGGGGCTGCGTGCCTCTTTTGGGAGCCCCCTCCGAACATACACACTGTCTAAGGGCTGCATCCCTTTCTCGGGAGCCCCCTCTGAGCATACACACTGCCTGGGGGCTGCGTGCCATTCTTGGGAGCCCCCTCTGAGCATACACACCGCCTGGGGGCTGCGGTCTCTCTTGGGAGCCCCCTCCGACTATATATGCTGCCTCGGGGCTGCGTTCCATTCTTGGGAGCCCCCTCTGAACATAAACACCGCCTGGGGGCTGCGTGCCATTCTTGGGAGCCCCCTCCGAACATACACACTGCCTGTAGGCTGCGTGCCATTCTTGGGAGCCCCCTCCGACTATACACGCCGCCTGGGGGCTGCGTGCTCTCTTGGTAGACCAAATGGATTTTAGACCAAAACTAATGAAAGTATAGCTCAACATGATGATTAGAAGTACTGTTTGTTAGACAAAATGTATATTAGACTAAGAGGGGAGAAGCCCTTGTGGTAAATTAACATTTTACAAATCTGATATTCCTACCGAGTTATGAGCGAAAATGCAAAGTGATATGCTAATTCATTCTTACACAGTTTAAATTCTCCATTGGAGACCGAAACCTGAGTTATACGAATACAACAAGGTATGTGAACTCGTACTGAGTTATGAGTTCTAAGTACGTTGTGTGGAAGTTGACAAAAAATTGTTTGTGCTTAAAAGGGATAATAATGCCCACAAAGTTATTTCTGGCATTATTATGCCCAATTTAATTGTTTCAATAATCAAGAGCATTGGACTGATTTAGGTCATTCCGTATCCACAAAGTCCATGGATACTAATCTGCCTTCATATGAGTTAAGCATTATACAATTTGCTCCATAGGATAATGTCAGATTCCGAGATCTGCAATGTTCATCTTTTAAATCTTTGTGAAACTTTCCATTTCACTCAGTAGATTTGAATTACAGAAAAACATGAATATTCTTATTTCCATCTTGGCTTTAATTATTCCTAAAAAATTAATTCTTTTAAAAGTTTAACTAAGGCAATAGAAATTTTGTGTCAATTATATTTTTGATCACATTTCATAAAAAACAAAGCTCGAATGCGTTTACTAAAAGTGAAGAGTAAATTGATAAATTTATGTCTTTATGAGGATATATTTTAAGCAAAAACACTCTTCAAAATGTAGGAAAAGTCCCAACGTTTGTGGAAAATAGAACCAAAATGTTGGGGCGACAATGACACAAAATATGGCAGGGTTGCCCCCTTGCCCTTGGACTAAGTATTTTTATTACTATTATTTTGTTTTACTGGCGTTGTGAAATTTTTTGTATGGAAGCACATGCAAGCTAGATCCATATCCTCGGCCGGCCGGCCTCGGATCGCCTCGGATCGGAGTGCACGGTACAGCGACCCTAGCGTATTTTGTATGCGATAATGCATACATCGTTTGTACTACTGAATGTACGGTACGGTATATGCACGTATTGTATACAGCCAACGTTTTGATAGCCGTTGGGAATTGGTCGGATCGAGTGGCTTCGTAGTCGAAGCCAACATCAAGTCGCAAAATACTGATATCTTGGTGAGTTATCGATGATTTTGCCTGTAATTTGGATAATGTGCCAATTTATTTCATATTCTACGTTACTGTTGATTTTGTTCACATGAGAGAGTAATGAAAATGGAAAATACAGGTTAGCAAAATGTGTTCCGAATGTGCGTTGATTGAGTGCGACCGTTGATTGATACGGTTTACTGCCAGTGAGTGAGCGGGAAGGAGCGGCTACTGATAACTCGCGTTTCCGGCGAGCGTGCTTTGCACAGGGCCTCAAGACAAGTGACAAGGCTCAACTTCCCTCTCAAGGCAGTCAGGACCTCAGACTTGCAGAATGCAGGGGTGGCATCACTTGACTTTAAAAGACGTATGCTACTAAAAAACAACAAAACAAAACAGTGTACAGATCTTGACAGATTCTTATCAAATTGCAAAGTAGTCTGAATTTATTTGGTGGTGTGTTAGTAGATCGACAAATCTATCGCTTTCATGGCCTTTTTGACATTATTATTGTTATTTTCACTGTCGGCTAATGCCGACAGTGAAAATAACAATAATAATGTCAAAAAGGCCATGAAAGGCTGAAAGCGATAGATTTGTCGATCATTTTGTGTCGGCATATTCCTCCCTCCATTTACCAGCAAATGCAAACAAACTTTTGTTTATGTGATCCACAATTCATTTATGTGATCCACAATTCATATACTTTGATAATAAATACCGACTCTGTTGTTTTGAAGACCGCAAAATGTAGAAAACAAATTATTATTTCCCGTCCGTTTTCCTTACCGATGGCGATGCGTCCTAAAACACAGCGTTCAACTTTTTAATGGTACAGTGCACAAATGGGCGGTATGCTTATCTCTAACCTAACCAGTACGGCATACTGAGGTGTGTATACCTTGATGGTAACACTTTATAGGCTTTAACGGCAAACACACTTATAAAAAAAGTTAAAAAACACACAATATCATACTTTAAATAACATATCTCGGTTCACACTTACGAATTATGTTATGCATGGACATCAATGATCCAAATCTGATGCTCCATTCGTTTTATTTATACTGAAATTTACTATAAAACTGGCAAGATTACAGAAGTGACGAAAATGGTTTCCGAATTTGTTCGCTGCATGCAATATCAGGTGATCAAAAACTTGTCGGCAATACAGTCCCTGGCTTATTGTATTAGTCAACCGATCGCCCCGCGCATGCGCTATGCCTATGCATTGCCGACGAGTTTTCGGTCACCTGACATTGCATGCAGCGAACAAAGACGAAGGAAATAACAGTCATCATCATCATCATCATCAATTTGAGGTAAGTTATCATTCTTTTGCAACAAATTAAATAGCAAGCAAGGTAGGTTGAAGGTTTAATTCATGTCTAGAACTAAAAAAAAATAAAAAAATAATAAAAGTTCTTGAAACCACCCGTCGCAAAATTTCACCAAATTTTTTAACGTCTCGTCTTCACAGCGCCGTCCTACGGACGGCGCTGATCACAGTTAGCTTATCTCCAGCGTATTAGCGTAATTGCGTGTAAATAGTCCAACTGATTGGACCATTTACTTTAGTTGATGTGGTGTGTGTGGGAGTATGTTGTTTGTGTTCTTGTAGTTGTAGTTGCTAGTTGTACTTGTCTTGCTTGGTGAATTTAGTTTGCAGTAATTTTTGTCATTCTCTTCATGACAAGTACAAGCCCAGGGCATGACAAAAAGAATGTCAGAGAAATAATGCCTTTATATGTCTTGGATGAGAATGGCTAATTGTTTACATTTGAACATTTTGAAGGAGTTGGAGGCAGACTTGAACAGAATTTCAGAAGAAGAAAAAGTAGATATCTATAATATAGGCCTAGATTCTATAGTACAAGTTGAAGTCAAGTTGAATGTGAGTTAATAGATGGCTTAAAACAAAAGTAAAAGTAAATGAATGATGCATAATTATAATTATGAGAACCTGAAAGTAACGTTTGACAACTTTGAATGGATGATTAAATGAAGACGTTGTAAACTTAAAATGTCAAGACTGCAGCCTATATGCAAAGATGACAATTCGAAAGTGGTTAGCAGCAAGATGCATGAAAAGAAAAGTGAAATTGTATCTGGGCATAAGGACAAAAATAATCAATTAGTTTTGTTTGTGCTTTCAACATCGCCAATATCATCATCGGATTGAACTTTGCATTATAATTTCTATAAATTTCTATATAGGGAAAACCGGAAAAGTATCTTATTTCTGAAGCAATAGAAACCAGGCATATGGATTTGTCCACTTTTGCTACAAAGTAGGTCGAGTCCAGTTGAATAATCTGCCTTGAACTGGAAACAAATAATCGCAGGATTGTATAACAAAAATAAATAAATCTGATTTTGCTTGATTCTGAACGGATCAATTGAATAAATTCATGTACTTTCTAAAAGTTCACAAAAGTTTTATTTGGTATGAAATGAAGTAGCTGTGACTTGGTTTTAAAAATCAAACAATTTGAGAGAGTTAACAAAAATGTAAAATGTTCATCAAATTTGTAATTTTCCTGGCTGTCTTCTGTAATAAACATGTTGTAGATTTAAAAAACTTTTCTACAATTTTATTATTAAGGTATCGTTAATTCTAAAAAAATTGTTATATATAATGTACATGTATGTATAATTTTGCATTTATTATTATTTTTTCTTGCAATTTATCCCTATCAGATACTGTAACTGTATTTCTTGTTCCTGTGAACTGATCCATGGATTATAATCGGAACTATCCACAGAATCACTGATTTTTGCCAGGAAAACCAACAAATACATTTTTGGTGAGGCAAACCAAACAGTCCATTTTTCTTGACTTTATTTCTAGTCTGGTAAGTGCACCATGTTGCCCTTATTCAAGAAGAGAGACAAGGAGAAGAAGGAGAAGAAGAGAGATTCCAAGCGCAGCAAGGAGAAGGAATTGACGCAAGAGGAGCTAAGTCATTTGGACGATGTGAAGAAGGGGCTGTTCCACCATGGGAAGAAGTCCAGCTCCCGCCACAAGGACAAGGTGGCAACACCAGCTCATCTTCCCCTGAAGTACGCCCTCCCGGATCATAGCAACGGGCAGTATAGCGTTAACATCAGCCTGGGGGTCAATGAGAGGAGCGTAGATGGTCCCCTTACGAGTCCCAGCGGTAGCGATGCTAGCAGCGCATCAACCCCTGGGTACGAGAAGGGCAGCACGGGTGATGTGAGGATTCAGCCTGTGAGTGCACCGCTGCAACACATCGCAGAGGATCCAAAGATTGTCAGGCAGACGTCTTATGAGAAGAAACGAAAGTCCTCGAAGGGGAAGGGAATATTGAAGATACGGTCGTCGGGACACGACCACCCGCCAGATAAACCTCCCGTTGAGGAGGTTGTAGTGAAAGTGAACGACAATGTTGTTCTCGCGCATAACACTGCTTACAACGAGAGGATAACAACAACAGAAGTTGATGGTCTGCAGATGAAACCCGTACCTGAATCAGAAGCTCCAGGAGAGAAGACGTTCAATGTGGATCTGCGTCTGCCCGTAGTGGCTCCTCCCAAACCGCCTCGCGCAAGGGATGTCGTGCTCAATCGGCAGCCCAATGGGGGCTTCGGATTCACGCTACGCCGGACAAACATTGAGGAACGCTCAGGGCCGGATGGGGCAATTTCTCGTCGACAGGTCCACTTTGCGGAACCGAGCTCCACACAGCGCGACAATGCGACAGGACTCCTCCCAGGTGATCGCCTCGTGGAAGTCAACAGCGTCAATGTGGAGAACAGCCCACGTGATGGCATCATCGAGCTGATCCGTGGCTCGGGCGATAGTGTCAAACTGAAGGTCCAGCCGATCCCGGAGCTGATAGAGTTGAGTATGAGGTCTGGTGTGGATGGGACGGATGTTCACCTGGAGGAGCAGCTGATGAAGACAGGGACATTGGCCAGGAGTGCCAGTATGAGGCACAAGGACAAACAGGTGAGATGCTTAAAATTCTTTTTATAATTTTCATTCATGTTTTTTAAAGTGTTATATGTTTCCTTTTGTTTATCCCTGAATTTCTTTCTTTCTGAAGTCTGCTGCTAGAGGTGCTTGGAAGGTGATAAAGAGGTTTAAAATAATTCTGAAAGTTATCTGAATCCTGCAAATACTTACAAGTGTACTCGAAAGAAATCGTATAATTTTTAGTTGTAAGAGTCAAAATGCAAATTGACAAAATTATGGTTATACTGTAATGCTTTGCTTTGAATTAGCCTTCAGTCCAGTGTGCTAGATCACTCGGTACTCATTATATAAATTTTAGCAGTGGGCTGATTACCAATGGACACCAGCAATTTCATTTAGCCATTAGAAACACCTTACAAGTCTATGGTCTGAGTCTATCTGGTGTGTCATTTTGGTCGCCTGAAAGAAAATCTAAAGGGTGAGCCCTGTCACTATATTATATGCACTGAGTGTGAGGGTGGCATTAATTGTAATTACTCATGTCGACACCTGTCCATTGACCAGCTATTACGGGTCCATGGAGCACATGGGGTGATGCTGTGAAAGGGAAGCAATTAGTGCAGGCCTTGTCACTCAATCAAGAAAAAGTAGGGTAACATTCAGTTTCAGTGTTACACTTAGAGTTCTACTTTTTCAAATGTGAAGTGTTGACTTTGTATGTCATGCAACAAAGCCTTTGGCAGTGGTAGAAATTAACACTTTTTCCTGTTGGCCTGGTCAGGCAATTTAAATTTGATATTTTATAGAATTTCTCTTTTTCCTCGTGACCACAAAATAAAGAAAAACATTGAAGATGCTGTTCCATTTTGATGGCTTGTTCTGAAAGAAAGTGAAATTGTGCACATTAAATTTAAACAAAATCTTGGTTGCCAAAGCTTTTTTTTGGTGGTACTGGGCCCAGCAAGCAAGGCTAAATTTTATTTCTGCATAGGGCATTCAATAATGCATGGGCTTAGATCCATGAGTGTAATGTAACCAATCTTCGAGAGCATTTCAAGGGTAGACTCGTTTACTATTTGGAAAGTGAATGGGGTTTAGTCCGTTAGTGAAAGTCTGCTGTATTAGCATGTGACCTGCCGTTAAAAATGTACCCCAAATTAAGGCAGATAGAGTGCATCCGAACAAAACAAGTCAAATCTGCACACACTCTAATGCCCCTTACTTTGCGACTTGTGTGCTCTGTCAATAGACACACACAGAAATGGATTCTTGAATCTAAAATGGGTACTGCATCTAGACCCTTTTGCGCTTTGAGCCATTGTCATCCTGTGCACTTAAATCTTACCAGGTACCGATCTTGTTTACCACTGGGGTCCATTATCCATATTCATAAAACTGCTACACTGGCTTTATGTGTAGTTCCATTTGAAGTCTATTTTAGAAGAAGAATCTGCTAGGATCGAAAATGTAGGCCCCACATTGATTCTCATTTTATTACACAGGCTATATTAGAAAGTTTTGAGCAGTATGTTGCATCATGTCCATGGTAGAAATTAGAATGCAATATGAGATCATTTTATATAGTTCAGGTTAATTTTAAATAGCATCATGTATACCAAATGCTTACCCATATTTAACCATAGTTAGTGATTAAAGGGACTTAGTAACATTGTCCAAATCCTCAAAATAAAATTTTAATTCTAGCGGTTCCCCCATACCTTGTTGTATTCGTATTAACAATAAAATCATGGGACCGGTTTCGGTTTTTCAAATTTCCCTTTCGTTGCAAAGATATGTACGATTGAAGTATTCAGATAAGAAAAACTCAGGTGGAGTTGAAACCGTGTACAAAGTGAGTGCAGTGAGTTAGTGAATATCACTTTGCATTTTCGCTCATTACTTGGCCATGCAATGTCCATTTGACTTGAAATTTTCACACAATACCCTGTGGACATACGACAACAACAATATACATTGCATCAACCCTTCATCACTTTTTGCACATGTCAACAAAGTTACTAGATCCCTTTAAGAAAACGTGTTGTTACTACTTAGCCCTATCATCCGCAATACATTTTTCCCCAGTTAGTTCCTGTACTGAATTGAGTGACCTTGTTATTGATATTTGAGGAAAGGGTATGTCCAGGAGTCAAAAGATATTCTTGATCGCTCTAGATCAAATGTAACCTTATATATATGCACTGGCCCGCTGGCCCGGGGCCAGTGAAATTGCACTTTGGGCCAGAGTTAACAGTCATATATTGGTGGCCCGATCGGGCAAGCAGATTTACAACCTGACATTGACAAAATTTGAAAAATCTTTTTTTCTTCCATGTCATACTTCATCTATAATCACAGGTTTGATCAGGAATTTTTTCCCAGTTAGTTCCTGTACTGAATTGAGTGACCTTGTTATTGATATTTGAGGAAAGGGTATGTCCAGGAGTCAAAAGATATTCTTGATCGCTCTAGATCAAATGTAACCTATATGCACTGGCCCGCTGGCCCGGGGCCAGTGAAATTGCACTTTGGGCCAGAGTTAACAGTCATATTTTGGTGGCCCGATCGGGCAAGCAGATTTTCAACCTGACATTGACAAAATTTGAAAAATCTTTTTTTCTTCCATGTCATACTTCATCTATAATCACAGGTTTGATCAGGAAAGAGTGACATTTTAAATAGTAAAAAGTTTACTCATGAAATACAATTTTCGGGCCAGTAAATTTTTCTTTCGGGCAACCAGATAAGGGGAATAAATTATTTCACTGCCCCAACCGGGCCACTGATAAAAAAAGATACAAGTGTGGAGCCCTGTTATATGATTTATGATTGTTATGACCGGAGAGTGTACCACACCTTATTCAAGTTCTACAATATTGTTTGAAGTATACATGTACGGTACTTGCATTTTGTAATGTTTAACAAACAAGATATTCAATGAGGGTGCACAACTATATAATTTGCTTTTAAATTGATTAGTTACAAAAGAACCAGCCATTATTTTCATGGAAAAAGTTGGCAGTTCTTAAAGGGACTTAGTAACATTGTCCAAATCCTCAAAATAAAATTGTAATTCTAGCGGTTCCTTTATACCTTGTTGTATTCGTATTAACAATAAAATCATGGGACAGCTTTCGGTTTTTCAAATTTCCCTTTCATTACAAAGATATGTATGATTGAAGTATTTAGATAAGAAAATCTCCGGGCGAGATTTTCATCCCTGTACAAAGTGAATGCAGTGAGTTGGTGAATATCACCCAATATCACTTTGCACATTCGCTCATTACTTGGCCATACATTGTCCATTTGACCTGAAATTTTCACACAATACCCTGAGGACATATGAGATAACAACAGTATACATTGCATCAACCATTCATCAGTTTTTGCACATCTCAACAAAGTTACTAGATCCCTTTAAGATCTGATTCACTATTCAATCAGAAATATTGCAAACAAATTTACCTGCGTTTCTGCTGTACTCGATGTAGTTTTTATGCCTCCGCCAACGAAGTGGCCGGAGGCATTATGTTTTCGGGTTGTCCGTCCGTCCGTCCGTCCGTCCGTCCGTCCGTACGTACGTCCGTACGTACGTCCCGTTTTCGTTCTCGCGATATCTCAAGAACCGGTTGACAGATCAATTTCAAACTTAGTTTGAGTGTACATATTGGGGTGACAATGATCTGATTAGATTTTGGGGTTCATGAGGTCAAAGGTCAAGGTCACAGGACTCAATATATGTTAAAAAATGCCTCGTTCTCGCGATATCTCTAGAACCGGTTGACAGATCAAATTCAAACTTGGTATGAGTGTATATATTGGGGAGACGATGATCTGATTAGATTTTGGGGTTCATGAGGTCAAAGGTCAAGGTCACAGGACTCAATATATGTGCAAAAATGCCTTGTGCTCGCGATATCTCTAGAAGCGGTTGATGGATCAATTTCAAACTTGGTATGAGTGTACATATTGGGGTGACAATGATCTGGTTAGATTTTGGGGTTCATGAGGTGAAAGGTCAAGGTCGCAGGACTCAATATATGTGCAAAAAAGCATCCTTCTCGCGATATCTCAAGAACCGTTTGACGGATCAATTGCAAACTTGGAATGAGTTACATACACATCGGGGTGGCAATGATTGGATTAGATTTGGGGGGGTCATGAGGTCAAAGGTCAAGGTCACATGATGCAATATATATGCAAAAATGGCTTGTAATGGTAAAATCTCAAGAACAGAATGTCAGATTTCCATCTAACTTGGTACCTGAATTTTTCTTGGGAGCCAATGTAGTCATCAAAGTTTGAAGTCTATGGTCAAGGTCACAGAACTCAAAATATGAAAACGAAAATTCAGTGCACGTTATTTTGGGCTTGATATTAAAAATCGCGTCATAGCGGAGGCATAATTTTCGACTGCGCGCAGTCGAAGATCCATCTAGTTAGTTATTGTTTCAAGACTAAACTCATATTGTACCAGTGAGTAACAATATTTTAGCCAATATGAAAAGCATTGTAGGGACAATGGCCCCCTTGATCATGGCGTACTTGAGACTAGTGTAGTAGTGTATGGGCTTACTATTAATTACACAAGTAACATACTGTTCAAGTAACGCTGTACATAGCAACCATTGCCAACATTAAAATGTATAGTAGGGACGATGGCCCCTCTTAGACTATCATGGCCTCCTAGAGACTAGTGCAAGATATGCATTCCTCGTGGGCTTACTATCAGTTACATTTGCATACATGTGCAAGTACAACTGTGGAAGGAATTAAGATGTAATCTCTTTACAAGGGATAACTGGATTTAAAACAGGCTCCCAGCGGGCACGTGTATGGTGTAAGAAGGGAAGTTACTTATTCTTAGTTCTGAATCAGAGACTGTAGTTTTCATGTAGTCTTTCCAATCCAGACTCACATTTGTTAACCCATTGAGTGCTTTCCTTGAGATATCTTACAAGTATTTGTCATTATTTTGCCCAGTTAGGAAAGTAAATTTTGCATAATTTATAATACATTTAGCACAGTACAGCCTGAAGATCAATTCTGGGCCACCAAATGTAATTGATCCTTGATTCCACTGCCCCCAATGGACAACCAAAAATAACATAATTGTTAATGTTTTTCTTTGTTTTAGGCTACCAGCTTCAGGTTTTGGTCCACTACATTAAAGGCCAAGTTGAGTTTTGGTAATTTCCAAAGTGCCCCCCCAACATCGATTGTAACGGATTTGGTTGATTTCAATTCCATATGAAAGATCATCGAAAAAAACATGGGAAATAATAATAATTTCCATTCAAATGCTCTAATTGTTGTGAAATTTGCTTTCAAAATATCATATAAAAGTGGTTGACGCCCGGGTATCACTTTTTAGAACCGCTAGTGCGAGGCACTAGCGTTCTATGTTCTCCTAATAAAAGACTGAAACCAAATATTTGTGTGCACGCTAATTGTGCTTAAAACTATACATATGATACGGTACTTACCAGCAATTTACTCTCCAATATGTGATCCAACTACCGGGTGGATTAAGATTATGATTTTTCCTTCCATTCCGCAAAAAATCAGTGATATATATGCGCCTCATGGACCAGTCTCTCCGTGTGTTAGCGCGACTGTGAACGAAAGGCGAACGAATGCGAATGGGGCTTGCGAGTTGCGTCAACGGCAGTGTTGGAGTCATACTTCTATGGTTGCGATACATAATATACACGTACTACTGTATAGTATTACCGCACACAGTGACTGCACTACAGTCCCGTATTACCGCACACTGTACTATACAGTCCCGTATTAGGACCTACAACGCTAGTGCTTCGCGCCGAGTTAATTTGACACTTCGAGTTGTAACGGCTCTTTTTGAATGATAACAGGGGTTTTACTTTGTCGTTTGTAATTGTGTATACTTTTCGAGCATGGTGAAGTTATAACTATTAGTTTGTATCGTAATCGTGCAGGTTTTGGTTACTAAAGTTAAGTTTGACCAATACTCAACTATCCCTTTAAGACAATAATTTAGTGTTTTTGACCTGCCTGACTGGGTCACAAAGAAGAAAGTGAATTTCTAGCATTGATTTAACTATGAAATTGGGGAGAATAATTCATCTTAAAGTTAAGAGGCATCAGAAACTTGCACAGCCATGATGTATAGTTTAGGTGGCTTTTTATTCCTAGCAACGGGGAACACAGTAAACCAGTCAAACAGTGATCATGGTAGCATCAATTCAGTAAGTGCCAGTTCCCTGATGGAGAGAATTTTAATTTAACGTTTCCTGGTTTCCATTTACCAAGAAGGAACATTAGTTGATAAATTGACTTAGTTGAATTAATCAGGAATAATGTCACAATAAAACTTTTAACATAATAATTGTCACAGATTTATGAGCATTATTTTGTTAAACATCCTGATAGCTCTATCTGTGATCTTGCTCCTTTTTCCAGGGTGCCCTGTGTACTCTACACAAATTATACAAGTAGTGCATGGTTTGGAGCTGAATACCAGAATATACACCAAAACATTTGGAATTTCTCAAGTGTATTTAGTATTGCACCAAGGTACATCAACCAATATGAACGTTCAATTTCATTGAAATATGACGTCATCATCTACATCTAAAATTTCATAATGAACATGTACATACAATATTGTAGACAATTAATAAAACAAAAACATTTGTTTTGGTTATAAATCTGGGTCTGTGGACACAAATATGTGTAATAATACAAGACACCTGCAATGATGATGCAATCTTACAGAAAGTATACAAAGTTAAAAATGCATAGTTTCACTCTGTTTGGAAATTTTAAAAATCAAATTATTAGAAAAATAGAAGCAAAATAGAAATGGGTTCAAGGTTTTGACTTATGAGCTTTAATTGTGTATAAATGTGGGCTTAGTACATTCAGTGTCGGGGATGGAATCGTGGAAACTCAATATAAAAGTAGAAAGAAACATTGTACTTCCTCATTTGAAATTTTGAATTTATGTCCACAAAGTTCTTCTACAGCTAGACCTTGTCCCCAATACAATAACTGTTGGTTTAGGCAGAGGCTTTGAGGGCTAAAGATTAATTCCAAAGGTAACAGGGTCCTGAACATGTTTAGAGAATAATAGCTAAATTCCTTTCTGACCAACCCTTTGTTTGCTCTGCTAGCTCGTATAGTGTCGTCAGCAGAAAGTAGCAGAGTTGTACCAAATACCTAACTTTGTTGAAAATTTTGTTGCTGTATGACTTGTACACAATATGTACATTGGATTGGAGTATATTATGTTTTATACAGTTGGTACATTACTGGTTTCAGGGGGACATTACATTTCTATTTTGTAAATGTTTGTCTTTGTTGTGAGCACTTTTCTAGAGCCAGACATTTTTGAAGCTAAATGGCCACAAGCTTGTATTTTTCCACTACCCCAGTAATCATAAAACTGAACATTCGCAATTTTGCCACTAAACACTTGTTGACTGAAAGTGTAACCTCACAATCATTCTTTAATATGTGATGTGTATAGATCTATTATATAAAATTGTTTTTATGCTCACTCAAATAATACTCCTGAGAGAGCTCTATGTGAAAAACTGACGGTAGTGTGTACCACTGTATAATTACATTTTACACAATGTCATACACTAAATAACAAGTACTAAGTATTATTGTATTGTGTTCAGAACACTGCTACTCGACTCGTACATTCTGTTTATCAATTGATTTACATCTGGTCAAGGCCCTTCTGAATTGATTTTATTTCTTAATGAAGGATACTTAAGAATGGCTAATTAATGAAAATGCGTAAGAAAAGAAATCCATGTTTTTTTAATAGCTTGGTGAGGTACATACATACATCAGTGCTCAAAATTAGCATAGGCCATAGAACATAGATTACATAACATAAATATATTATGTGCAACTAGAATATAAACGAAAATGAAAAAATGTTGTGCTACTATTCTAAGTACGGTTTACAGTGAGCACTGATAGTAGTCTGAAGGGAAATTGATTTAATAGGTCACAACAAAATGTGACAATGAGAAATATTGATTAGGGAGTGATAGGTGATTCATCTTTACACAGCTCAGGTTGATTTGAGTGGACTATTATATTATTATGCACAGGGCACTGTTGATTAGCCATGCGCATGCTGTACATGTAAACAAGTTTGCTCTTCCGTTGTTTTCCCACACTATCGCTCAGAAACTCTGCATTCATGACACAATATAGACTGTACAGTGTACTAATTCTAAAGACAGACTCACATGTCTTTTTCGCATACTGATTTCTGCAGTGTTCCGCATTAAAAACCCCTTTTTCAGTCACACGGTTGACCTGATGAGTGTAATAATATTATCCTCTCAAATATTGGTGGTCAGCCATAAACTCCCATAGAGATGCTTAATTAAGACATGTACTAGTTCTAGGAAGACAGCCTTACATGTATGCCTTTACGCATACTGATTTCTGCAGTGTTCCACATTAAAAAACCCTTTTTCAGTCACACAGTTGACCTGATGAGTGTAATAATAATATCCTCTCAAATATTGGTGGTCAGCCATAAACTCCCATAGAGATGCTTAATTAAGACAACGCTTAAATATAATTTACCGCAAATACCTCTAGGTTTCAAAATTGCGCAATTGTGCATTGCACATTTTCCAATAATCTTATCATGGATTCATGTATTTTTATTGCTCACTATCAGTATCAGTTCTGCATGTTATTATAACAGGCAGTCACATTATCCGTAAGCTTTTTATGGCAGTAAATTCATCATACATCATGACAGATGTGAATTTTAGTTGCTCTGTGCTATGCATAATTTACAATTAGGTCGGAGCTAGGGAGAGTGAGAGTTGAGGCTTGAGCAGTTGTATGATTCCGGTTTTGGGGCTGTTAAAAATAGCTCCGGGATTCAACAAGCTACAAGTACCTTGGCTATCCCACTAAGCACTTAAGCTACACAATGAGTTAGTTTCAGTGTTATTGTTAGTGTAAGTACATGTACAGTTATGTGTACGGTACATGTAGATCTACAGTATAGGTGGTGCCTCAGGTCTTGGAGGTATAGCGGAAGACATGCTGTTCATAATGGGCTTAGTCCAAATATGTAGATTGACATAATTTGCAGGTCGATACACACAGGTTGTAGCACTTAGCCAATCATTTCTGAAGACACACCTATGGCTACAGTACTTGTAGTCAGGGTAGGAAATATACAGGGGCTGTGGGCGATTTTGGCCCCTAATTTTGAAAATAGCCTCCTGGAATCAGTAGATTAAAATTACCATAGGGTATATCATGTGAAAAATTTCTGGATATCCATCAGATTGGAAAAGTAGCCCCCTAAAATGAAAAATTAATTCATGGAAGGTAGTACTACTACTACTACCAATGTGTGTTTGTATTGCTTTTGTCAGTTATACAGTATGTAAAAAGAACCTGGCATAAAATATTTTATATTGAACACAGTGCCACATTAAAAAAAAATCAACAGCTATAACATCCAACAGCAAATCTGTCTACAAATAAATGTTGAAATGTACATTTAGGAATGCATCTTGGAATGCGGATTTGTAATTTTCTATGTAGGTCAGTGTATTTATTTAACAGTGAACATAATTGTACACTTTGAACATCAGTTGAAATTCCACCCACTTCGATCCAGTACAGTACAGTCTGTACTCTGTTCCTGAGTAAAGTCCATGGATCAAGATAGTCCCACATACTCCCCACATTTCGATCTATTGTGAACAAAATTGATAAACATGCCTTTTTGTTTACATAAGAAATTATATAAACAAGTGAATGCTGGCACGTTTCATGTAATTGTCATACTGTATATGTGCACACTGGACCACTGAGCTATTAAACCTTGCAACTGGTGCAATAGTTCCATGCAAAAATCAAAACACTGCAGTGTACTGTACGTACATGTATGTACATTGAAGGTAGTGGTTTTTAAAAGTGCATTATTTATTGTTACAGTCTACTGTGAGATTCCTAGAAAGAGAAACACCATTGACCTTGCTCACAAATAACTGGCAAAAATATTTGGTGAGATGACTTTGGAATTGCTTTGCCACTAATGCATGGCGGCACCAGGGTTTCAAAAGTGGAAGGGGAGGGGTGGAGGGGGTGGGGGAGAGCAAGCAGGGGGCATGGAAAGGGCATGGAGAGGGCAAGGAGTGGGGGGGGGGAAGAGGGCAAGCAGGGTTGGGGGGGGGGGGAAGGGAAAAAAGGGGCGGTGGAGAGGGCAAGGATTGGGTAAGGCCATGTGAGGGGGAAATGTGAGCAAACAGATGTACATGAAACAAAAACAACACAAACTATTTCTAGGGAAAAGCTTGGGGGGGGGGGGGGTGGGGGGGGGGGGGGGGTGCAAATCACCTATTTCTCCCTGGCGTTGCTGTAACTGTTCACTAAGTAGGATGTAAGGAAGATGTTGAAAATCAGGGTACTTCCGGTCACTACTCCCAAAATCCTCAGTGTGAACATTTACTTTCCCCCCTCAGTCATCAATAGATGTCTGTTATGCTTGTTAGCCATCATACTTTGTACACAATCACAACCTTGTTATAATTTGGTCAAGTACAACCTTGTTAAATTTAAAGTTTGTTCAAGTACATGTCTTAAACATGCTTTCACTTTTACCCCTGACATTTCAATTAGTCTTGGCAAGAAGCTGTGACCTAAGATGACCTTTTATATAAAACTGTCAGTTTCCTCCTTTACCCTCATTACTCGTACACTGATTCACGCACATATTTGTGTGTTCGTTGATATGAACAAATTCATACAAATGTGTGCGGCCTAAGAAGTGTAATTTGTTCAAGTACATGCCCCAAGCAAGCTTTTACCCAGGCTGCCATTTTAGTTATTCTTGTGAAGAAACTGTGACCTCAGATGACCCTTTGTCCATTTCATCCTTAGCTCATTATGCATGTACACATACATGCATACTTCTGCAATTGTTTATAAAATTGCGAACGTTAGATAAAGAGATCTGATATAAAATTAAAATAGAGTGTTTTCTAAAAAGTTTTCCTTTCGTGCAAACCTTCCATGTGTAGTTTTCTTTCAGTCATCAATGGATGGAGTCTGTTTTGCTTGTTACTCGCTAAAGAGGTCATTCACAGCCTTTGCGCAATCAATTACAAGCCTGATGACTAGGACATGTATGCCCCCTAGCAAGCCATTACCACAGCCATTCCAATTAGCACCAGGAAGAAGACTGACCTGAAACGACTTTTAACACTATCAACTTCACCCTTGACCCCTTTATACAATGTACATGTTTGTGCAGAGCTCTAGAATGTAGGGTAGATACTGGAGGTGGTTGTTCAGATTGGTTGACATGTTCAAACCAGTCTCTAGTGGAACAAAATCAAATGCCTTTATTCATATTTGGATGCGGTCTGTAAAATTGATGTTACCAGTCAGAATAGTTCATACATAGATCATCTTGCAGCCTTTGCGCAATACATTGCGAGCTTGATGTTGGTGGTGTAGAATGCCCCCAAGCTATCCATTACCACAGCCACTCCAATTAGCACCAGGAAGAAGACTTGACCTGAAACGACCTTTAGCACTATCGACTTCACCCTTGACGCCATTATTATACAATCTACATGTTTGTGCAGGGCTCTAGAATGTAGGGTAGATACTGGAGGTGGTTGTCCAGATTGGTTGAATGTCTCTTATTATTGAAGAAAAAAAAATGTCTTCATTCATATTTGGATGAGGTCTGTATAGTTGATGTTACTCAGAATAGATCATAATATGGCACTGTTTTTTTTAAAGATGCCAAATGTGTCAACCAACATGGTCAAAATTGAAATTAAGTGTACTAACTTCAAACATGTTTTTTTAACATTGACACAACTTATATTTTCGTGAAATATAAATATCTGGGCTTAATCTATCCCCAATTCTGCAAAATATCTATGAACATTTAGGATTTCCTGTATTTAAAAGAAAAATATTATAATTTTCACATTGCCATACTAAAATCCTACTATTCCAAATGGCATTACAAATAATACAAATAATTAAAGTGGGCTTCTGACATCATGTGTGCCATTTTGGGGGCTTCTGTTTCTTAAATTTTAGTTTTTAGGTCATTTTAAAGTGAAAAATAGCCTTAAAATTTGGATTTTGCAATTTGAAGTTTTTATAATGCAAATTTTTTTTTACTGTTGTTGGTTCAAACTTATTGTATGGAAACAATACATGATAGGACATATTTACATGATATAAAATTGGAGCAAGACACTTGCAAAAAAAATTCAAATTTGATTCTTGTATGTGTTTCGGACGTTACACATTGTTAACATTTACCCTTTTTTCACACTTCTATGACCAGTTGTGGTTTAAATCTTTGCTGTTTTGGAATATTTAAATACAGAAAGTATATGTTTAGATGTAAATCTATCCAAATTCTTCTTCGAAATGGTCAAATTAACTTCATAGCACAGAAAGGGGTCTTCTATCAACCATATATGACATTATACATTACAGTACATGTAAATTTGATTTATCTATAATTATGTTCAGATCTCCAAAGTAGAGACAATTTTAAGGGTTTTAGTGAAATTATGAAGTACCTAGTACTACAATAAGTTACTACAATTTGAGAATTGTGATCTATAATTTATTGTAGCAAAGTTGCATTATGTTATGACATACCCTATTTTGTTTCGGACGTTACATGGTGTTAACATCACTTCAAAACATATCTTAACTCGCTTTGTTTGCATGATTTTGCAAGCAAAACCCATAAATATGTGCATTAATTGAACTCCCAAGGAAAGGGATAGTGAATGTAGTCCATATTGATAGACAAAATCCAAGATTTTGTACAAATATTACATGCAATTAGAAACTGTTATTATATACAGTCAAAGGATGATCGATGTGACTTTCAAGAGTTTCCTTCATCATTTTACAAAAGATAAAAGTATATGTATTGTACAATGACATACATTGTATATGATTTAAATTTTCCATTTTCTTATTTTGATAAAATATGAAGCTCAAACTAATATTATCAAACTATTATCGAAAATTAGAATAACTGTCAGAAATGCATTACTGATCAATATGATATTAGCAAAACCTCAAATTCAAGTTATAATGGCACATGTACAGTACACTTGTATGTACCACATAAGGTTACAGTCAAGAAATTATATTTGTTCCAGCAGATATGGTTATATTTTTCAAAGATAGTTGACTTGCACAAAAATGTAATTGATCATAAACCAGTAATGTTCTGGAAATTGTCTTAAGAATATGATAAGGAATTATCTTGGTGTACATGTACCTATAGTTTACATGGCATATGCCATATAGTATTTCAAAAGTAACTTTTGTTTTAACATGTGGATTTTTTTAATACAAATGATTAACATTTTAATTATTGTCAGTAAAACATGTGGATCAACGCAGATTATTTTCTTCTTATCAAGTTTAAGTATGGAAAAACATATTTTGCAACTAATGAATGATACCAGAAGAGTAAATTTAGCATAGTTATACTGTACTTTTGTATACCACTAAAAGGCTTTGTTAATGAAAATGTCTATATTTCCACTAAATGAATAATGAAACAGAGACTTAACATTTGTTTCTTATAGAACATTATAAAGGCAATCAACCTAATAATGCATTTGATGTGATACAAAAAACAAAATCAGTATACATGTAGTTCTGTGTACTTTACAACATGAACAATTATGGGGCAAAAATAGCAATTCCTCACATGTTATAAATAAAAGTTCCTTCCCAGAGACAAATAACTGATCATTTATTTTTCAAAACACTTTTGCTGGAGCAGGAAGCATATAGATCATGAAAAATGTAGATAATACTTTTTTAAATGTTCCAAATTGAATTTGTTGTGCAATCAAAATGTGTGTTAACACCATTTGTAACGTCCGAAACGAGCTCACAATACCATACAAAAGATTCTGTAAATGGTTAACAAAATACAGGAGTTGTTGCAGCAGGTAGTGTTTCAGTTCCACAAAAGAAAGGTTATTGTTCTAAGTAGATTAGTCATATCATTCACTATGTCAAGTGTCTTGTAAAACTTTAGTGGTTACAAATTAGCTGAGAAAAATCGATGAAAAATTGGTGAAAATGTGGATTTGGGGCAGACTAAGCATCTAAATGTTGTTAAAGCATCATGTATTTTGATGATTATGTTTCATTTACTTGATCTAAATAAATAATAATAACCATATATTATCATTTTGAAAATAAATGCACCAAAATATCAATTTTGTGTTAACAATTACCCCATGTAACGTCCGAAACACATTTGTTTACATTGGTTGATCTCAAACATTTGTTTTGGCAATTAATTACCCAATTCATGTGTAAATTTGTTTTAAAATGAATACTATTTTATATTATGATGATTGATTCATATAATGTGCCCTTTCCTGTGACTTATGAGCTTATAAGTTACATTTTTTGTTTCGGACGTTACATTTGTTTCGGATGTTACAAATGTTAACGGAAAGTTAATTTTGAATATATAATCATAACGCAATGAGCTATTACATTTTTTTTTTCTGTGATGGGAAGGTACATCAAGTCTCTTCAAAACTGAGATAAATAATTGTTTGTGTTATCCCCCTTTTAAAAATTATTTCTAAAGAAATATTGTTTCGGACGTTACAAAATTGTTAACGGAAAATGAGAGCATGTGTGCATTTCATGTTTTGTTTTTTTTTAATCGCTGGCTTAAGAAATCAGTCATTTCCCTTTTAGGCAATATGATGAGGAAACTGTTAGTTCAATTTTCATACTGATATCATTTCAATAAATTATGATACTGGTAGGGGTAATGAGGGGTTAAATTGTTAACGGAGGATGTAACGTCCGAAACACCAATTTTGATGACATTGTACTGTCAAAATATTACTTTACATATTAAGCGCCGTTAATTTTCTGAAAGTTTAACTCACACTCGTTCATAATTTTCAACAAATAAAAAAAGAAAAAAATCTGTTAGTGTTTTTTTATACCTGAACATAATTGAACCCATTTTTGGTTGACAAATTTCCGTTAACAATTGGCCCTTTAGGGTTATCTGACCTATATAAAGGGAAGTCCAAATATTTTCGTTAAGGTATGGGAGATCAATCTAGGTGGATGCTATAAGAAAATACAAAAATAAGTTTTCAGTTCAGTATGTTTTTAAAAATACAGGCCCTCAAAGTGCCATTAAGCCTTTTGGCACCTTTAAAAAAACCAGAGCCATATATCAATCACAGCCAGTGCGCAATACATTACAAGATTGATTTGGTGGTGTAGAATGCCCCCCCCCCCCCCCCCCCAAAGCAAGCCATAACCACAGCCACTCCAATTAGCACCAGGAAGATGACTTGACCTGAAACGACTTTTAACACTATCAACTTCACCCTTGACCCCTTTATACAATGTACATGTTTGTGCAGAGCTCTAGAATGTAGGGTAGATACTGGAGGTGGTTGTTCAGATTGGTTGACATGTTCAAACCAGTCTCTAGTGGAACAAAATCAAATGCCTTTATTCATATTTGGATGCGGTCTGTAAAATTGATGTTACCAGTCAGAATAGTTCATACATAGATCATCTTGCAGCCTTTGCGCAATACATTGCGAGCTTGATGTTGGTGGTGTAGAATGCCCCCAAGCTATCCATTACCACAGCCACTCCAATTAGCACCAGGAAGAAGACTTGACCTGAAACGACCTTTAGCACTATCGACTTCACCCTTGACTCCATTATTATACAATCTACATGTTTGTGCAGGGCTCTAGAATGTAGGGTAGATACTGGAGGTGGTTGTCCAGATTGGTTGAATGTCTCTTATTATTGAAGAAAAAAAAATGTCTTCATTCATATTTGGATGAGGTCTGTATAGTTGATGTTACTCAGAATAGATCATAATATATCAATCACAGCCAGTGCGCAATACATTACAAGATTGATGTGGTGGTGTAGAATGCCCCCCCCCCCCCAAAGCAAGCCATAACCACAGCCACTCCAATTAGCACCAGGAAGATGACTTGACCTGAAACGACTTTTAACACTATCAACTTCACCCTTGACCCCATTATACAATCTACATGTTTGTGCAGAGCTCTAGAATGTAGGGTAGATACTGGAGGTGGTTGTCCAGATTGGTTGAATGTTCAAACCAGTCTCTCTTACCCATGTCTCTGTTGATAAAAATCAAATGTCTTCATTCATATTTGGATTTTTTCATGAGGTCTGTGAAATTGATGTTACTCAGAATAGATCATAGATCATATCAATCACAGCCTTTGCGCAATAAATGAAAAGTTTGATGTTGGTGGTGTAGAATGCCCCCCAAGCAAGCCATTACCGCAGCCACTCCAATTAGCACCAGGAAGAAGACTTGACCTGAAACGACCTTTAGCGCTATCAACTTCATCCTTAACCCCATTATACAAAGTAATACATGTGAATAGCCTTTTGAAAAGGCCTGTCTCGTCTGAGCTGAGTTGAATGCACGGTATAGTATGCATTATGCAGGAACGACTGGAGAGCGCGACTACCATGCACAATCTCTTGCCGAGGGGATCGCACGCGACTTCACCACTCGCCGGATAGTCTCCATCACGCGTTCAGTCGTTCCTGATCCTGCATGCAGCGCAGCCATTGCTTGCTTGAGACACGAAGCCTTGCTAAAAGGCTAGTATGTGAAGAGCTCTGGAATGTAGACTGGAGATGGTTGTTCAAATAGGTTGACTGAACCAGTGGTGTGAAAAGAAAAACATTGATAATTTGTTTTTTTGGTATAAACAATTTTTTATGTTTTATATTATAAACTCTTCCCACAGAGTTAATAAATTACCACCACATATAAATTATAAGTTATAGCGGACAATTTGTACGTAATTCTCCCCCTGCACTTGCTAAAGGGTGAAATCTTAACTGAACAAAAATGTATGCTAAGGGTTAATGTGATTTAGCTTCAAAATGCCAAAAGTGCCCCCCACCCAAATACAAATATGTTAATTAATGTTAAATAACATTTGAGAGTCCTGTTTTAATTTCAGTGCAGGCACGCTTAAAAAGTAACCTCTGAAAATAATATTACATTATTCCCTAGACTTGACCTTGAATGACACAGAGAGCTATCAGTGTCACCCTCTGAAGCCTGCAGGTCAAAGGTGATTGTTTGTGTTAGATTGAATGGTTGGTCTAAATTGAGTTACCTTTGATTGAATGTAAACCTACAATTCAAACAACAGAGATGCATTAAATAACAAATTTGCTACACATCATACATTCATGAACCAGTCGTCAGATTTGTAGCATACAGTACATTGTTAGAATATGGGTTGTAGCACTCTTGAAAATCTTGAATAATTTCTGTCACTTCCTTATTTTCCAGTGCCCAGTATCATAACTGTATGATTGCTAGTGTATGTCCTGTATATATGCAAAAGAGGTGAAATATACATTTACTTTTAGCAAAGCACTTGACACATGTGCTTGTGAAGTATTCTTTACTCTTTACGGTGTAGCACTTCAAACAGTGCCCTCTATACCCCAACACATGTGCAGCTTGCGGTAGGATTAAATCTGGTTCATGGCCTTTATTGGGGTGGGTATCGTGGTTTATGTTCGCCTGGCCCCATATTCATGAAGCCCTGCTAGCTTAGTTCCTTGCTTAGTGTATTTTTGATGTGCAGTTTGTTGAGCAACAAACAGTTTTCCTAGTCCCCAACTAGGGTCAACTGGGTACGCCTTAGGTACCTACTAAGTTAACATTCATTAACAACTAAAAGACCTTGCGTATAATTCTTAGCCACGTCATTCAAAATAGACTTAGCAAGTAACTAAGCTAGCAGGCTTTCATGAATATGGGCCCTGGTCTACACTCAGTTGGTCTACAACTCATTTGGTCTACTACCTGATGCCTTTAACTTCAATTTCCCCAACTCCAAACACGATTCCCTAACCCAAAACCTAACCCTAACCCTAACCCTGACCCTAATCCACACCCCTAACCCTAATCATAATCCCTAATGATAATCATACGCCCCCAAATTTATAATTGTCTAGTAGACCAAATGGGAGTAGACCAAATGGCTGTAGACCAATCGGCAAGTTACCAGTATCGTGAGGGTTACATTTCTGACATCAATGTTACACAGCCTGTCTCCTCCTGTCCCGACTTATGCTAATCACAGCAGAACATAGTCTCGGCTCAGGTGTTCACATGGTGTAAAAGGGAAAGCAGGCCGCATTTAATGTTCAAAACACCTTTGCCTACTGCATCAACCCAGCGGCAACTGCCTTTTAAAAGTTAAAGCTGGTATCATGAGGGTTAATGGGGATTGCAAAATGTAGTAGGAAACAGGTTAACTATCTCTCACTTAAACATTACACGGCCCATCCTCTCCTGTCACGACTTCACAACAGAACATAGTCTCAGCTCGGGTGTTCACATGGTGTATAAGGGGAAGCAGGCCTCATTTAATGAAACACCTTTGCCCATTGCACACATTAACCCTGCAGCAACTGCCTTTTAAAAGTAAAATCTGGTATCATGAGGGTTTTAGGGGATGGCGAAATGTAGTAGGAAATAGGTTAAATGTCTTACACTTTAATAGTACACGGCCCATCCCCTCCTGTCCCAACATGTGTTCACATGGTGTAAGAGGGGAAGCAGGCCTCATGTTCAAAACACCTTTGCCTATTGCACACGTTAACCCAGCCGCAGCTGCTTAAAAAAAGTTAAAGATCCACCCAGAATATGAATTACACTTGAAACGAAAATAGCACGGGTATGTGATATACTGTACATTTGACATCCTAAAAGAAGCATTATAATTTTGATAGTAATGGAAACACAATTTTCATTACAGTGCTCATGGTCAGATACTAAAATTTCCTTGTGAACGTAAACAATTTAGTCATCTTACATTTGCTTTCGTTTTACTCTTGTCTTGCCCCAAATCAGCTTTTTGAATCATGTTCAGGCTAATGATTAGCAAGTGAAAAGGTTGGCCTGAAGCAAGTTTCTATAAACCACCAATTTTTGTCTCTAGAGACAAATGTATCTAAATGCACCCAATAACGATTTCATGAGTCATGTGTGAACATGAGGTTTTTCAGCCTGCAGTGGCTGACTTGACTGTCAGTTGTGCTGTCTGATATCGCCAGGCACTGACAAGGTATGTTAAGTTTAGTGAAAATATTAACTTAAATCACGTTCTAAATGCTGCTTCTGAAGTAGACAAGTGTTTAAACGCACCCAATCATCCCAATGACGTTTTGAGAGACACGACATGTGTGAACGTGAGGTTCGTCAGCCATGCAGTGGCAGACTGTCAGTGCTGCAATCAGATATCACTAGCGGATAATGAGATGAGAATATTAATTCCAGTGAAAATATAAGCTTGCAACACATTTCTAAATGCTGTTTATAAGGTCAACAAGTGTACTAAAAGTGTAAGACGCTCCAACTCATCCCAATGACGTTTTGAGAGACATGTGTGAACAGGCGGTTAGTCAGCCATGCAGTGGCAGACTGGACTGTCAGTGGCGCAATCAGACATCACCAGGCAATGACGAGATAGGAATGTTAATTCAAGGGAGCTTTATTATTAGCACCCAGTCGGGCTTTAGAATTACCCAGTGCACCATTTGCCTAATGTTGTTCTTGTCTGTAACTGAGCTTAGTTCAGTTGTGCTGAATTAATGCACTAGGAATGGGATCATATACTGTACTCCCAATATTTGCATTGCTTACCTTCCTGTATCAAGGGAGGACATCTGGCTGGAATTAAATGAAACAACATGTTTCTCTGTATTAATGGACCGTGACATAGTATTTACCAGCTATGTACACGTGTAAATTATCCTCTTCACGTTATTTTCTGCCAAAATTACAATATTAGTAAAAGCTCAGACCACCATTTGCTTTGGTCGCTTTATATTTTTCTTGTCTTTTTCTGTGCTTAATTATATTGAAGTTAAATTGCGCAGGCGCTGCATTATATATTGATTACATTACTTGCCTACAGAATGTACACTTACTGTACATATTTCACAAGGACATAAGACTGATATGAAGTGGATAATAATATTTTGTCTTTCAAATTAACCCTTTTCAATCCTTATGAGGCTACTTTTCAAGCTCACCTCCATGAAAACAGCAGTCTGATTTTGTTTGTACATTATACTTGCCTGGGGGGGGGGGGGGGGGGGGGGGACTCTTGATTTCTGGGGATCCTTATTGACATTTTTAGGACCAAATCATCATTTTCACTGCCTTTGGTAGGAAATTGTACAATGCATTTAATGTATGTAATGTAATAGGATGAGCTTAGTGATATTTTTAGTATTGAGAGGGGTAGTTCAGATTGTATGATAGTGCGTGCATTGATTATGCAATGCCAGAAGGAAACAAATATTATTGGCCTGGTCAGGCAAGAAGAATAAAGACTCATCACATTTGGCTCGTATGACCGTCTGATGCCATAATTGGGTGGCCCAGAACGAAGAAAAAATATTCGAAACTCTCCTCATTTTGGTTGCCCAGTTTTGGTGGCACCGTAGCTCATTATAATTTGATGGCATTGCGCATTGTGATTTATGAATCTAAACCACCTTTAAAATGCCAACTTGCTGAATGTGTGCTCTAAAGGCCATGTATGTACTTTGTCTTTCATCTCTGGTAGTCACCTGTTAGCAGTGAAGCTTGAGATGAAGTCAGCCATTGCTATAGCAACCAGGGAAAGCATCAGCGAGGCATGGTCTCTGTGTGGGCATTTTAGGGTTGGTAGAACCTAGAAATGGCTATGGATTGTTTGGATTGCACATTTGCAATGTTCATTCTACATGAAAAGAACCTGGGTTACTTTGCCGTCATGTGCAAAACATTATTTGGATATATAGGAAATAATTTGCATAATGTAAGTAGGCTTGCAAAGTATTATTTTTAAATATCATGCAAAACAGGTTAGTTTTAGCTAAGATATGAATGGAAATAAAAAAGAAAAGAAAATCTATTTATCTTGATAATATTTGCCACAACAATGATATAACCAGGTGACCAGGTCATTAGACATGAACATTAGAAGCAAAACAAGTACTGATATTTCACCTTTGAAATAACTTTGATGATTTGCAAAGATTTCAACAATACAAACTACTATTTTAAAAATTTTCCCTGTAAAAATGTAGGTTTCAAGAACTGTTGTTTTAAGGTGTCCCATTTAGGTTATTTCTAGACATTCATTGAGTGCCCTTTTGAACATCATATTGCTGATTAACTCAAGGACATAATGTATATTTTGTGTTTACTGTTTATGATTAGGATGATTAACTGGGTATTAATCATTGTTGGCTTTGAACTTGATGGGAGGCTAATTATAACCGTGAATGAATTCACAAGTGGAGTGTCATCATATCAAGTGTCAATGCCATTTAAAAGACATTGTTAGGGTGCTTTAGGGCGGGGTCTAAATTGGGCATTGAGGATTGAATTAGGTGAGGGGGAGGGTAATTATACAAAGCAAAAGACATAAGAGGGGGGCGGGGTGGGGGGGGGGGGGGAGTCTTCCTAAACTGGGCTTTGGGGCGTCGGATGCAGGGGAGGGGATCATGAAAGAAGAATATTGTACAAGTGAGGGTGAGCGTGAGAGCTGAGAATTTAGATGGGGGATGGGGGTCCTACTAAATTAGGCATGGGGAGTGAAGTGAGGGGGAGGGGATTATAAATATTTAAAAACCCCATAATACTTGAGCTTAGGAAGAGAGAGGTAGAGAGAGTTCATACAAAAGGAGGGGTCTCCTTAAATTGGACAGGGGGTAGTGAGGTGAGGGGGCAGGGGTTGGGTTCATAACTGAATAACATGACACAGAATGTAATTATGCGAGAGAGGGAGAGAGAGTTCAAAAAGGGGAGAGGTCATTCTTAATGGGGTGTGGGGGTGAGGTGCTTAGGAGTGAGGTGAGGGGGAGGGGGGAAGGGGGTTCATGAATAGAGAACATGATGTCTGAGCTATTTAAAGCTTTAGAGATGGAGAGAGAGAGTAGAGAAAGAAAGAGGGAGGGGGTCCTCCAAATTCCTCTTTATGTACCTGAAGAGCAAAGGGCGCCTGGATGATGCCTGCTGGAGATGACATTCTTTCCGCCGTGCCATCGCTGACAGATGCGTAGTGACGACTTGATTGAATCATCGCGCATGGCTGGCCGCGCACTGTGTGTTGAAGCCAGTTACAATTTTGTTGTTTTTTGTCTTGGCCCCCCTGTGAAGAACGAAGATGCCCCACTATCATCCATCATCTGCATGTACATGTAATGCATTGTTGTATGATGAATAATCGTTTGCTCTTTTATACCTTCATTACATCAGTAGAACTTGGGTGTGCCTACATCTAGCAGCCAGAAGCACAATTTGTTCGCAAGTTTTTGCAATTTTCTGTTTGTTTTAGCTTATCGAAAGGACTCAAAATTCACTCGACATGGATCGCGGATGCGTACTCGTTGCCATACCGTACAGTTTTTACTTATACCTAATTATTTGGAGCTATAGCAGTGATCTCCATGCAATCCCCTTGGATTAATTAGAAATGGATTACATCGATGCATAGAAGGCCGCCGAGAGTCTTGTTTCATTAGGAGCTATGCAAGATCTCTGCGCTCATCAACAACAGCATAAAACTTTCAACACATACATGTTTACTTGTGTGGATCTATACAAGAGATGGACTGAGATTCCACCCTTGTTTTTAGAGGATAAACTTGTGTTTTAATTTCACTTATTGGAATTGAGTCCAGATAGTCTGTTCCACTGCTGATTGATAGATCAAATTGATAGATCAAATTGATAGATGCTTGTCGGAGTTTGTTGAACATTCTGTTGCTTCATAATTCACAAACATTGGTATATCGTCATCTCTGGTATCTGTGGGTGTCACATTGTGGATGAGAGGAAGACGTTTCAATGGCCAAGGGATATGTAAGGTTGTCTTTGGTCTTCTTTGGAGTTCTTGTTGGTTATCTATGCATTTTGGACTTTTCTTGATTGAAGCATCATTTGGATTTTGGAATCATGGATTGTTATCCCCTTGCTGACTATTTACTGTATATGGAATGCCATGGATTAAGTTTTCATTCCCATTTTAAGTTCTCATTCTCATTATAATAAACTGTATCCTTCATCATGAAATGTTTTCTTTGAATCGTGTTCTTTCATAAGGAGTGTTTGTGGAATCATGGGACCATTTAAGGATTTTCTTGCTTCGCTTGCATTGTTGGACCTTTTTCGAGATGTCCTGGTTTTCTTGGTTTTGTTCTGGTATGATTCTTGGAAAGTCATGAGACATTATAAGCATGCCGCATGGTATTAGAAAGTTGTATCATTCATGTTATAATGGATGCTTGATTGATTTGTTGACTAAATTCCTTGATAAATAGGAAATAAAACAGAAATGACTACAACTTTTAGTTTCTCATTCAATTGATCAGATTCAGATCCCTAACAAATTGCTGGTGTAGATCTGCAAAAATGTGTTCAATTCGAGGGGGGGGGGGGGGATGGGGGTGGTGAATTGATCGATAATTCCTGCTTAACAATCTACAGATCTACTTTAGCTCTATGTCAGTGCTAACAAAGTATGTTTTTACTGCACAAATATACATACAGTACATATTAATTCAAGCATAATTACGTGAACATCAGGATTCATCATTGGTTGTAATTGATTGTGCATCTGTTTGACTCATCAAACATGAATTCATGTTCTAACATACTCATACTGACTACTCATACTGACTACTCATACGGACTACTCATACGTACATGATGCATGAAAGCCCTGAATCCATGTATGCCACATACACATTACACACATACGGTTGCTGCTTCCTGACAGATGATAACACTAACTGTATTTAATCAACATCTTAGAAACTTGAACAATATTAGATGTGGGCTTTGAAACCTTTTTTCAAATATTTGCTCATTTGGGCCAGTATATTTTTCAAAAATATTTGTTCTAAATAATTAGTTTTGGTAATCATCTACTGTTCATACTGTACATACTGTACATAATGCCAATTATGTTCTTGTTGCTGTTAGCTAGTCAAAGTTTAAATGTCTGTTTGTTTGTTTAACTTGTTAAATGATGACACACGCAGTACCCCGGGGTACCGTTGTACCCCGGTATCCTGCATTGTGTAGCGCCATCTTGTGTCCACTCAAAGTACAACCGTATTGCGTTGTGCATGCAGTGCAGCGCGCGCTTGTATGCACGCTATACCCCGGTACAGCCCTAAAAAATAAACAAATAATTAAACAAAATGGCGGATTTTCGTTTGGTACCCCAGGGTACCATTTATGTCATCAAATGCTAAATTCACTTTTATCGCTAGCTTCTTTTTACACATTAACATAAAATTGGCACTTACTCACTAACTGTAGTATGAAATATAATTAATGTAAACAACATTAAGGACAGATTAATAGTTGACACTTTGCACAATTAACATGTATTTATTTGGTTTTAGAAAAATCTTTGTCTTTATTTGAGCAATAAATAGGTTGCTGCCTTGCTGGTAGATCATTACTTGTGAATGATCAATGTTTTCTGGAAAAAAGACTTACATAATTTTGATTGGAGAGCTTACTAGATCTTGATCCGGCTATTTATAGTCCTGTATTGAGACGGTTTGTTTTATGTTTAGACTTTAGAATCAAATCAAAGATGTTTAGAGGTATGAACTTGGCCTACTCTGTTGCAAGGAAATGTACTCTAACATAAGTGTTAGATGATTGTCTTCATTATTCTGATTTATGATGATATATTTTAAAAATTGATATCGTCATCTGCAGGCTATCGCACATTGAAGAAACCTGCAAAATGCAAAGTTGAATGACAACACTCATTCATGTGGAAATTCTCCATGCATGGAGATAAATCATATTGATATGAATTCAAAATTCATGCTTGGGGAATGCTCAGAATCGATGAGAGTTTTGACTTCGACACTTGTACAAATCTGATGTGGAAAGAATACAAACTGACAAAAATCATTGTAAAACTGTACTATTTGCAATCACTTGATGAAAAAAAGACAAATAGCAGTCACTAAGTGAATAATTGCTGTGAATTGACCATACAATACTTGATATTGTCACATATTGATACAAAAGAAAACTTCTTTTTATCAATATTGGAATATTGTTCAGAGGCAGTGAGAGAATAATTGAGGAGGCTTAGCAGTAAAATTGTCATAAGTTTATGGAAAAAAGAATTCTGTATGAACATGAAAATATTATTTAGGGGCAGTGATTGAATAATTGCCGTGGATTGACCATAAAAATCAGTTTGATGAGCATCGCTGATCAAGTTTACAAGGACTGGCAATTAATTTTGTTCCAGCACCACTGCACCCAGGACAAATTTTGCCCAAGGACAGTTTGATAATAATTTTATTGAAGAAGCAGTGATTAATTGTGATCACAGCACCATGATCTCAGCTGGTTCTAGCCTCAAGGTCCAGTTGGGGGTAGAGAAGGGTGCTACGTATGCCACCAACTCACGCAATGCTAAGGTCCAGGCTCGGAGACAGGCGAGGAAACAGGAAAATGCTGTAAGCAGTCTGTTGGAAAAGACACCAGAATCAGTGCAATCAATTAGTACAAGTTCATTTGTTTTTATATTGCAATTTGTATTGATTTGAATCGAATCAACTTTCAAACAGACCAATATCTTGTGTGTTATGTGTTGTAGGTAGTGTGTGTCTCCTTATGGAGTAATATTTTAGAGCAATGTTTATTTTTACTTCCAAACTTTTGTGTCAAATGTATGTCCTCTTGTGCTTTACAGCGTTGCTTGTATCTTTTTAGCTTAGTTCGGTTGTAGATTCTATTTCAAGATAGAGTTTGTCACAGAATCCATGATTTTAGACTTTGGTGATATTTAAGAATTTTGTTCACTGTTGAGAATTATGTGATTTGATATAATAAGCAGAGATTTTCCTATCACTTTCCAATCATCAAGTGAAGACTTAATTCTTCTAGATCATGTGGTTCTTTAATAAGTCTGTCTGGATTCAAAGGCTTGATAATTTTTGGATTCAGTGCAACATGTCTGCAAGCATTTCAGTTCTTCTAGATCGTGTAGAAAGTCTGTCAGGTTTCAAGGGCTTGATGACGTTCTCAGATAAATACAATGGTTCTGAAAGCATCTCGAGTATTCTTAGAACAACATTAATTTTGTAGATTGTGTAAAAAGTCTGTCAGGTGTCAAGGGCTTGGTAATGATAGGGTTAAACGCAACGGGTGGAATTCACAAAGGAGGTTTGTAGGAGGTTTGTACAAACCATGGTTTGACCATGGTTTACATCTATGGAATGCCATTTGTAAACTGATGGAGAAAGAATGTAAACTCCTTACTTGTTAACAATGTTGATTTACAGTTTACTTGTATATGAGCAGCATTCCATAGATGTAGACCATGGTAAAACCATGGTTTGTACAAACCTCCTACGAACCTCCTTTGTGAATTCCACCCAACAGGTCTGAAAGCATCTCGGGTATTCTTCTAGAAAGCAGCAGGTAGATGTACAGCAGTAATGCCGGATGAGAGTGAGAAGGGCATTAAGTCAATTTTCTGCAAAATTGGGTTAAATACAAAATGCATACCATCTTGATGGTCCGAGCCTTCTCTAGTATGATACCAATTTGATAGATGTCAGTGGTTTCTTATTCTCTAAAAAAAATGAAAGAGATCTAAATTTGGCTTCTTCAAGGCTCCCAAACTTTATGGCCCGGTCAGATATCAACGGATAGTGGAAACGAATGCCCAACGAATAGAAAATTTGCGAAATGAAATTATCCGGTGATGAAAGTCTTCTCCATTGATTTATGTACAAAACATAGAACAACGTACATCACCGGACAAGGAACGGACAAGAAACGCATACGAACGGAGACGAACGGATGGAAAATTTAGCTCTCCGTTTGACGTCCGTTTACGCAATCCGTTGATATGTGACCGGGCTATTAAGCATGATTATACAAAGTGCAAAAAGTGACGTAGTGCCCTTCTTCTTCTCAACCAACAAGTAAATTGTATACACAGACCTATACATGTATGTTGTCTGGAAGGTTAGATAGATGAGATCCGACACTGATGGTAACTGAGAAGACAAGAAACCAATCGCCTCCTGCGAGGCTTCAAGGGGTTGATATATATAGTTAGGATTAAATGCAACCTGTAAACAGGTCAGGTATGCAGGGCCTATAGTCTTAGATATATATATGTATTAACACTACACACATGTTTGACTGTGTATTTGAGGAGTGTTTCCCTGGTGGGGTTCATTTGTAAACAAAATAATTATCCCGTTGGAATCCCATTTTCTTTGCCTTCTTTTAATCACAATATATTTCTGGTCAGTTTCCTTATATGTTTGAATCAAAATAATTATAGTGTATTGACATTAACAAATAAGATTTGATTCAAATGACCTTTACGGTTGTTTTGAACTCCTCAAGATCTCAACCCTGTTTACCAGAAAGGTTAGATACAGTGGCTTAGCATGTCCGGACTGATTAGGGGAAGGGGGGCACACTCATTGTATTTTGTATTTCTTAATTTGTTGAGGATTTCCCTTTGTTAAATGTTTTTGTGTAGCTTTTGTCTAATTGTTGGACGGGGCATGTGCCCCTCATGACCCCCACCCCCCCAATGGCAGCTACTCCACTAGTTAGATACATGAGATCTATCAGAAACTAACAGTAACTGAGAAGACTGAAACTAATACTAAGCCTTCCAGCATTGATGTGTATATTGTGCAATGCCAGTTTCAGACTCGGTTACATTATTTTCTTTGTAGGCTTATCACCACATTGTTTTAGTGAAAGCTAGACATGGCTTAGGTTCAAGATTAAAGCCAAATGACAGTAATGGGAAACGCCCCACACACAAAAAATGAAAAATATGTTTTTATCACCAACCATGTGAAAGAATATCATATTTTATCTGTAATTTAGATTTGGGCCAAAACTGCGTTGAAATTTAATATTTGAGCAGTAAAATGTTCAAAATAAAAACTGTCAATGCATTGACACAATTAAACCGCATTATTGCAGCTGCGTGCAATGCCTAGATGGTAAATGCTGCACCATGTGCGCTCCGCAGGCGAACGAGCGTATAGCTACGCCGGCGTGCCCGGGCAATAGGGCAAGTGCTAGTGTCAAGCCCTGCGTTAGTGTTAGTGTTAGTGTTAGTGTTAATGGTAGGGATAGTGGAAGGGTAAGTGTTTGGGTTAAACAGTCTTTGTTGCCCCTTGTAAAATTTAGAGCAGAGCAATTTTCATGAAACTATTTCAGACCCATAATTAATTCGCTGCGATTGTCTGCATTATGGTGTTTTATGCAGAATACTGCATCTATGGTACACATTTTGATGAAATTATTATTTTCTTTTATTTTTTACTGAGTATACAAATAATAACACTTTTTATTTGAGTTTTGTATGATGTGTGATAAGCTTCAAAAAGTATTTGTAAAATGAATGTAGATGTTCTTGCGATGAAACATGTTTTTAAGTGATAACCTGCGGCCTGTGCAATAACCGGCAATAGTGTGCGCACAGTTTCCTGCGATTGAATTATGGCAGACAATCACAGGTGTGAGACGGTAATGCACTTCCTATAGGAAGGAATTGGTGAAGTCATTTTCCCCTTGATAATAAACTAATAAAGATTGTTCAACATCTTGTGAATTCAGAAGCATTCCATGCAGTGGGAGAGTTACCAGGGACTCCTGACAATAATAGCCCCCAAATGTTTTAGAGCCTGCAAAAAATGACAACTTATTAACTAGTGTTAAATTTGAGTTCAGAAATATTCCATTCGGTGAAAAAGAACAAACTTAAATGTCCTTAAAAAAATAAGCCTTCATAAATAATCAAAGAGTTCAATGTTAATTTAGAAATATTCCCTTGTAGTTACAAAATATTGTAAAAATGACTGTAATTTCAAACTACCCCCTGAACATACTGTGTCAGTTTTTTCCTGAAACCAGGAGGTTGTAAGAACTACAATTGTTGTTTCTGCTACGTTATGTGTGAATTGTGTATTGTTGCATTGTTGCATATATTTTGTCTTCAAATCATGTTTTTATGTTTTTTTCATGTATTGTGCATCTTCTATTTTGTTCAGATTCATGTATCTTGCTGAATTTACATACATCTTGATTTGTCTATTTGAAGTGGAAAACTGCATTAATACTCTATCAAAACCTTGTTAATGGTTTAATTGTTTTCATGTTGTATTTAAATCATAATGATGACAGAGACACTTTCTCTAAAAGAATGTTCTTTGTAAATGGTTGTTCCTATCATTAGTATACTTCTGTGAGATGCTATCGCTGTGATCTATTCATGATTATACATTGTACATATGTATGTACAGTCAAGCCTGTCTTAGGCTGTTTTAGGATAGTGGCTATCTAAAGTGATCCACTGCCAAGATAAATATTGTTGTGGAACCTGTCTACAGTGGCCACTTTTCTTGTTTTCCTTGAGTTGTCACTATACACAGGTTTGACTGTGGGTATGTTATGGTATTCTTTTTTGTTGTTGAATTATTTCTTTGAATTAACCAAATGTACATTATTATCTCCCCAATCCGCATTTGTCCTATTCAGGCCAAGTCTGATGACCAGCTAGCTCATGAGAAGGCATGGCTGGATGCGGAGAGGGTGTGGCTGGTGCATCGTGGGGGATTCTCAGCCGCCAAGCGCCTGGCCGCGATGTCCAATGGGAACCAGGCGACCTCTGAGGACAAGGTCAAGGTCAAGATGGACCATAGTGAGGACATTCTAGATGTGGATGAGGAGGATGTGGAAAAGGTAAGGAAAAAGACCTACTTTTACTACTTCATTTAAATTGTTTAAATATGGGGTCCTCATTTAATAAAATGTTTAAAGGCACTTTATGTATAAGGCAGGGCTAAAAAATTAGCACTTGGGCCAGTACAAATTTACTTTGGTCAAGCACACATTTATGAAAGCTATATTTTGATGGCCTGATAAGGCAACTAGATTTTCCAAACGAATTGAAAATCATGACAAAATTACTTTTTTTTTTTTTAAGATCATGTTTTCATGATAGAAAATAGGAGGCACACTTACTTACTCAATTCATCGCTTCTGTGGTTGAATCAGGAAACAATTCACTTCCAGGGTATATGTATCCAATTACCACCAGGCTTGGTCATTCAGACCTCAGTCATACATTGGCAGTTTAGAAGTTGAAGGTTAATCTCATTGCCAAAATACCAACATGTGCTTGTATGAGCTGTTCGGACACACAGTACTGTTTTTTTTTAATGATACATGAATGATGCTCTCTCATTGTCTCTCTCCCTAAATTCAGGAAACAATTCAATCAGGGTTATTGTTTTTAATTTACTCATCAATCAAAAACTTGTATGTCAGTTAATAGAGTGGTGAAGTGTGATGTCATAAATGATGTCATAAACATTTTTTTTAGAATTTTCAAATTTGGACTTCATTTTCAGAAAGAGCATAAAAATAATGTCCAAATACCGAAAATCAAAGGAATAGGTTACGTATTGGCTGAGATATGCCCATCCAAATGATTTTTTTGTCAATGGGCAATCAGTGTTATAGTGCACTGGTTCATAAATTTATGAACCAGTGCACTATAACACTGATTGCCCATTGAAGTAAAATTCATTCAGATGGGCATATCTCAGCCAATACGTAACCTATTCCTTTGATTTTCCGTATTTGGACATTATTTGTTATGCTCTTTCTGAAAATGAAGTCCAAATTTGAAAATTCTAAAAAAGTGTTTTTATGACGTCATGGCTTCTGTACTCTATAAGGTGAAGGTTATTGTAAAACTACAAACATATTTGCTAATGTGGTGTTCTGAATACATACTGTTTTGATGACACACACATGAAGGCACTCCCTCTTTCCCCTGATTCAGTAAACAATTCACCCAGGGTTATTCTTTTTAATGTTCTCATCAAAAACTAGTATACAGTGGCACTCATCAAAAACTAGTATACAGTGGCAGTTTATGTTGTCTAAATACAAACATGTGCATATGAGGTGTTCGGACCTAGCACATTGTAGTGTATTTATTACATAATCCCCTAATTCAGGAAATAATACTCTCAAGGTGATTGCTTATTTACTCATGAAAACTTGTAAACAGTGGCTGTTTATAAGGTGAAGGTCAAGCATAATGTCAACAAGCAAACTTTGCATATGAGGTGTTCTGGTTTAAACACACAGTAATGATACATGAATGACACTATATTCCCTCATACCCTCGTTCACCTAATTAAAGGGTACCACCACCCAAAAATAATAATCTTTTTATAGAAAGGTAACATCTTTAGTATTCCATTCCTTCAATAAGTTCACAAAAATATGTTTTCAGAAAAAGAAAAAAAAAATGGAAAACGCATCACCATTCTCAGCCATGCGGTCATGCGGTCTGAATGCGCAGACTAGTATGCGAGCAGATCCAGCGGCGCTCTGTGCAGAGCGAACGAATCATCCGGGATTCTATTGACGTATGCGTGAATTGCATTGGCGCACTCGCAAATGCCTGGCCCGTGTGGAACCACGAGATAGCCGTGGTTCCGTAAGTGGTGGAAATTAATTGCTTTGTTTATGAATTACACAACCCTTTGCAAAATGTTGGGTATCTATTTGATATCACAAAACGGTACCAAAACATAAAAAAATGTGTTGTCCTTTGCCTGGTGGTCCCCTTTAAGGAAACAATTCACCCAGGGTTATTGTTTATTATTTACTCATCAAAAACTTGTATACAGTGGCAGTTTATAATAAGGTGAAGGTTAAGCGTATTGCCAAAATACAAACATGTGCACATGAGGTGTTTTGGTACGAACACACACACTGGGCCTGGGCTGGGACGGAGGGTCTGTCAGTTATTGTACTGATACTATGACACATGATTCTCCCAATTCAGGAAATGATTTACCCCAGGGTTATTGTTGATAATTCACTCATCCAAAACTTGTAGTTAAAGGTTAAATTTAATCATAATTGCCAAAATGCAAACATGCGCATATTATGAGGTGTTCTGGTATGAACACACACTGGGCTTTGGACGGAGGGTCTGTCAGTTATTAGGGTAATTGGGCCAAATTGGGCTTGACAGATTTCCATTTAGAAAGAGGTTACCAGGCTATGACATGAAAATAATCCGGGCATTCAGAAGACCGTTAGGCATTACAGTATAGAGAACGTGCATGTGTGCGGCACGTGGCTAACATACAAACACTGAAAAGTAGTTTGCTCTATTTGTAACTATGTATGATTCTCTATATAGATCTGCAAATTTACAGGCTATGAAATCATCAACAAAATTATATTATTAAGGCATTTAGAGATAATAGAGCACATTAAAACAGTCTTATATGGTTTGATATCGTACACATACAGTCACTTCAACATTTCGAAAAGCACACAGAGACTAACAGACAAGTTTGCAATTGAACAATGGGTTTTTACATAGGACCAGTAGTTGATCAATCAAATAAAATTGTCGTGACATAATTCAATATAATATACCAGTACAATTTTCATATTATTTATGGGACAATAGCATATCACCTTACACTGACTCATCTACTTGTAACTTGAGTTTTTTCTATATTAAAGGGAAATTTTCCCCATCATCTGTTTACCTTTGATTAATTTCTCTACACATTAAAACATAATTTCATGTAAATATGTCCAATGTTTGCCCTCTGAACAAAGGAGGGGCATCATTAAAGTCAATCGCTGTATGGGCTATTCCCATTCATCGCGTATAGCATGAAGACTGCCATTATATTGTTTGAAACCCGGATTTTGAATTGTTCGCGCCGAAATGCTACATCAAACCCGAACAAACAAGCTCCGCCTCATTTCGTTAGCTCTCGCAGCTCGCGGGGTTTGTGCACAAACACAATGCAAAACGTGAGCCAACAAAAATAGTAGTTCGGGTTTGACGTCACATTTTAGAGCGATCCGAGTTTCATAAACATCAATGGCAGCCTCCTTGGTGTTCGCAATGAATGGGATTATCCCGTACAGCGAGTGACTTTGAATGATGCTCATCCCTTGCTCAAAAGGCCAATGTTGGTCGTATTTACATGAAATTGTGTTTTAATGTTTAGAGAACATAATCAAAGGTGATTATATGTTGGGGAAAATGTCCCTTTAAAGGAATCTAGTAACTCATTGCCAACTCTAGTGGTTCATTCATGTCTTATACTGTTTTCCTTATACTAATTATAAGTATGAAACCAATTCAATTTGTCAAGTGTTTACTTTGTAATTGATATTACCAATCTATTGCATTTACTCTGCAAGCACTTAATGTAACTGGCCGTATGAAATTATTTTACGGAGAAATGTTCACGAATCACTCACTGACATGTCAGACTATGTTCAGTAATATACATTTCATCTACCCTCTCTCAGTTTTTGCTACCAGATCCCTTTAATAGCATATATCCTGTTTTATATAGCTTGGATATGAAGTTAAATGTATAATGATCACGTATCAATGTAGACAGTTTCATTTGAGTATTATAAACTAAGTGGAGGGTGCTAACTGCTAAGTAATTGTTTTCAATACCCCACTTAGTGAATTTGGTACATTGAATAATATATTAGACTTAATTTTTTGCGCAATAGTATATTTTGTAAAAATTTACTTTGAAATTGCTGGTTTTCTTGCCCAATTTGGCTACTACTTTTGCTTGTTGTTCCTACCTTAATCTGACTTCCGCTTGCCATGGGCACTGGAGCAAGTGCTTATGTAGTGCTGAGTAGTAGGGGAAAATAAAATTGTATTTCAGTGGCTACTTTGCAAGCTTGTGTGTTTGTATCTGATTAACACTGAAAAATGTTGTAAATTTATATGTCAAATTGCAGGGCTTCTGTTACAATTTTCAGGGGCTCTTTTGGGGCTAAATTCGCTCCCATCCCCCATGTATTTTTTCACTGCTAAGTAGCCTGTGTGGGTGGCTTATTTTCTGAACATCACCACTGTCAAAATGATACTTGTGACAATACAAGTACACTTTAAACATTGACTTGACACACAGTAACAAATTGGTTTCCATGGAGATATTTATATCACCTTATTGCCCATTTCCCCCCTTGGACGTGGTGTGTTAAGAAGCAGGGCAAATCTTGACTCGATGCACAAATACCCACTCTCTCCGGTCTAAAAATACAACTACTAGGAAATCAGGGATTTTAAATTGGATAAGATTTAGGACAACTTGACATTGTGTACAGAGTAGGCTTAGAGTTGACCTGACTGGGAAAGTGCTGTTTAAAGGGAGACTGAGATGTTGAATTAGTTTAATAGAACTTTAAGTTGTTGCTGAACCAATCTTTTGCAAATATACTTAAAATTAAGTATGAAAAAAGTTCATATATTTGCAACCTTTTGCATTGAAGAAAGAGAAATATAAATTTATGTATCTGAGCCAATTTGATACCATGAATTTCCACAATAATATGTTTACAATATGTTTACAATGGCACTAATAATTTCTGCACAAATAATATAATAAAACCAAATGCTTTAAAATAAGGCTGAGTCGGTTCGATCGTTCTAATCGGGTTCCGACAGTCACCATCGGGTCCCGGTTTCGTTTTTTCGGAAACGGGCTCCAGAAAAAAAGAAAAAAAAGAAAAGTAAAAAAACAAAACTGGGACTTAAAGTAGCATTTATCAGCATATTATATTATACAGACTTTGTTAACTGGTGGTGAAGGGAAAAGCATGGAATGTTCCACTCCCGAGGGATTTTAAATGCTATTGAGGGAAGGGTAAATAAGTCCCGAGACGTAGTAGAGGGACTTATTTTCTTCACGAAATAGCATTTAAAATCCCGAGGGGAACATTCCATGATTTTCCCCGACAGCAAAGTTAACAACTGTTTTATCATCTGAATTGCCATGTAACAGTGCCATGTAATATCCAAAAATATTACATGGCAGCTCATGTACTGTATTTACTAAGTCAGGTGATAAACAATTTTTTCATATAAAAAAGTGGTTAGTCAAAAATTATCTTATGAATGTTCATGACTCATGAATAACAGTGTTAGTGTTACTGTTCATGAACATGACCTAACTCTTTACTAGTCATTTTTTGAATAAGAGAAAATTATACGCGTTGCTGAATTTTCCTTCAAGTAGTAAACACAAATGGGCGCACGCCTAGGCCAGTGTGATTCCCACGCCACTACAGGGTGTTAAAATAATAAAAATAAAACAAAATTGTTTTTTAAAATGTTTAAATTTATTTTAATTTTTTTTTGTTTTAAATCGGAATATCGGGTTCCGACCGTTTCAAAAACGATCGGAACCCGGTTTGTAAAATATCCGACATGACTCAGCCTTACTTTCAAAGGAAGCGTGGGATTATCCGCAATGATATTTGCAATGTAATGTTTACTTCAGAGAAAGAAGTTATAAAGTGCATTGATCCTGTATGAGAATATCTATCATGAAATGTTTTTCTTCAGACAGATTCAGTCTGTGTGGGATTATCCATAATAAAATTATCTAAAAGGTGTCATTCCAGAAGTATGGACATAAAGAGAAGTGAAAGCAGCAGGTCTTTTGATTAATTATCTGAGCCATTTTTTGATACTCAGAATTTTGACATAAACTTTGACAATGGCGCTAGTAATTTCCTCATAAAAAAGAAACTGAATAAGCTTTCAAAGGAAGCTTGGAATTATCCACAATGATATTTGCAATGTAATGTTTACTTGAACAGAGAAAGAAGTTATAAAGTGCATTGATCCTGTATGAGATTATCTGTCATAAAACGTGTGGTAGCAGCACAAATGTTTTCCTTCAAACAGATTCAGTCAGTGTGAGATTATCCATAATACAATTTGGTATAATAAGCTTTCAAAAAGGATTTAAATTATTTTGTTTTGATCTTTATTAAGCATTTATGACTCGGCAGAATAGAACATACTAATCAGTAGTATCTATGTGATAGGATTAGCAGTTGCGTAATTCCTAGTAGACTGTTTTTGATGTGCTGCCAGTTACCTCGGGTCACTAGTCAATTGAGGAGTGTCTTTCACACAATATAATGTACACCTGTACATCACTAAACTAGCCCTCACTTCATACATTCCAGAATGCGCTTGCTAAGGACCCTTCTGTCCTTAGGGGCTAACCACTCTCTCGGACCCACCTCCAGTTAAAACTCATGGAGTGTTTTGGAGGATTAAACTACCAAGTACCAAGTACCTGTGCTGGCTCTCCTAAAGTGCAGTGAACCCTGTGGAAATCGGGTCAAATGGGTATTGCAATTAAATTCTAATATGATTAAGAAATAAAATCTTGATTATGGGGCCGCTTTTCAATCTTGTTTGCCTATAAATGTGATTTAAATTATTGGAGCTCTTTTATGATTTTGTTGGGGAGTTCTTTGGCTTTTGGGGGCTAAATCTCAAAAATACACATTTCATAAACCATTCACCACTTTTAGCACATGTCAACAAAGTTACTAGATCCCTTTAAGTAGTACACTCTTCATGTGGGGGGGGGGGGGGGCCCATAGAAAGAGCATTGAAGTGACGTTTGCCCAATATTTGTTTGCTTGTCGCTTCCTGTTTGCTGACTTGTGAAATTGGCTGATAACATGTTCCATTGTTGTCACAGACCTCTTTTTTCATAACCCATATTTTCCTGTGGTTCACCACTGGGGAAAACCGTATTAAGAAAATACTGCAAGGAAAATCGTTGCAGCATTAGTCATTGGAAAAGCACTTCAGCTTGATATCAATCCAGTTTGTTACTTGATTTGTAATATGACATTAGCTTAGAGTGGATTTCCCCCTCCCTTCAAGAAAATAGTATATCTTAGTTGTTTTCCCTCCTTCCCCAAATTTAATTAAATGAATGAATAATTGTTAGATTAAACAGATCATACACAATCATCATTATCATTGTCTTTTATTTGTCGACATCCTCATCATCATCATCTTTTTAGAATGGCTGCCCCTCATTGAAATCCTACATGGGAATCCTTTGTGGGACTCCAAGGAAGAACAGCGGTTTTGTCTTTTTTAATTCTGCTGAATTGGGTCAATCCCCCGTTGCACTTCATTGTTGTATTTATTGTTGTGATTTCGGAAATAAACAAACAAACAAACAAATCATTACCCTCTTTTGCCTCTTTTGACTGACTATGGATATGGTGATAAGCAATGCTGTACCTTTGAAGCCTTGTTTTGATATAAAAGGTCACAGTAATTATGAATATACTGTAGGTGTTCATGATTAATATCCAATCAAAATAGCACCTAGTACATACACTAGTTAAAGTGGGTGTGCAGCACTTGACAGTTTACTGATTATGTCAAAGGTGTGTTGTACAGTACATGAACAATTCATTTCATAAATGAGTAAAAGATTCCTAGAAATCAAAATATACTCCCATTTTAAATGTAAAAAAGAAGATTGGAAGTAGTGTAGCTTGTTGTTATTTTTCAATTTCTTTATTCCCTCTGAAAAAACCCCAAAAATTGATCCATTTTTTTTTTTTTTTTTTTTGGGGGGGGGGGGGGGGGGAGGACATGTATATTTCAATGCCCCCCCCCCCATAATTATCTTTTTAGTTAGAATAGAGAAATTAGTGGAATTATGTGTGTACTTCCATTTCTAAAACTTTGTGAGAAAAAAACAAACGTGTTTTTCGACATATATGCACTTCATTCAGGCTTTTTTGTTGTATGAATTTTATTAAAAGGTTACTCCTATTGTGAGATTGTAATAGTTACTTGGTGATAGTCGGCAGGGGGAAAATAAATGTATGCTACTGGAGCTACTTTTCAAGCACACCCTAGCACTTTCGAGCAAATTGTCATGGCTCTTTAAAGGGATAGTAATTTGTTGATATGTGCAAAAGTGATTAAATTGGTTGATAGAATGTATATTATAGTGATCTGATATGTTCACTTAGTGATGTGTGAAATTTTCATGTTAAATCGATGTTACTGTATGTAGTGGCTGAGTAATGAGCGAAAATGCAAAGTGACATTGGCTAACTCATTGCACTGACTTTGTGTACACAGTAATAACTTTCTAGTGGATAATTACAAATCTGAACACTTCATTCGTAAATGTCTTAAAGGGACTTAGTAACATTGTCCAAATCCTCAAAATAAAATTTTAATTCTAGCGGTTCCCTTATACCTTGTTGTATTCGTATTAACAATACAATCATGGGACAGGTTTCGGTTTTCAAATTTCCCTTTCGTTACAAAGATATGTACGATCGAAGTATTCAGATAAGAAAAACTCCGGGCGAGTTTTTCTTCCGTGTACAAAGTGAGTGCAGTGAGTTACTGAATATCACTTTGCATTTTCGCTCATTACTTGGCCATACAATGTCCATTTGACTTGAAATTTTCACACAATACCCTGTGGACATATGAGATAACAACAATATACATTGCATCAACCATTCATCACTTTTTGCACATGTCAACAATGTTACTAGATCCCTTTAAATGGAAATAAAATACAAAAAACAAAACTGGGTCCATGCTCGTATTGATAATAGGAATACAACAAGGTACGAGGGAATCACTAGAGTTCTTAGTACGTTTTGAGGATTTGGACAATGTTACTAGATCCCTTTAATGGTTTACGGGGGCGAGATTGCCCCGAGCTCGGGTTTATTTTTGTCAAGTCAGTCTGAATGCTACTAATTCATTATTCCGTTTTGTCTGTTATTCTGGATAGAACCAGATACTGGAAGGCAATTTAACATACAGTAGAAGAACATGTATTATATGGCCTGAAACTTGAAAAGAAGCAAAGTTATGTGTGTATGAGGTACACATGCATCACATGCTGGAAATAAGTCTTCAGTAAAGCACATTACAGATTGCAGATGTGCAGTGAACCATGTGACCCCTCACATGACTGCTTCCATAGCATATTATACAAATAATGCATGGTTTGGAGTTGAATATACCAGAATAGACAACGATACATTTTTAATTTCTCGAGAGCGATTATATTGCATCGAGGCCGCAGGCCGAGTGCAATATAATCGCACGAGAGAAATTAAAAATGTAGAGGTGTCTATTGTGGAATATTTAACGACAAGAAGCATGTACTATTTGTTATATAATATGATTATTTTGGTTATCATGTTGATAGACCCAAATTGACCTTGCTCAAATTGTGAGTGTTCTCTCCAGCCATTGTCGGCCCTGCGTACTGTGTTAAGTGCCAGCGCGTATTAGAAATAATTGCGCGCTCTGCGCATTTTCCCCATTCAAGAACAAGCGCACAAGAGCACATTACGCACTCCAAGGCAATCCCCTGCGCAGCTCGTTTGGCTCTCTATGGTCAGTTTGTACATACTGAAAAGTTATAATACATATGTATTATAACTTTACCATTGATTATACCGGATTAAGCATCGGTAATCAACCAATGGGAATGCTCAATTTACCTTCATTATGACGTCATCATATTATATCACCTGATAGTTATTCATGTGGAAACCCAAACACCTTCATACAGCCCTTAGCTAGGAAATGCGTCACATGTGCAGCACTTGATAGCAAATAAGTGCGTCAGGGAAAGACACATATTTCTTATTGGGGGGGGGGGGGGGGGGGGGGACTACTACTTTTAAAGCTTGCTTGCATAAAAAGAGCACTCTGGAATAATTGTTCACACTCTTTTTAGCACTTTAAGAGGTCCTTTCATATATTTCGGGACATATTATCCCAGAGCTTCCCCCTTTTTCAATGCTAGTAAAACATATGTGATAGAATGACTGGATTAAAATTTGTGCATTCTAGCTCTATATATGCAGGAAGTTCATGTTCATTGTACATGTAGCTTGAGAAGAAAACAAATATAATGTTCATTTTAAAAAGCTCTTCTAGATTATACACAGACTTTGGAACTTAATGATAAAGAACTTTTGTATTTTCGCTATGATGTTTACTTCCCTCTTTAAAAGAGTTAAGAGCCTACTCTACTCATTCAAAAGTGAAAGAAGTAATCTGTGTCATTGTCGAAAGAGGAAGTTTATTTCACTGTGCAAAGAGCGCTTAATAACATTTATTAGATGACATAGATGTACATGTTTTAAAAAGAAACAGGAATTTTATTGAAATATGAAAGAGAAAGGAACAACTAGACAAATTGAATTTATTTCTTTATTACCTTGGGAAACTAAATACCAGTAATCCCAATGCAAATTTGTCCTTTTTGTTCATCTTTTTTTTTAAGGAAGCTCTTTTGAAAATAATTTTGCTGCACTCCTCAGTTCCTGAATCAGATTCTACATTGCATATTTGTGTTAATTTTTTGTAATAAACAATGTATTGTAATTAATTGTGAAAATATTATGCAAGCAACGTACAAGTATTAATAGAAATACAAATTCTGGTCAAATATAATGTTGATGAAGGCTCTTATGATATCATACACATGCAAATATACACAAACACAAACAGTTATTCTTTTAAGCTACATGTATGATTATCACATTGTCTTCATGTTTTCCTTTCTTATGCATTGTATTTTGATCTTAACTAAAATACTATTAAATTGTTGGGAAATCTTTCTAATCTGAAGTTTTCTACTCTTGCATTCCCAATCTTGTGCAGGCGAATCCACCGCAATTCGACCGGGCGGAGGATCTAGCGTCGTTACAATTCCTGAACGAGTCGAGCGTCCTGCACACGTTACGGCAGCGCTATGGCGCAAACCTCATCCATACCTACGCAGGACGCAATCTCCTCATCATCAACCCCACCCACCAACTCTCCGTCTACTCGGACAAGGTAAGAGGTCAAAGGTCAAATGTTGAATCAACCTTGACCCTGAAATGTTAATTTTGTTTTTACCCCTATTCCCCTCCCTGTTTTAAAAGTGAATGGCATTTCACCCCTTCCCTTCATATTAGATATTAGTGACAATGTCAGATATTAGGAATGTTCCATATTAGTGGATACTGGTTGATGCACAAATAGTGGTAGCACAGTTTTCTGCATGATAAGTTCACTGCATTTTGTAATATTTTGTTGTCATTATCTATGATAGCTAGGTATGTCTCTGTTAGCAATCATCAAAAACTTGTCTTTTTGAGGTACTAATACAATTTCAGTACTACTTTTTTGATATCACATGATTTATAAATCAAAACCATCATTATTTATTATTGTTTTCAAATATTACAGGAAATAAGGTTACACAGAAAGAAATACAACAGCTCCTGCTATAGTAGACGAGCACTCTACGATTAGTTGCAGTATATATCCACTATACTTCCTAGCCCTCAATACAACTGTTTCTAAAGGCATTAGAAACTGGGATATTATTACCCCTTGTTACTGGGTACAATGCAAGCCAACACATTATACACTCTCTCAACATGATTACATATATTGTACAAACATCTGAACTTGGTAGAATGTGTGAAAACATAGTTTCCAAATGTTCGCCCTTAAAGCTTCTTCAGGGAACTTGTACATGTATGGCATACAGTATGTCAGGCAACATTACCTTGACACAAATGTACTCCAGCACTACATTTATGCATCTCACCCCTGTGACCTTTGAACTTGGGACTCTGAAGAAATCTAACCCCACATATCAAAGACAAAAAGACAAAAAGTCTCGTCTGGGCCTAAACCAGGCAGCATTAACTGTACACGTCACTCAAAGGATATATATGTAGTGTTTGGACTAGCTCTAGTATGCTGGCCCTGTGCCACTAACAATAAGCTTTGAGCTACCAAATGTTCAGTAATCCAAATCTAACTCCCCCAAATGGGTAACTAAATATAAAAGAAGTTGTTATGTTCTTCTTCGCTAGGGGCCACACAATTCAAGTTTGGGGTCAGTCAAATGTGAGGAAACAACTTGCTTTTACTTGCCCTGGGGTGTGTTTCACAAAGATCCTAAGTTGAACTTAACTCTAAGTTGGACTTAAAAAAATATGGAAAGCCGTTAGTTTCTTTGATTTTTATTGTAACAGTCCTTTTTCAAAAGCATTAAATGCTGATTCAAATAATTAATTATTTTCACTTATCAAGGAGATTTCATTTTCTATAATGTAATATTGATAAAAAGTCTAAAATACTTGAATTTTTGTTTTTGAGTATATTTTATTCCAAGGCTACAAATGGCTTACCATACTTTTAAAGTCCAACTTAGAGTTAAGTTCAACTTAGGATCTTTGTGAAACACCCCCCAGGCCACAAGAAGAACAAAAATATTACCCAGCATTGGCTCCCATATGTGACCTTTGACACTAACTTGGAGCAAATGAACACCATGTGTCAAGACTACATAACACAAGTCCATGCAATGCAAGACATCAATAACTGTGCATCACACCCAAGGGGTATATGACCCTGAGACCCTGAGCAAATGAACACCACAAATCAAAGACTAGAAGATTAATGATGTAACATGTTATCTTGTTTTTGGCCATTCCTGCTAGCAATTAGTAAGCCATGTTTTTCCACCACAAATTCATTGATACAAATTTACATGTAACTAATTGTCTACATTGGCATTCAAATGTAACAGAACTATTGATGTTTTCTTTGCTTGGGGCCACCAGATTCAAGTTTCAGGCCACTCAAATGTAAGAAATCTTGGTATCGCTTGTTGCCTGGGCCAAAATAAAAAAGTTAATTTCTAGCATTGGAAATATGTGACCTTGATTTGCTCACAATCTCAAGATTGTGAGCAAATCAAGGCTAGAAGGTTAATGGTGCAACATGACACTAGGCCAGCCAGCAATAACTCTACAGAATGGACATGACCTTGACACCCTGAGCAAATGAACACCACAAATCAATACTGGAACTGCTTAGTGTGTAATGTGACAGAAATCTTGTCTTAGGTTATTGCTAGCCTGCAATAACGGTTTACTCACTTAAGGAAGGGAACAAATTTCGGGGGGATCAGAGTGAAATAGCCCTTGAAATGCCTCAAAAAGCCCCAATAAATTTGCATAGATTTTAATGCAAAAAAAAACAAAACTTATAGCAATATTTTCATGTAGGCAAGCTTTAAAAGTAGCCCCCGAAAATGCATTTTATTTTTTTCCCAGACTCAAAAAGTCAAGGGATATGTCCCCTTTGGACTTGGCACAAATGACAACTCAAACCAAGACCAAAAGACTATTAAATAATGTAACATGACACAAATGTTGTCTTAGCATATTGTGCATCTCACCCAAGGAATAAGTGACCTTGGGACTTGGCATAAATCTATCTCACAAATCAAAACTACAAAATCATTGGTGTATAATATGACACAAATCTTGCTTTGGGCAATGCAAGTCAGCAGTGGGTCAATCCACGTCAAATCAACCAATTTTCAGACATTTTGTCACCCGACCCCCTTCGATTTTGCTAAAATTCGCACCAATTGTTCCCCCAAGTGTCTGACGGAAAACCCCGAAATTTTTTGCCCCGAAGTCATTCGGTTGCTAAGTTACGGCCGCGCCTAGCAACCAATGCGCGGTCAAACCGTTTCTTCTTTAAAATTTTGGCCATTTTTGATTATCTGCTGTAGCTAAAATTGAAAAGCCAGAGCTCTCATTGTCTGGAAATTGGAAGAACTTTGTCATCTCTACAAGATGTATTCATTATGTCGCGGGTCGAGTTTTCGTTTTCGCGTACGAGGTCACCGAAAATGGCTTTAGGCGAAAAATTAAAGTTTTTTTAAGCATGTTTGGATGCCCATAGCTTAAAAATTAATAGATATTTTGCTCTAATCTTTTAGAGTATTAAAGACCTTCACTTCCTTTACAGATTAAAAAAAAATGAGCGTGATTGTTCAAGTCGTTTTCGAGTAAAGCGCCCTCAAAGTTTGGATTTTTCAAAAATGCACCAAGTTCAAGGTCAAAGGTCACCATTAGTCCAATCCGGGATCTTCACCAATTTTTGTGTACTGACAGATATTTACCTATATTTTCAGGGGTTACCAAAGAAATTTTGCTACCGGAACGTTTAATGGCTTAATTACGCTAACGAAAATGGTCATAAACAACCCGAAATACTCAAAATTGCCATATAATTGGCTTTAGGGCATATTTTGTATCTCTCTCACACGCAATACAAAAGTTTATAAATACTGTTCTTCAGGGAATTGGCAGACATTCACCTATATTTTCATGGGTTAGCAAAAAAAAATTGCTACCGGAAGGTTAACGGCTTATTTACACTGACGAAAATGGTCGTAAACACACTGAAACGTGTTAAATAGCCATATAATTGGCTTTAGGGCATATTTTGAATCTCTCTCACACGCAATATAAAAGATTATAAATACTGTTCTTCAGGGAATTGGCAGACATTCAGCTATATTTTCATGGGTTAGAAAAAAAAATTGCTACCGGAACGTTTAACGGCTTATTTACACTGACGAAAATGGTCGTAAACACACAGTAACGTGTTAAATAGCCATATAATTGGCTTTAGGGCATATTTTGAATCCTTCTCACACGCAGTACAAAAGTTTATAAATACTGTTCTTCAGGGAATTGGCAGACATTCACCTATATTTTCAGGGGTTAGCAACAAAAAATTGCTACCGGAACGTTTAACGGCTTATTTACACTGACGAAAATGGTCGTAAACACACTGAAACGTGTTAAATAGCCATATTACAGGCTTTAGGGCATATTTTGAATCCTTCTCACACGCAATACAAAAGTTTATAAATACTGTTCTTCAGGGAATTGGCAGACATTCACCTATATTTTCATGGGTTAGCAAAACAAAATTGCTACCGGAACGTTTAACGGCTTATTTACACTGACGAAAATGGTCGTAAACACACTGAAACGTGTTAAATAGCCATATTACGGGCTTTAGGGCATATTTTGAATCTCTCTCACACGCAATATAAAAGTTTATAAATACTGTTCTTCAGGGAATTGGCAGACATTCACCTATATTTTCATGGGTTAGCAAAAAAAAATTGCTACCGGAACGTTTAACGGCTTATTTACACTGACGAAAATGGTCGTAAACACACAGTAACGTGTTAAATAACCATATAATTGGCTTTAGGGCATACAGTTTGAATCTCTCTCACACGCAATATAAAACGTTATAAATACTCTTCTTCAGGGAATTGGCAGACATTCACCTATATTTTCATGGGTTAGCAAAAAAAAATTGCTACCGGAACCATTAACGGCTTATTTACACTGACGAAAATGGTCGTAAACACACAGTACTGTTTACGACCATTTTCGTCAGTGTAAAATAAGCCGTTAAACGTTCCGGTAGCAATTTTTTTTTGCTAACCCATGAAAATATAGGTAAATGTCTGCCAATTCCCTGAAGAACAGTATTTATAACGTTTTCTATTGCGTGTGAGAGAGATTCAAACTATGCCCTAAAGCCCGTAATATGGCGATTTAACATGTTACAGTGTGTTTACGACCATTTTCGTCAGTGTAAATAAGCCGTTAAACGTTCCGGTAGCAATTTTTTTTTGCTAACCCATGAAAATATAGGTGAATGTCTGCCAATTCCCTGAAGAACAGTATTTATAAACTTTTGTACTGCGTGTGAGAAGGATTCAAAATATGCCCTAAAGCCAATTATATGGCTATTTAACACGTTTCAGTGTGTTTACGACCATTTTCGTCAGTGCAAATAAGTCGTTAAACATTCCGGTACCGTAAACCGGGGTGACTTTGGCCGCCGGGGTGACTTTTGCCACCCTGTGAGAAAAATGTATTTTCATTGAGGCTCCGTTACTTGAACAAATTTCTGAAAATATTTTTACATATTCTTATAGGCTAATGTATGAACATTATAAAAATTCATAACATTCTTTTATAACGGCTTACGCTCTGTGCTTTTGTTGTTGTTTTTTGTATGAAAAATAAAGCGCATGATTGATATGGTGGTCAAACTTTCGAGTCTCTACAGAAAACGGAAAATGGAGAATCAAGCAAATATGTCAGATTACGTACACTAGGGATGTTCCAAACTGTCAATGCACCAACTTCATTGACCCTCCCTCTGATTTTTTCAAAATGGCCTTGGCAAAAGTCACCCTGGGCTATTTGCTGCAAGCTCGGGGTGACTTTGGCCAGAATAGAATTGTTATGTTTTTGGTTACAGAGTTGTAAATAGGACACAAAATGTAATGTAATTCTTAGTTAATATTCAGCGCATATCAAGCAAGCTCTAAAAATCGCATCTAGGCTATTGCGCCTTCAAATGTCACACAAAAAATGAAAAGGCAATAATGTGGTTAAGTCTCATATTTCAGATTTTTATAAATTGTGCATTATGAATGCAGTGTGATCAGAAATATCATTTACTGTGGCCTTATGATTAGTTAGATTATGTTTCAAGAACAATTTTCAGTTTCATGTGTATTTATAATTATTTAAAGGAATAACATTGTACATTGAACCAAAATACAGGAGTGTAGGTCATCTTGTGGCAAAGAAAATTTTGAGACAAACTGCTAAGATGTGAATCTAGACATTCTTAGAACTAAATCTCCATGAAAATTGCAGTAATGTTCACTGATAGAGCTAGTGACATAATAAGAAGTTATTTGAACTGTTATCGGACTTGAGATAGGGGAAGGCAATGTTCAATTTGAAGATTTTGAAAATTGTGCATTATCATATTGAAATATCATTTTTTTTACTAAAATCATGTATTTTTAAAAGTATTTATAAGAAAAGCAATAGGAGAAAGAGGTTCAGTGTATTTTCAAAGAACATTAGTAAAGGTAAATATTGAAAATGTTGTATTAAAAGCAACAAAATGTGTGCCGGCAAAAGTCACCCCGACACCCGGGGTGACTTTTGCCAGTCTTCGACCAACAAAATAAAGAAAAATAAAAATCAAGAAGGGAAGAATAAATATTCAGTGGATAGACCTTTACTAGTAGACCCTTATTATGGAAGAAATTTTTGACAAAAATTAATTATGAACAAATTATTCAAGAAAATATTCAAAAAGTGGCAAAAGTCACCCCGGTTTACGGTAGCAATTTTGTTTTGCTACCCCATGAAAATATAGGTGAATGTCTGCCAATTCCCTGAAGAACAGTATTTATAATCTTTTGTATTGCGTGTAAGAAAGATTCAAAATATGCCCTAAAGCCCGTAATATGGCTATTTAACACGTTTCAGTGTGTTTACGACCATTTTCGTCAGTGTAAATAAACCGTTAAACGTTCCGGTAGCAATTTTGTTTTGCTACCCCATGAAAATATAGGTGAATGTCTGCCAATTCCCTGAAGAACAGTATTTATAATCTTTTGTATTGCGTGTAAGAAAGATTCAAAATATGCCCTAAAGCCCGTAATATGGCTATTTAACACGTTTCAGTGTGTTTACGACCATTTTCGTCAGTGTAAATAAGCCGTTAAACGTTCCGGTAGCAATTTTGTTTTGCTAACCCATGAAAATATTGGTGAATGTCTGCCAATTCCCTGAAGAACAGTATTTATAAACTTTTGTATTGCGTGTGAGAAAGATTCAAAATATGCCCTAAAGCCCGTAATATGGCTATTTAACACGTTTCAGTGTGTTTACGACCATTTTCGTCAGTGTAAATAAGTTGTTAAACGTTCCGGTAGCAATTTTTTTTTGCTAACCCATGAAAATATAGGTGAATGTCTGCCAATTCCCTGAAGAACAGTATTTATAAACTTTTGTACTGCGTGTGTGAAGGATTCAAAATATGCCCTAAAGCAAATTTTATGGCTATTTAACACGTTACTGTGTGTTTACGACCATTTTCGTCAGTGTAAATAAGCCGTTAAACGTTCCGGTAGCAATTTTTTTTTGCTAACCCATGAAAATATAGGTGAATGTCTGCCAATTACCTGAAGAACAGTATTTATAAACTTTTATATTGCGTGTGAGAGAGATTCAAAATATGCCCTAAAGCCAATTATATGGCTATTTAACACGTTTCAGTGTGTTTACGACCATTTTCGTCAGTGTAAATAAGCCGTTAAACGTTCCGGTAGCAATTTTTTTTTGCTAACCCATGAAAATATAGGTGAATGTCTGCCAATTCCCTGAAGAACAGTATTTATAAACTTTTGTATTGCGTGTGAGAGAGATACAAAATATGCCCTAAAGCCAATTATATGGCAATTTTGAGTATTTCGGGTTGTTTACGACCATTTTCGTTAGCGTAATTAAGCCATTAAACGTTCCGGTAGCAAAATTTCTTTGGTAACCCCTGAAAATATAGGTAAATATCTGTCAGTACACAAAAATTGGTGAAGATCCCGGATTGGACTAAGGGTGACCTTTGACCTTGAACTTGGTGCATTTTTGAAAAATCCAAACTTTGAGGGCGCTTTACTCGAAAACGACTTGAACAATCACGCTCATTTTTTTTTTAATCTGTAAAGGAAGTGAAGGTCTTTAATACTCTAAAAGATTAGAGCAAAATATCTATTAATTTTTAAGCTATGGGCATCCAAACATGCTTAAAAAAACTTTAATTTTTCGCCTAAAGCCATTTTCGGTGACCTCGTACACGAAAACGAAAACTCGACCCGCGACATAATGAATACATCTTGTAGAGATGACAAAGTTCTTCCAATTTCCAGACAATGAGAGCTCTGGCTTTTCAATTTTAGCTACAGCAGATAATTAAAAATGGCCAAAATTTTAAAGAAGAAACGGTTTGACCGCGCATTGGTTGCTAGGCGCGGCCGTAACTTAGCAACCGAATGACTTCGGGGCAAAAAATTTCGGGGTTTTCCATCAGACACTTGGGGGAACAATTGGTGCGAATTTTAGCGAAATCGAAGGGGGTCGGGTGACACCCACCGGTTGATTTGACGTGGATTGACCCCAGTAATAGTGCATCGTTAACCCAAGGGATATGTTGCCATTGCACTTGTCACAAATCTACCCCATAAATCAAGACTACATGTAGTGCATGTACGGCATGACACGATTCCATCTTAGTTGTGCATCTCACTCAAGGGATATGCGACCTTGGGACTTTGCACAAATCAATCTCACAAATCAAAACTACAAAATCATTGGTGTATAATGTGACACATATTATGTCTCGGGTTGTGCCAGTCATTTGTCAAATACACATTTTCTAAATCCCCATTTTAGGTTTCAGTAAGGTTTCACTAGGCTGATAAACTTGAGCTGGAAGTTGTTCACAAATTGAATGTCTGAAAAATAATGTGACAAGTAACTAGTCTGAGGTGGTGCCAGTCATTTGTCAAATACACATTTTCCAAATCCCCAATTGAGGTTTCAGTAGGTTTCGGTAGGCTGATAAACTTGAGCTGGAAGTTGTTCACAAATTGAATGTCTGAAAAACTGCAAAGTCATTGGTGTATAATGTGACAGGTAACTTGTCTCAGTTTATGCCAGTCATTTGTCAGATCTCACACATTTAAAATCCCCACTTGAGGTTGTCTGCAAAGTGAATTTCAAACAAACCCAGAGTTAAGAAAAACTTTGAAATTTGGACCCCGAAAGGAAATTAATTCATACATGCATCTCTGTTTGAGACTGTTTATCTGGTGACTGGTGACCAATACTTCAAAGATAATTACTTCCATATATTCTACAGAAGGAGTAATTAGTTTTATATAAATCATATTTGTCTTTGTTTCACTCTATGACATTAAAACAGGACAACTTAAATATAAAATCAGGACAACTTACAAAAACAGTGCCCATATAGGCAGTAACAGACTATTCAATATGGTCCATAAATCACACTCACAGACAATTCCCCCCATCCAAACCAATAAAAAAAGTTCACAGTGAGTCCCAATTTCTTTCAATTTGAATATTGAATATTTGTTATTACTACATGATACTGCAAACAACACAACCCTTGCATGTGATATTTACAGTACAATGCTTTTTAAAAATGGTGCAATGTATTGATATAAGCAGTCAAAGACAAACCCAACCAATACTTTAAAGCCAATTCCTCCCATCTAATCTACAGAAGGAGTCGCATTAAAGGCCAATTAGTTTGATATAAATCATATTTGTCTTTGTTTCACTCTATGACATTAAAACAGGACAACTTAAATATAAAATCAGGACAACTTACAAAAACAGTGCCCATATAGGCAGTAACAGACTATTCAATATGGTCCATAAATCACACTCACAGAAAATTACCCCCTTCCAACCCAATACAAAAGTCACATTGAGTCCCAATTTCTTTTAATTTGAATATTGAATATTTGTTATTACAACATGATACTGCAAACAACACAACCCTTGCATGTGATATACAGTAATGCTTTTACAAATGGTGCAATGTAGTGATAAGCAGTCAAAGATAAATCCGTACCCATAAACCACACTCGCAGACAATATCTCCTATCAAACCCACTGAAGAAGTGACATTAAATGTCATCATTCCTTTCTTTCTTTTCAATTCATGGCATAAAAAACAGGACAACTTACAAGATGCTTTGCAAAATGGTGCACATTATAAGCAGTCTCAAACAGATCCATCCCCATAAACCACACTCGCAGCCAATATCTCCCATCAAACCCACTAGAGGAGTCGCATTAAATGCCAATTTCTCCGCTACTTTGCCCACGGGCTTGCATAAACAGGAATCCCAAATGTTTATTGGATCTTTCCCATCCGTCGCTCTCCAGAGATAATGCCATTTATGGCTGCATTATATTGCGCAAATGAAATCCCGAGAAGTGATGGGACCCTAAAAGGGCATTCTTATTTGGGTTAGGCGAGGAGTGTGTTGTAAGACTCTGTTGAAATGGATAATTGGATATCATAAAAAAAGTAATGTCATTAAATTGTGTCATAATGAAAGGATCTTCATGGAAAGAGGAAGTATTTAATTCAATTTTATAAGTCATTTTGTTCAATGGTTATCAAATTAAATTCATATTTATATCCTTACAGAGATAAAAAGTGCACCATTAAAGTCATAGACTAGTTGAAAGTTTTTTTTTACAGCTCTAGGTATGCTTATCTGTCAGTGGCAATTATTATCCTTTTGCCTTTATAGTCTCATCATATATCACAAATTTAATTGATACACATTTCTCTCTTTTTGTAGAAATATCAATTTAAGGTAAGAAGTTCACAGCAATACTTGGAATCAGTAACAACGTTGTTATCTGGTTTCCGTTCATTTTAACAAAATTATTTTTTTATTTAAAAACAAATACTTTTAGATGCACAACATCAACCAACCAATGCATTGGCTCAATTGCTTACAGCACTTTAAATTACGTCACATTCATGATGCTCTATGAAAATTAATTTATAATTAGTATTCTGCAAAGACAGGTTTATATCAATTTGCAAAATTATATCAGCAAAATAGTCAATAAATGTATAAATCAATTTAACAATTGAACAATTTAATTTCTGATCTCGTAATATCAGTTTCATTTAGGCATAGTAAGAAGTAAAAACAGGGAATTATTATTATGATTTGTTTAATCTTTCACTCGCTACTTTTCAAGATTGCTTGCCATACAATACAATTAGCACACAGAGGCACATAAATTATAATTTATAACATAATCTTAATTCAAACATGGAGGATACTTGCCAGAAATTAATTAAATGAAATATGTAATCCTTTGCTCACTATATTTTTCATTTTGCACTTTAAAAACACTTTATAATTATGTGATCAATGTAAGCTAGATACAAGAGGCATTTGTCATGCTATTATAGAATGTTCATACGTTGTACTTGTAGGCATGGCTCACAGAGAACTTTCGCTCACGTCCACGTAGTATAATGACCTCTCCAAGTAGTATTTTAGGCTAATTAAGTTGTCATTAGTAATAAATACAATAAGGCTCCGCTCACAGAGCTGGAATACTAGGGGTACATACACAGGTTTACGTCCCCTTGGTCTTCATCCATTTTGTCTACATCTCGTTTGGTCTTCTACATGATGACTGAAACTTCCATTTGCCCAGCTCCAAACTTGACCACCAACCTTTAATCTAAACCTAACCCTAACCCTTATCCCAACCCTTAACCCTAATTCTTATATTAATCCCAACCCCTAATCCCCTAATCCTAAGCATATTGATTGCTAATTTTGCTACTATTAGAGAAAATGAAAGTATACCAAATGGGTGTAGACCAAACGGCAAGTTGACCATACGCTAATGAACAGCAAGGTGTCCCGTACAAACTACAATTATGCCTCCTTCATAATACACGTTCATGTCTTATTTACGGCTTATTAGATTTAAGCTAATAATATGATTAGGCACGGCCCGCTGGATTCTGAACCCATGTGTGACAAGCTCTAATGGGCAATGCTGTAAAATTGCAGATAGTGTGTCTACATCTTGGGAAGATTTCATATGAAACATATATATATATGTACTTGTATGCGATCTTCGAGCATGAGCACCCATCTTAATCTGTCTTAATGTCACAATCAATTATGTTAGTTATAATCAACTTACTATTCACTCTTAGAAAGATTTCATATGAAACAGAAGGATGATAATAAAATAATAATAATAATAATAATAATAATGGTGGCTACATATGTCACGCTCTTGTATGATAGCATAGGCAGGGCTCGACACTCGCAGTGGCCCGCTGGCCTGGGGCCAGCAAAATTGCACTTTGGGCCAGCAAAAATGTAAAAAGTCATATTTTAGTGGCCCGATCGGGCAAGCAGATTGTAAACCCGACATTGACAAAATTTGAAAATCTTGTTTTCTTCCATGTCATGCTTCATTTATAATCAATGGTTTGATCAGGTAAGAGTGATATTTTGAATAGTAACTAACCCTACTAAAAAGGTTATTCATGAAATTAAATTTTCGGGCCAGTAAATGTTTCTTTCGGGCCACCAGAAAAGGGGAATAAATCATTTTCCTGGCCCGACCGGGCCACTGACAAAAAATGTAAGTGTGGAGCCCTGGCATAGAGCATGTCCAACTATCTGTATAAGCCTAATAATTGCACATTATGTTAATTATATGAGCTTGTTATAATCAATTGAGCTTGTTCAATATCAAATTAATTTTCAAAATTATGAAAAAAATGTCTAGTTTGGTACATTCTCATACATGCATAATTGTGATAGAGTATTTAGATTTGGCATGCAGTATGATGAATACCATGTTTACTCTTAGAAAGATTTCATTAGAAAGATTTCATTAGAAAGATTTCATATGAAACAGAAGGATGATAATATTATAATAATAATAATAATAATAATAATAATAATAATAATAATGGTAGCTACTTATGTCACGCTCTTGTATCGTAGCATAGAGCATGTCCAACTATCAGAATAAGCCTAATAATTACACATTATGAGCTTGTTCTATATCAAAATAATTATGAGCTTGTTCTATATCAAACTAATTTTCAAAAATATGAAACAAAAGGTCTAGTTTGCTTCATTCTCATACATGCATAATTGTGATAGAGTATTTAAGAATGGGCAAGCAGTATGATGAATAGCATACATGTTTACATCTTAGAAAGATTTCATGTGTAAGCGATGTACGTGTCTATTTTTACAAGATAACATTTTAAACGGAAAATCAAGCAGGTGCAAGACGACCTTCAAAATCAGTAGGTCAATCTAGCCATGATAATGATATATCCTGTACAAGCTTAAAGTGAGGCCTGTAAAGTGTCTAACTCCACGAAAATTACTTGGAGCTTCCTCGTTTCTCTTCTACCGTGTAACAGCTTATGGTAAGAGAAGAATAAAATAGGGTTAGATTTTTTCAAATGCCCCTTTAGTATGACGATATCTATCATTCAGATCAAGAGCGTTAATGAATGGTCATAAATCTCATAGACGTCATACAGTAATTCGTTGTAAAAGCAGACGCATATTTTCGCTTTTTTAACCAGGAAAACGGTGCTCTTTTTCAATGAAACTTTCACACATCATTCAGACATATCTTACAATGATTTTGGTACAGGATTGAAGTCTCAAATGTCATTTTGGGCAATATCTGACACTTTACAAGTGCACCTTTAAAGTAAGACTGTTCATTAAATTTCGACCACCAGCAATATGATTTGTCTGGGCATGCTGAATTCACAGGCCATTGATACTTTATTCATGAAGCTGACATGCCCGTTGGAAGAGCTAGAATTTGGAATTGTTTAGTGTAGTATGTTCATTTAGGTTTACAATTTCATCATAAAAATAATTATTCTAAAGTTAGACATTGGCATACGAGGCATACTGTTTTAGAAATGCAATAAGCATGCCTTTTTGGGAAAGAGTGTGTCTATATATTTGGAAGATAACATGTGGAAAAGGTAAAAGACCAAAAGGAAGGAAGCATAAAATGCTCCTTGGTGCATTTTAAAGAATGCTCATTTAGGAGAGTGATCATGATGAGTTTAAACCGGACTGTGGGCAGACAACTTGAAGAAAGAGAACATGTGAAACAGATATTCAAGTTTCAAGCATGATCAACCATCTGCACCATCCCCCCAATTGGTTCACTGAATTCTCAACCCATTAATTATTTCTCTCATATTACATACAACAAGCTATATCGGCCATGTCTTAATAATGTGTTGATACAGTGGCGTAGCGTGGTCGGACTGATTGGGTGGCACACAACTTATTAGGGGGCACACCTTATGTATTTCTTAGTTTAAACAAAAAAATGTCCCCCTTATGTTTTCTATTGCTTTTTCCAAATTATTTGGGTTGGGGGGGGGGGGGGGGGGGGTTAGGGGGGGGGGGGGTACAGGCCCTCTGCCACCATGGCTACGCCAATGTGTCCATATCTTCAGAAGATATCAATGACACATCTGCAAATGGAGCATGACCGGTAATTAATTCTCTATCACGTCACGATTCTGAAAATAAAATGACACATTAATTCTCTTAGTTGAGAATTTTTATCTAGGTTTTCAACACTAGCATTATGATATGGCAGGGCTGAGCCTATCTTTCTTCATTGGCAAGCATGTTGAAAGCCAGAATATTGACTCGTATTGATTCAATTTGTCTACTGTTAGAAATAATTATGCTTGAATTACAGTTGAATGAAAGTTTAATGAATTATCTTTGCATGCATAGACAGTAACAATTTATAAAATGCACTTGATGCAGTATGTTCACATCTTGGGAAGAAAGTACAGGCCTTAAATTTTGTATTGGAAATGAGTCTTAAATTTGTTTTCTTCGATAAATGTCATGTATTTACTGAGAGTCAAAATATTCAGGTAATGAAACTTGATTTCAATTTTCTTATTAGCTGATTTTTATTATAATTGTTGGCCCCCAGCTCCTTTTAGGAGCACGAAATGAAATAGATATCCAATTTTAGAGCATGGTTGGCCATCCGTACCATGCTTTGAAAATTAATGTTTCCACCATAAACAGAATGTTTCGAACGATAGGGATCATATTTTGCAATATTTGGATAGATTTTTTTTTACCACTTACTAATAATGGAAAAGAGCGCAAACTGCAAAGGAATAAAAAGAATGAAAGTTATATCGTACATTCGGTTTGCATCAGTGATGTGATGCAGTGCGAAGTAAATTGATGCCACATGTGCATATGTTTTGTCGGATTTATCGCTCACAATGGACTCGCATCTGTCAGAATGAGTTTCCTTGAGCTCGTTATCTGAGCTCCAGACAATTTATGGCTTTCCCAGCTGCCAGTTTAGAGACTGCATCTATCATTAAGATGTATTTAGTAGTCAGTTAGATTACCAAGAACAGTGTATAACTCTCTATATATGTGTCTGTTCTTTGGATGATTAAGACCTTTCCTTTTTGTTTCAATATATATTAGATCCTTTATTTTATTTTCTATTTAGAACAGATATCGAATCTGCTTTTATTTTCTCTTAGTTTAGTGCAAAAGATAAAGCCTACACAATTATACATAAACCTTTGGAATACATGTGCTTTCCTAACAATTTGATCTACGTGAAGTTTCTTTGTCGGTTTTTATTCTACATGTATATGTAAAGAAAAAAGAAGAAAAACGTCTGCATGTTGAACACAGTCAGGGAATGTATTTCAAAACCAGTTTGCAGTCAATAATGTCGTGTTGTTTTAATGATAACAGAAAAAATGCACACGGCCTGATATTTGCCTTGAGTTAATTTTAACCTATTTTATGCCAACAGTAAGAAAAGTAACATTCTTTATATTTAGTAAGCTGCTTGTCAAAGAAAATATGAGAAAATATCCCCATTTATGTATTGATCAACCTTGATTGGAGAATGCATTTCAGTAGAGGCTACCAATTTATAAATATTTTGTTGAACCAGTACAACTGCATCAGTGTTCGATTGCATGTCAGAATAGTGGTGTTCAAACTTGGTCATCATGTTAGTATGTTTTTGTTCATATCACTAAAATGTGCACACCATACCACTTTATAATTTGAGATGAGTTCACGCATTTACATGTAGATTATTTGTAGATTTTGTGTTGTTAATATGTTTTTGTTTACCCACACACACAGCATGCAAAGGCAGTAAGTATTTACCAGATTCTCCGACCAGAGATTTCACTTTAATTTACTGCAAGCACCCCTTAGTACTTCTGTCTTTGATACCATGAGCCAGGTTGACTTTGGATATTGGGATGGCTGCAGACAAAATGTGCTTAATGTTTGCTCTTTTCCCAGTATGTGCACTTTTCTACAAACATCTTGTATGTTCAGGAAATCCTGGGCAGAAAAGAAAATATTTATGAACACCACAACTTAATAAGATATCAAGCAGTATGCATAAAAAAGGGATTTAGCTAAAAAATAATCATCTATACTCTCTACAGTCAAACGCCACATAGTGGTATTTGTGATGAGTTCATCCCTCATTTAGCACAAATCCTACTAGAACCAAATTTTGCTTATTTCTATGGCTACTGCCCATTATCCAGATAGGTTGAAGGATTCGTAAATGTCTGTATGCATCCTTAGGAGAACATTCAATATATTTAGAAATATCTTAGAAAACTACGAAAAGGGTAAAAAGCAAAAAGAACAAGCAGCTTTTTCCTAAGTCGCCCCAACGTCCAAAGTCATGCTGGTTCGTGGAGTAGCTTTTTTTTGCTTATCTTTAGCAATCTTAGGCTGCCGTGTTACCGCACAATTCTTCCCTTCAGAGTTTCCATGCAGTGCTGTTTTATCTTGTTCACAATTTTTTTTACTTCACTGACCTTTTAAATGTTGTTTTGTTATTGTTGTTGTAATTTTGTGAGAATGAAATTTTGTGAAATGCATGCTGATTGCCAAGATGTTTTTTGTTTCTTGTCTCCTCAAGATCAAGTTTTTTTTTTAATCAAAAAAGAAAACTGATTTAGACAATTGTTTAAATTTAAACTTGTTTTTAATATTATTAATATGATTTAATTTTTTGTATGATTAATATATTGCTCAACCAAATTATTATAACAACGTGACTTAGCAAATGAAATGTTGACATGTTAGCTATCAAAAGATGTTAAAGGACTTCTTACAGATGAGACAGTGTTTTACATGTAAGAATGTCAGGAATCTATCTCTATGATCTCCTGTACTTTGTTGTTATTGTACATCACATAATGTATATGTTTTAATCAAAAAAATATATTTGATTTAATCTGTTTTCTGTACTTTAGTATTTAAATTATTGTGTGAAACTTATTTCAACCAGGCACTTCAAATTGTGCATTGTTTAAAAACTTAAATGCATGAAGTGTGATTGCTCTTTATCGTTCCTGTTGCTTTGTGCATGACATTCATAAGATTTGAAGTACAAATATATTTTACAAGCATGAACTTGAGTGTGGAGACACAATATGGAATGCAGATCTGTCTAATTCAATAACCTTACATGGCTGTTTGATTGTTGATTCTGCAGACTTCTAGATGTATCTACTAACCAGATTCAAACTTTTTAAAGTGAATTTTAGTTTTTGAGTCCTTATTCAATAGATTTTCAATATTAATTGTTTCTATATGATTATTCAATTTTACAAATATTGAAGAAAGTTTTGTGTTTCATTTCAGTTTGCGCTTAGTGGAAATTAAATGTGCAGTTATGTCTAATAGCAATGCAATTGTAATAATGAATGTCTCAACCTGAATTTCTCACTGGAAAATAGGAAATGGATTATTATTAGTACCCAACATTCTTATTCAGGGCTTTTAAAGTGACTGCATCCTCATGTAAGAGGGTGCTTAAAGGGAGAAGCCATGTTACAATACCGGCACTTGCCCTATTGCTCGGGGCAAGTAAAAATTGATTTCGGGCAAATAAAATTAATAAATGGTCTAGTTTGGTTGCCTGATCGGGCAACTAACATTTTTATCTCATCTAGAAAAAAAAGTGAGAAATTTGCCAAGAAGAAGAGCTACCTAGCACAATTCATTTGTCTTTATTTTCACATTGTTTTCTCGGGCAAGTTAATTTCCTGTTCGGGCAAGTAAAATTGTAAAAATAATGATTTCACTTGCCCAAACGGGCAAGTAGAAAATAAAGTTAGTGTAGAGGCTTGCAATACGCCTTTCCCTTTGACAATGCCTCTTGTCTAAATGTCAGCAACAATAGGTAGAAGAAGAGTCGCTTGTATATTTCGCATCTGATCTGCAATTCTGCATATTAATGTTATTAACTTCTCTGCATAACATGAATTGTTTAGTGTCATTGAAATTTGACCTAGAGGAAAAAGAAAAAGAGAACTGAAACGGAATCATGTTTGAAATTGAACCTCATGCTCACGCATGATTCCGCCTAGTTATGAAGTGTATGTGTTCAGGAATTTGACAACATGAATGTATAATTATGTAGATGATGTGTCACTTGAAACCAAAGCATGTCAGAATACCTCTACAGGCATTACTTTTCAAAATTTGAAGAACCCTAGAGCTCTACAATTATGTTAAATTCTCCAGAGGCCTATTGTTGAATAATTTGTTGAAGTATTTATTAAGATTTGGATGAGTAATGCAGTTTTTAATACTACAAAGTGAGATGTCTCACATGAGTAGCACGTCACTGTTAAGTGGAAAATTACTGGCATATTATTGCATTTCAATTGAATATTTATGGCAAACAGTTCATAGATGGAAGAAAACTCCCTCGAAATTGTGTTGGGTAAAGTGCTATGTTTAACTCATTCAGGACAGAAATTTCATGAGCTACATGTAGAGTCAATGTAAAATGTGTGATTTACCCAATCACACTGTCTTCAATGGGTTTAAACAGGGAGAAAAAGATGTAAAAAGATTTTACAGACCATCCTTTAAAACATTTACTTTGTAAACATGCCTATGGGTAGGAATATAATGTTGTGATGAATAGTTGTAATGAATAATAGATTTGTACTGCAATGAAGCAGCAAAGGGAGGGATGGAGGATGGTACGATGTACAAAACAAACAAACTTATAAATAAAGTATTTTCTTTGATGAATGCAATTTCGAAAAATCAGTGAAATTATAGATTTGTTCAAACTTCAGTTGTACTATGACAAATTGTGAGTAAATTTGTGTATGTGCCTGTGTGCAAGCGTGTACAGTGTGTTTGTGTGTGTGTGTGTGCGTGTGTGTGTGGTGTGTGTGTGTGCGTGTGTGTTTGTGTGTTCTTCTTGAACGGAAAATCTATGTAGCACCAAATAAGAAAATTCTATCAAATATTCTTGCAATCAGTGATGACCTTTTCATGTATAAGATTTAGAAACAAATATATATCTATGATTGCAAACAAAATGCAGATTTATCCTTTTTTTTAAAGAACATTGTAGATTACAGTTGAAATTGTACATTACTTTTACTCACATGCAGAAATGACTTCTTGGGTAGATCCATGGAAGGGACATTAATAAGTTGTCATCGCTTAGTAACTAGCTTTTGTAATTTTCTAAGCAAATAAGGTAGCACATCAGCATGGATTAATTTCTTGGCTAGATCCATGGAAGAGAAATACATATTGCTTAGTAAAATGATACATTTAGTGAGATTTTTAGGCGTAAATAGTTGGAATGTTAACATTACATAATTTGATTTCTTTACTAGATCCACGGCACGGGAAATCATTAGCTTTGATTGCTATTAAGTGCACTGATTAATTTAGCAACTAGCTTTTGTATTTTTCTGAGTTAATAAATGTCAAACATGAACTTGGAATACATTTTAAACTAAATCCTTGGAAGGGAAATCAAAGGCTTTAACTGCTGAGTAATGAGTATGCTTATAAAGTAAGGGATTAGCATATTTAAAATCATCTAAATGTAGGTAGAATATTAACATGGTGCATCAATAATAGATTAGCCTGCATAAACAGTACAGAATGTTTTCTGTATCTTAAAATGTATCTATAATATTTCTCACGAATTTGCTTGAATGTTACAATTTTTCTTTAATGGATATCAAAGTTGTAGTATTTTAAGACAGCGGTCCGAACATAGTGTAACACTTCAGTATATGTGACCGGCTATAGCAAAACCCTGCACTTGTCTGTAAAAATCAAAATGTAGATTTTCATACCATTAGAAAGGCCTCGTCACAAGCTTTGATTTGATGCTTTGTTCTAACAAATTGGTAAATAATTGGAGATATGAATGTTTTAATTTTACAATCATAGGTCTTTTACACACATTATGTGAACTTAAAATGCCCATTTCTTCAAAACATGAATTACCAACAAGTGCCGGGTTTTACTATAGCCAGTAACATATTATAAAGACAAGACATTGCTTAAACATTGTATCTACAAGTCAAAAGTTCCAAGGCGGCTACCTAGAAGACATGGACAGTTTTGGATAAGGACTGCCATTATGAGCTTCAATCCTAGTGAGCAGAACACCAGTCCAGCAATCTGGAGTTATCAGGGGCTATTCCTTTGCAAGCTGTCCAGACAGTTTCTAACAATGAAACAGAGAAAGAAAGAGGAGACATTGAAACATTTAAAATATATGAAAACTAATAACTTCCCCACTGCAGCAAGAAAAAAAGAATATCAATTATTTGATTTTCCCTTTGACAGGTCATTCAAATGTTCAGAGGCTGTAAGCTGGAGGACATGCCCCCTCACATCTACGCATCAGCACAGACGGCCTACCGCTCCATGCAGACTACGCGCATGGACCAGTCCATCGTGTTCATGGGGAGGAGCGGGGGAGGGAAGTCGTGGAACGTGCGCCATGTGCTACAGTACCTCACCATTGTGGCTGGTACACATAATAACATCGTCACAGGTGAGTGAGGAGTTGCTAGAAATATAAATGCCACCCATTTGAGACATATGAAGTGGTCTTTATTTAAGCAGATGGTCTTTAAAGGGACTTAGTAACATTGTCCAAATCCTCAAAATTCAATTGAAATTCTAGGGGTTCCCTCATACCTTGTTGTATTCTTATTAACCAAAAAATCATGGGACAGGTTTCGGTTTTTATGCCTCCGCCAACGAAGTGGCCGGAGGCATTATGTTTTCGGGTTGTCCGTCCGTCCGTCCGTCCATCCGTACGTCCGTCCGTACGTCCCGTTTTCGTTCTCGCGATATCTCAAGAACCAGTTGACGGATCAATTTCAAACTTGGTATGAGTGTACATATTGGGGTGACAATGATCTGATTAGATTTTAGGGGTCATGAGGTCAAAGGTCAAGGTCACAGGACTCAATATATATGCAAAAATGCCTCGTTCTCGCGATATCTCAAGAACTGGTTGACGGATCAAATTCAAACTTGGTATTAGTGTAGATATTGGGGTGGCAATGATCTGATTAGATTTTGGGGTTCATGAGGTTAAAGGTCAAGGTCACAGGACTCAATATATATGCAAAAATGCCTCGTTCTCGCGATATCTCAAGAACTGGTTGACGGATCAAATTCAAACTTGGTATTAGTGTAGATATTGGGGTGGCAATGATCTGATTAGATTTTGGGGTTCATGAGGACAAAGGTCAAGGTCACAGGAATCAATGTATGTGCAAAAATGCCTCGTTCTTGCGATATCTCAAGAACCGGTTGACGGATCAATTACATACTAGGTATGAGTGTACATATCGGGGTGCCACTGATCTGATTAGATTTGGGGGGTCATGAGGTCAAAGGTCAGGGTCACATGACTCAATATGTATGCGAAAATGGCTTGTAATTGCAAAATTTCAAGAACTGAATGTCAGATTTCAATCAAACTCGGTACCTGTATCATAAAGAGTCAACGTAGCCATAAAATGTTGGGGTCATGAGGTTGAGGTCAAGGTCACGGGACTCATTATACATGCAAAAAAGCTTGTAATACCAAAATCTCAAGAACTAAATGTCAGATTTCAATCAAACTTGGTACCTGACTGTTTTTTAGGGAGCCATCAATAGATTTGGATCATATGGTCAAGGTCACAGGACTCAAAATATAAGAAAAATTAAATCAGTGCATGTTAATTTGGGCATATTAAAATCGCGTGATAGCGGAGGTATAATTTTCGATTGCGCGCAATCGAAGATCCATCTAGTTCAAATTTCCCTTTCGTTAAAAAGTTATTTACGATTGAAGTGTTCAGATGTCAAATTATCCAACGGATCGTCAGAACCGTGTACAAAGTGAGTGCAATGAGTTAGTGAATGTCACTTTGCATTTTTGCTCATTACTCGGCCATATAAAGTCCATTTAACTTGAAATTTTCACACAACACCCAGTGGACATATCAGATAACAACAATATACATTGTATCAACCACTCATCGCTTTTTGCACATGTCAACAAAGTTACTAGATTCCTTTAAAGTCAGGTTAATTTACTTGTAAACTACTTTTTTTTAAGGGAATCATCATTAGCTGTCTTTTTGTACAAGTGGTCGCTAGAGCAGGTTTGACTATACTCTCAATTGATCTTTTGTTATATTGTAGAAAAGGCTTGTGTTTGAGATGTCTAGAGAAAGATAATTTAGACCTGTCTATTCAATAATATGTTTCATTTATAATAATTTTCGTGTTTTTGTGCAATCTTAAGTTGACAAGATCACGGCTGTGACGACCCTCCTAGATGCCTTTGGTGGAGCCAGGACAAATCAGAACACGAGTGCTACCAGATGTGCCAATATCTACTTCTTGGACTTTGACCAGCTGGGCTAAGAGAGATAATTTAGACCAGTCTGTTACACTAAATATGTTCAATTTATAATCATTTTTGTGCTTTTGTGCATTTTCTATCTTAAGTTGACAAGATCACGGCTGTGACGACCCTCCTAGATGCCTTTGGTGGAGCCAGGACAAATCAGAACACGAGTGCTACCAGATGTGCTAATATCTACTCGCTGGACTTTGATCACGTGGGACAGATAGCTTCAAGCTCTGTACAGGTATGTCGTTTAGAGACATTGAGGAGATTTCTATTGAGACAATTTTGTTTGCCAGAGCTTACAATTTAGCCCTGGTCTGCTGGCCTAGGGAGGTTAGAATTGAAAACAAACTTGCCACTTAATTCTGGTTTCAAGAACCTTTATGATTAATTCTTGATTGTGAAAAGACAGTGCATTTCTAGCTTTCTTTTATCACTGAAATAATATCACAGGAGCCCATTGCTTTTAATTTTTTAAATTTTCACTGGCAAATAATGGATCTACAGTCATATAATCACACATGGATATCTCAAATGCTGTACAAATGCCTCAAATTAAATGTAACTATTGATCATCTTATTTGTAATTTGTCTAACCCTAAACAGATCCTGATGTTGGAGAAGTACCGAATAGTGAGGAGACCGGAGGGAGAGAGAGCATTCAACATCTTCTATTATCTGTTAGCAGGGGCAGAGCAGGCTCTCAGGTATAAACATACAAGCAAGCTAACCCTTTTCATTTAAATATAAACTTATGCAAATGTATTTAAGTGACAATGAACAAAGAAAAATAGGCTTTGCCGAGAATCGAACCCGAGACCGCCGGATTGCTAGACCGGTGCTCAACCATCGAGCCACGAAGACCCTTGAATGTGAGACGTTCCAATGAAACCCTTTTCATTAGTCATATACAAATTTATCCAATACAATTTTAAAGAAGACTGACATGAATAAATGTTACATGTATATAAATCATTTTCATGACATTTGTGGATCTGAATTTAAAAAACTTACAAGAATTGGGACTTCGCGGGACTAGTACTGTAACCCTTAGGCGAGTTTGTGGTTTGTCCCATTGACCCGCTGTGATGGGAATCTAACCCTCAACCTCCAGATTGCTTGACCAGTGGACATCCCAATTGACTCGCTTCAATGTTTGGGCTAGTCAAAAGTTATGCAACCTGGCATGTACATATACCGGTAATGCACATTTTCAATTTCATGAGACTCCATCGTAATTTGTTATTGCCTAGTTACAAGTTGAAATAATTATGACAAACTACTTTTGCATTCCTAATGCCAACTTTATTTTGCCTTTCTTTATCTACAGCCAAGAGTTGTCACTGAACAGAATGTCAAAGGAAAATCCATACATTCGGCCGATTGAAACGGTAAGTACAGAATAATGAAAGGGAATCTATAACCTTGTTGTCACTTGCCCTGAAACTGAACTGCGCTAAAGAGAGATGTAGGGGTGGGAAAACATTTATTAGTTACTTTGGTCTGCTATGTCCACTGAGTGATGCATGAGAAATAATAAACAAATTGCGTACGGTTGAGAAATGAGCAATCGTGTGGACTGTCATTGGCTGACTTATCGCCACTATAGGTTTGTTCGCAATTGAACATATCCTAAGGTGATGTTGCAGAAATACCTGTCAGATAATTGACTTTGCAATGAATTAGTCATTCACTTTTAACTTTGACAAATTCAAATGTAATATATCTTGTGTAATTTGATTATGTAATGAAGAGGTTGATTATGGCAAGGTAAAATGGATTGAATAAAGACCCTCTGTCATACAACCTAGAACCCCCTTATGAACATGTGCTTTTGTAGAATTTAAATTTGAATTAATGCAAAGCACTCTATCAGATAACGTTTCCAATATAACCGTCAAATGTTCTCTCTTACAAACCTCAGATTGAGGAGATTGACCATGGCAAGGCGATGTGGCAGAAAGTGAATACAGTGTATCCACTGCTTAGCCTTTACATCAACACGTTACATTCTCTTTACATTTATAACCCATTACACATTATAGTTTTTGAGCCATACTGTGCCTTTTGATATAGTTATTGTTATTGAGTTATTAATTTGATTAAATTGATTATTTGTAGACTGAGGAGATTGAACATGGCAAGGTGATGTGGCAGAAGGTGCTATCAGCCTGCCAGGTGCTTGGGTTCTCCATGGATGACATGAAAGCTCTCTGGTGCACCTTGGCAGCTATCATACATCTGGGAGCCGCTGGTGCTATCAAAGGTAACATGACCATGGGTCATATATTGTACATTTGTTTGATTATAATTGTCTCCATAGCACTTAAGCAGATAGATGCATCAATAGAATGAACATTGAAGATATATTTTACGGAAATCATTGAGTAAATTCAGGATTTCTGTGTATTCTTTCCCCTCTCTTGTTGCTGAATAAGTCATGATTCATGCTCATGCCTAGAATTTTCCTTTTAATTAATTGTAGCGAAACTAAGTACTTAATTTCCCCTCTTTCATCTTATTCTTGTCCAGGTTCCGGGAGTGCAAAGGCCCAGTTCCAGAACCCGTCGGAGGCCCAGAAGGCAGCCAACCTCCTGGGGACAACTGTTGAAGAACTCGCTAGGTCCACCTTCAGCCCCAAGGCTACAGGCACACCTACCAGGACAAACCTCAGGGCAGTACCGTCGGACGAAGGAATCGGAGGAGGGGCAACGCTCTCTGGCACCGAGGCGCATGAAGGGATGATTTCAGGACTGTACACAGAACTGGTCAATGCTGTTGTTTCCTTGGTCAATAGGTAAGTTACTCCTTAATAACTTCTCAAATTGATTAAAGTTTGTCAAGGCTAAGGACAATCCAGCTGGGAATATTCTTAGAGTAGTGCCATCAGATGAAGGAATTGGAGGAGGGGCAACTCTCTCGGGCACCGAGGCACTTGATTACAGCAGGACCAGCAGTGTAACTAACATGATTCATGATCTGAAATGGGACACGCTTCAGAAGTGCCGTACGATAGCCAGACTCTCCATGCTGTACAAAGAAGCACACTCACTAATACCAGCAAACATTCGTCACCTATCGCTCAACAACCAAGATCGAGAAAGGAGGCCTCGCACCCGCCAACACCACATCTTAAACTATGATACAATTTTAAGTAGCAAGAACTGCTACCGTTTTTCCTTGTACCCCTGGACCATTCCACTCTGGAATTCACTGCCGTCAAACATTAAAACGGCGGCTGCTTCAACATTTAAGGATCTGCTCGAAAAGGCAGAAATCTAGTGCATAGTCTTGATTGCATGAAGGCCTGCACGTTTATAGCCACCATCTGGAGGCGATTTGTGCAGTATTAACAAGACAAGACAAAACAAGGAATGATTTCAGGATTGTACACAGAGACTTGGTCAATAGGTAATTTCTCTTCATTAAATCAATGTCTTCATTTCCCAACTAGCTCTTCCATCCAGCAAAACCTTAGTGCAGTGTAGTGCTATTATGCAAAGCGTAAGAATTTATTTATGTTGCTCTTTATTGCTCCATCTTCCTTTTACCATCCACAGATCTATGTCATCAACTTACCGCACCAAGGGAGCCATACTGGTGGTGGACATCCCCGGCCTTCAGATCCCTGAGGCGTGTGGGCGCAGCGGAGGGGCGACGTTCCAAGACTTCTGTAACAATTACGCCCAGGAGAGGTTACAGCTGCTCTTCCATGATACCACCTTCACGCAACAGAGGGACAAATATGCACAGGTATTCAATATTTAATATTTAATATATACCTGAAACTCAATGAAGGATTGATATGCATAAATAATGCCAAATTAAGATTTCAGACATTTGGAAAGGTATATTTTCACTCTTACATGGTCTCCCAAGGTATATTTTACCAAAAATCCTAGAAACTAACTTTTTATTTCTAGCGGGCCTGTTGGGCAACTCTTTTCAATTTTTGGTGGTCAGAAAGCATTTTTGGGTGGCTCAAAACCCAGGAAATACGTAATTTGTTATATATTGATTAGTGCTAATTTTGATTTGTGGTTCAGAAATGTTGCCATTTGAATGTATTTTAATTTTTTGTTAACAACTATGTTATTTGTGTAAAAGTCAATTAATTGAAGTTTCTTGCTTATCACCCTATTCATAAAGGCTCTCTGTTAATTGGCTAGCATTCTTTTAACCCCTTTATCATTGCAGGAGAACATTGCATGCAGTATAGATGAGAGTGACTCTGAGTCTTCACCAGGCCTCATGGTCAACCTCATTGATAAGCAACAGGGACTGGTAAGTAATATGCTTAGCTTTATCCTTAGTTTTCGTCTAATTCAAAATAAGATTGAATATCGTGCTCAATTAAACTCCCAGTCTATTTGTGGTTTTCGCTATGATTTTGATAGATTATTTGTATGACACGCTCCATTTCTGTGAGTAATAGGTCAACTGGAATGAGGTGTTTGTCCACAAGGAGGAGAGCGAGGAGGAATCTGATGATGACATGGGCTTTGGTCTGTTTTGATTAGGAACCCTCTCATCCAATGATTGTAATTGTTCAATCATGGCAACAGATTTCATGAAAATGTTCCATTGTTGTAAATGTCAAAATACTGTAACTACTATACTATGGCAACAGCTATGATGCTCAGTGTTGATTGGCTGCTGACACATAAAATATTTGGATATGTACAAGAATTTGAGCAGTTTTATGAAACACGGCCCTGCTGGAATGTTATTGATATTACTCCTATGTGCTTCCACTTAGATCCGCACGTCCAACCCTGACCTGAGGAACACAGACCAGAAGGGCATCCTGTGGCTGCTGGACGAGGAGTCCATCTTTCCTGGAGCTTCTGACAACAAAATCTTAATTGAAATTTTTGAATTGCCATTCCCGTTATATCTTAAAAACAGTAATGTAATTAGTGTGAGACTTTTCCATCTGTTTCTGCTCAGATTCGAACGTCCAACCCTGACCTGAGGAACACCGACCAGAAGGGCATCCTGTGGCTGCTGGATGAGGAGTCCATCTTTCCTGGAGCTTCTGACGACAAAATCTTATTTGCAATTTTTTTTTATTGCCATTCCTGTTATATCTTATGCATTACGGTACACTTAAATTTCTTTAAAAACAGTAATGTAATTAGTGTGAGACTTTTCCATCTGTTTATGCTCAGATCCGAACGTCGAACCCTGACCTGAGGAACACAGACCAGAAGGGCATCTTGTGGCTGCTGGATGAGGAGTCCATCTTCCCAGGAGCGTCTGATGAAACCTTCCTAGAGAGGCTGTATCTCCACTACCACGAGGAGGCAAATAGATGTAAGTTCTTTCTGAATTTGTTAAATTTCAAAACAACCAATTCAATTGTTTGTTTATGGAATAAAGGACCAAATAACTGATTCAAAATATGTACAGATTAAATGAAACAGAATCTATTCAGCTTTTGTTATCCTTTTTTATCTGATAAAGAAGTCACTGTATCACTTCCACGGCTCAGTGTCAGTCACTAGCAACACACAACTAACCCTGTTTCTTGTTTCTAGAAAAAAAAGAACTATAGCTTGATTTTGTCTTTCTAATAAAATAAAGGAACTATAGAAATGAAGAAAAATTGATGAAAAGGATAAATGCTAATCAACCTTTAAACCCCCTTTTTTAGCTGATGGAGCGATCAAACAGACATCACTGGAAAAGTCCTTTGTTCTCAATCACTTCCATGGCTCAGTGCCAGTCACATACAACGCCACCAACTGGCTGAAGGAGTCCAGGGAGAACCCTTCCATCAGGAGTGCTTCAGTCGTGCTGCAGGAATCACAAAAGTAAGTAAACTAATGTTATCTACTATTTGTTTGAAGTAAAATCATGCTATCACGAGCAACAATCCTGGCAACACACATTTGTAGCCAATGGAATTTTATCATTATATTGCTGTAGTATTTCCTAAGTTTTCCAAAGTTATCAGAGAAGATAAAATTCAGAAAAAAGATGATTAAAAATGCTTTACCGACTTCAGATGATTGATGATTTTGGGAACAACCACTGATGATCCATGTTGTTATTTGAGCTTCATACATTGTAAGTGGTTTACTTACTTGCTTCATTTTTGTCGAGCCCACCGTAGGTGGAGGGAGACTTAGGGATCCAAATTGCGTCTGTCCTCCATTCTCCGTCGTCCGTCCGTGACGCTTACACAAATTTGAATAACTTTCCAACCCTGCATCTGTTTGTAACCAAACTTGATTGGTAGATGACCTATATTGGCCTCCATGATATTCTGGGGTCAAAGGTCACATAAGTAGGTCAAAGGTCAAATGAGGTCCAATGTTGCATGAATGCGTGCAAGTGGGCGAGACACTTAATGGCTATCGCCTTGTATTAACTACAAACCATATCTTTACTCTCACAGGCCCAACATCAGAAGTCTATTCATCAGCCTGTCCGGTACATTGCCCAGTTCCATGGTTGGTTCAGTAGCGGGCATAGAGGGCAGCAGTTCACTCCGGAGAGCTTCCAGTATACGCAGAGCGTGGACCAGCGGCACGGCAGCCATCAAGAGGAAGTCTGTGTGTCTGCAAGTCAAGTACCAAGTGGTATGTATTTTTTGTTCTTCTAAATTTAAACTCTTTTTGTATCAAGCTATGGATCAAGCTATGGAATTACCATTCAATTATTAATATATCAATGTGAGGGTTTCAATTTTAAGTGATATGTACTCATTTGTAATTCAACTAAAGCATAGAGGATATTATACTTAGAACAATACTGTGTTATAAGAATGCACATGAGAGATTGTGCTTGATTGATTGAGAAGAAATAGGGTGGAATTCACAAAGGAGGTTTGTGTAAACCATGGTTTACATCTATGGGGTGCCATTTGTAAACTGATGGAGAAAGAATGTAAACTCCATACTTGAAAAAAATATTGATGGTACACATTTACTAAATGCAACAAATAAATGTTTGTCTTCTCTGATGGTTAAATTTGCTGGTTAGCAAGCACTAACAGTCATATCATTATAAATTATAAATTGTTTACTTGTCTACGAGCAGCACTCCATAGATGTAGACCATGGTTTAAACCACGGTTTTTACAAACCTCCTTTGTGAATCCGGGCCTATTTGTTTAGCACATAGCTTCATGAAATATGTTTCATAAAAAGAGAAAAACTTTTGTTTGACTTCTTAACTGATATATGTTCTTCAGAACCTTACAGAATAACTATGGAATAATGATTTGTGTTTGATTCTAGGTCAAGGATGGAATCGTAGAAAGTATGCAATAAACATGCCCCATGCATTTTGCTCTGCATAAAGCCTCACTTCTACACACCAAGCTGCAGCATAATAAAAAAGAGCAACTTAATAAAACAGTGTAAAAAAAGAAGAAATCTGTCACTTATTTTCATTTTAATCACAGGATGGTACTATAGACAGTATCAGAAGAACTCGCCTCCTCCACTTCATGCACTGCATACAGCCTGACATATATATGCAGGCTTGTGTGAGGCAAGGATGATTGCTGGCAAGCCCCCAAACTCTTCATTTAATCAACCCAAAATTGAAAGATTTGTTAATTAAAGAATAATAAGAAACTTTCATTTGGTTTTAATTCCAGGATGGTATAATCGACAGCATCAGAAGAACTCGGCTCCACTTTGTGCACTGCATACAGCCCCATCCAGACGCAGGCTTATGTGAGGCAAGAGTGATTGCTGGCAAGCCTCCAAACTCTTCACCCACGAGTGATCTTGTCGATGTCCCACTGCTGAGGTCACAAGTCCGAGGAACCAAGATCATGGCTGCAATCAGGATATACAGATTTGGTGAGTACCGTTTTCCTCCCCCCTTTCGTCATATCCAAATATAATTAACCCATTCCCTTCGAGTTTGTGAAATCCCCATAGACATTGTACACAATCCACCCGGTTCCCGTAGTCAATTCGGTTAAAACATAAAGGAATAAATGAAAATGAGCTAAGAAAATAGGCTTTGTCGGGAATCAAACCTGAGACCTCCAGATTGCTAGACCGGTGCTCAACCAGTGAGCCACAAAGACCCTTGAATGGTGGACGTTCCCATGAAACCCTAGTCAGAAGCTATATAAACCTGGCACTAACCCAAGGATAATTAAAATGGACCTTTGTAAGGAAAGTGCAGGGGATCACGCAAAGTAATGCAGCTTTTATTATCTGTCACGGATGACATTGCCCAATACTCTACGATTGCTGCGTATCTTCTTCAATCTGGTTGTTGCATACTCATTCAAATCAAATGTTAATTCTTGTTCCTACCAACAGGTTTCCCAGAGAGCATGCTGTTCCAAGAGTTCCGACATCGGTTTGAGATCCTGGCCCCGGCCGAGGCTAAGACCCCAGAGCCTGTCATGGATGAGAGGAAGGTGAGATAGACATGTTTGCTTCTACATTATGAACTTGGCTATTGAGTTAATACAGGGTTCACCAGTTTCTGGTAGACAATGGTTGTTTGAGCCCTGCTTCAGTGTTCCAGGAAAAAGTATATATATTGTGACACTATGCTTATATATATAAAAAGGCACTTTAATTAAAAAATAAGTGTAATTTTGTCATAATACTCTTCATTGACCTGTCATATATTTGTGTTTAACCCTAAAAAGACTGGGCTATTTTGAACCTTAAAAAAACTGGGGGGGGGGGGCTAAAAGGGCCCCCCCCCTAAGATCTCGGCAACCGAAACTCCGATCGACTCCAAATTTGGCATCGTGATAGATGTCCATAAGGTCTACAATATTACGTAGTTAAAAAAAAAAAAATAATTAGAATATGCTAATTAGGGCTAATTAATTATGCGAAAATTGTATTTTTTTGTATTTTTTGTAGTTTTCTCGGCAATCGAAACTCCAATCAACTCCAAATTTGGCATGGTGATAGATGTCCATGAGCCATACAATATTGCATAGTTAAATTTTTTGTTCTAATTATAATATGCTAATTAGAGCTAATTAATTATGCGAAATTGCATTTCCTATGTATTTCTTTGTTTTTTCGACTTATGTTTTGTATTGTTTTTTCAATGGAAATAATTATTGACCATTATTCAACCATTTTTAGCCCAAAATTAAATGATTGCAGTGATTAGAATGAAAAATAATGAAGATTTTGTCTCTTCTAGGAAAAAATCAATTTCCATAGGATTTGTACACAAATCACAAAATTTAGCGATTTTCGGTCCGACGCTCACTTACAAAAGGTCACGTAACTTTAGAACGGTACACCCGGTTGTCGCAAATTTGGTATCAAAAGTTGCGAGAGACTAAAAGGAAAAAAGTTGTGAAGTGGCACCGTAAAATATTTAAGCATTGCGAAGTAATCGCGAAAATAGAGGAGGGGGGGGGGCTAAATCAGCCCCCCCCCCCAGTCTTTTTAGGGTTAAATGAGAAGTATGTGAAGTAAATGAAAACAAAACATAACTTTTGTTTAGAGTGAATTGAATGTTAATTTAAGTTTTTTGTATGTTAGGTGAAGTTAAATGTAATATGTTTGACTGAGATTTTTCACTTGGAACTTCCATGTTTGCTTTCTATTTTTTTTCTTCATACAGGATATTCAGAATTTAGAGTGACTGATCATTGTATTTACCTAATGTAGTTCATATTAAATCTACTGCATTCAAATTTCATGTGGAACTGCTTTGTGACCTTTATGTGTAATTATGTTGCATTCTATGTTTTTTTCTTACAGGCTGTTGAGCAGTTGCTGCCTCACCTGGACCTAGACTCTTCATCCTACAGAGTGGGACTCAGTCAGGTAAGAAGCACTCTGTTGTTATTTTTGTGAATATGTTTGTGAGTGTGATTGGGCAAGATTGGTAGAGCTAGAGCTGCCAAGTCTTCCCGATTTTGCAGAAGACATCCTGAAAATAGACCAAGATTACTGCATCTTATAGCCAATCTTCCTGATTATCAAAAAATTATTGTCAGTAGGTTGTATGCATTTTATAGATATCTTCTAGATTTCTCATGAAATTTCCCTAAATCTTCACGATTGTTGAATTTCAATGTTGGTAGCTCTGTTAAGCCCTTCGCACAGAGAGCCGAGTCGACCCCGATCCGACTGGTTTTCAGTCAGGCTAGAGTCGGTTTCACTCAGTCGTAGCCGATTCAACATGTTGAATCGGCCTCGAATGATCTCCGAATGGCTCTTGACTGACAAAACAGGAGTCCTTAGGCAACATATACTGAGTTGAACCAACTGAAAACCAGTCGGATCGGGTCGAGTTGGCTCTATGTGCAGAGGTCTTTAGAGTACAGCCTTTTCAATCCTTAGGTCCTGAGTTTGAAACCAAACCTTGCCCATCTTGTTCAGCGAGACAATTTGACCCAATATGCTGCTTTCTACCTAGGTGTATGAATGGGTGCCTGTTAGCACTGAACATTGCTCAAAATCATGTTAGGCTCAAAATCATGTTAGGGCCTTCAACAGATATACTGGCAAGAATGCTCCCCATTGAGTTGAGAATGTGCATATCAAATAAAGATTGATTGTATGGGTGTTTAAGATTTTGTTGTAAAAAAAGCCCATAGATGTTCATTGATAATATGAGGGGCTACATAATTTAAAATGACCTAACCAAGGGCTCCACATTTACCTTTTCAGTGAAATAATTATTTCCCCTTTTCTGGTGACCAGAAAGACAAATTGACTGGCCCCAATTTTTTTTGTTCATGAGTAAACTTTTTACTATTCAAAATATTACTCTTTCCTGATCAAACCTGTGATTATAGATGAAGCATGACATGGACGAAAACAAAATTTTTCTAATTTTGTCAATGTTGGGTTTAAAATCTGCTTGCCCGATCGGGCCACCAAAATATGACTTTTATACATTTTTGCTGGCCCGGAGTGCAATTTCACTGGCCCCGGGCCAGCAGGCCAGTGCGAGTGTCGAGCCCTGCCTAACCCCTGTACTTCAACTGTATGCATTTCAGTGGTTTCAGTAAGGACAGAGTTGACTTGAGAAATGTAATTTGTTGTTGTTGTTGTTGTTTCTCATCTACATCCAACAATGACCAATACTCTATATTCAAATGTTTCTTTGTTTGTTTGTGTGTGTGGTGGATGTGTGTTTGTTATTGCATCTGCTGTTGAAGTATCTGTGACAAATGATTTATGTTAGTATTTCCATTTGTTTGTTTGCACTTGTTTGCACTTGTGTAAGTATGTTAGTATGTTTGTTTGTTTGCATGTTTATGATATGGTGCATTTGTGTATATATATTTGTTAAGAGTATCAAGATATATGATGCGACACGTAGAACATTTGAGATGTATTTAAATTGAGATTAAATAAGTCTGCACAGTATATTTACATTTCGTTCATGTATGTACACTGTATACCCTTTAATACAATATTTTACTCATCAAGGTTTGCATTCTTGTTTCTCTTTCTTTGATATAATATCATCACTATTACTATCACATGTCCATTTTTTCTTCTGAACATTGCTTTTGTGTTGTTATTCAGCTGTTTTTAAATGGTAAAATATCAAATCATTGCTGTGTTGACTCTTATCTATAGAGGGCTCACTTCCTATTATTTGATCTGAGTTTTATTTCTTCAAGTCTTGTGAAGTACTGTCTCACATGTGAAATATATGTGTGATATCAAATGGTGACAACAAAAGTTGGAACACATGTTACATAGTCAGGCTGGGCCTTTGGTTTATAGAGAATACATTTTATTCAATAATCAAATAGTATTGAAAATGTTAATGGCATTATAGATAATTAGATGATCAGATGATCAGATTAGATGATCAGGGTTAAATGCAAAATGTATCAGTTTTCTCCTAAGATCAAGATGGCTGTACATTTCTCCATAGGTCCCTAAACTGAGTATTACTGAATGGGTTCATTTTTAACACTTTATGATCTGATAGATATCATAAGAAACACAATCAATTAATTATTCCCAAGGAAAGTTGATGGAACCAACTTTATCATGGGCGCTTTCACTTGTATAAGATTCACGCTGGATTATGTTATGTGTTATGCACTCCATAGGAAGTGTTCATTATTATTTTGTTATTTAGGGAAGTCAAATTCCAAAGCTTTGCCATGGACGAACATTAAACATTTAGTTAGAAACTAAATAAACAGTTTGGCAAATAAATGACCATGTTAATTTAATATTTAGCATGAAAATGTAAATGCAACACATTCTTATTAGACTGAAGCTAGCCGAGTCTTATGCTTATGAACCCTGGTCATTTGAGAAGTAGTTAGCTACAGAGGATGTTGCTTCTCATTGGATCTGTCAGTAACGGTGGCTAGTCCCACCCAGTCTCTTTGATGTAAGCTCCCAAGATTAGCTTCATCCCTTTCGTCAGCATGTGACGTTATTATCACCCAAACTTCCTAGTGCTTGCTAATGTGTGGCTAAAATTAGACCTTTAAATGAGTTACGCACATTAATCCAATCACCTTTCTCAAACGAAGTGTTTTTAACATTTTTAAATTTCTTATACTGTATATTATGTTCTGTTATTAAGGGTAAAAAAAAAAAAAAAAAAACAACATCCTTGAGCTTTCCACTGTGCTGAAAATAGAATTTAAATCAAGTTGTCAAGTTTTCCTCTTTTTCTTGCCCTATTTGAATCTTGGTCTTTACATTCAAATGTATGTATCAAATACATTTACAAATTAAATAATAATCTAGAAAAGTAAAAAGGATCCTCCGGAATATTTTGTAAGGGTTTAAATTACACTCAAACTTGTCTGTATTTGGACATTATTTGTTATGCTCTTTCTGAAAATGAAGTCCAAATTTGAAAATTCAAAAAAAAATGTTTATGACATCATTTATGACATCACACTTCACCACTCTATATGACTGAGCCCTGGGGGAAGGGTAAGGACTCATTTCCTCTGGCTAGCTAATAGACACGCTCACTTGTAGGTCAAATCTGGGACAGAATTAACTCTAACCTTGTCAAGCTTAAGATTTTGAGCTAGATTGGAAACTTAGGGTTTCAGTTGCCACTGTTCATAACAGAGAGGATACTCGTATACTTCATAGTCTGTGTCTGTTGTGGAATATTCAGGTGAAATTTAGCCATTCGTTTCATGCCATATCTGGCCTCCTTTTGCTTGGAAAATTGGACAATTGGAAATGAAAATTTGCCACTGTTTGCATGACAGAGAGGATACTTATGAACAGTGTCTGTTGTGGAATATTCAATTCAGTTGAAATTTAGTGATTTGTTACTTGAAAAATCTCGGAATGAATTAACCCCAGCCTCTTTAACCTTACCCTTTTTAAGAGAAATTGGAAAATAAGCTTTGCCTCTGTTCATAACAGAGAGGATCCGTTTTGGAATATATACAGGTGAAATTTATTATATTTTTACTTAGAAGTGTGTGTGTGAATTGAGTTGGAATTATTTAACATTTTGTGACTTTTCATGGGACCTTGATGCCATATTGGTAGGTGAGTACAATAAAGAGGTATATTCTTGTTTTTATTTTATAGAATTTTTTTTAATATTCAGAAATTAGTGAATATAGTTACATTTAATAGGCCCGGAGAGCATTTTTGGCACCTGGGTCCCCGCTTCAGATGAGCCCTGATGGAATACTAGCAAATCTTTTTAAAAAGAAGTCAATATTGTCTGTTTATGTTGATTAAATAGACAATTGATGTTTACAATGTTGAATTTTCAAGTTGAAACGATTCAGTTGTATGGACTTTGGAGCATACTTTTAAATCTACGCAATGAGCACAGGGTAATAACTCCTCTGCCAGCTTGCCACTTGGTCTAGACCTATTTAGTCTATTTCCTTTTCATTTACTAGCAAAACTGGAATTAAGAAGCTCAGAATTAGGATAAGGATTTATAGGCAGGGCTCGACACTAGCAATTATTGCCTGCTTCCCCGGGGCAAGTAAAAATTGGTATTAGGCAAGTAACATTTCATAAATTGTCTAGCTTGCTTGCCTGATTGGGCAACTAAATAATTGTTCAATTACGAGAGAACAATGTAATTTCATATGATAAATCTCATCTAGAAGTAAGGGGGCAAGTAAATTTTATATTCGGGGCAAGTAAAATTTTTAAATGTGTGATTTTACTTGCCTGAATGGGCCAGTACATACAAAAAAGTTAGTGTGGAGGCTTGGATTAAGGATTAGGTATAGGGGTTGTATAGTAAGGATTAGATTTAGAGTTGGAGTTGGGGGAATAGAAGTTTCAAGTTTCAACCGTAGTAGACCAAATGAGACACAGACCACATGGGTATAGCCCAAGCAAACAAACCGTTACTCGTTAGTGGAATGACTCAGAGTCCATGTTTAACAAGCTTCATAACAGCCAGGTGATAAAAGGCTGTTACAATCTGTGGTCATTACCGCCAATCAAATGTGGTATATCTTGCTGTTAAAAAGGGTCAACTGCCTTTTGTATGTGAATGCATGGATAGTACTAGGAGAACTATCCATGGTGAATGCAACAAAGAAACTTTTTTGTGCACCAAATTTGAAGTGTCTCTGTGAATGATTTATGTGGGTAGGGGATTGTACAGGTTGGGGGTAGCTGTTATTGCATGATGGGATACCTGTAACTGTAATAAAAATGTTTTATATTGGGCATTGATTTTTGTCCAACAAATGTGGACTTGTGTAATCTTGACAGTAACAAGTAGGTGATTGTACAGGTTGAGGATAGTTATCACAGCATGAGGGGTTCTTACATGTGATATTGGAGCATTGATTTTTGTGAAACAAATGTGGACATGCATGCGTGCGACCAAGGAGGTATAAGAAACCTCCGTGAGACTAAAAGAAACTTCAACTTCTTCAAGTTTTATACTTCAGATTATTTATTAACTTTCAGTTTTCAATGAATTATATCAATGCATCCTATAAGTAATTGCATGATGGGAATGGGATACTTGCAAATTATAACGTGATATTGGAGCATTGAATTTTTTGGGTCAAACAAAATGTGGACATACATGTAATGATGATGTACATTCAACTGTGAGAGGGTAGATCTAGTTCTAGTTCTAGATCTAGATCTAGTAGATCTAGTTCTTCGAGTTCTCATGTAAAGATCCTGGATTATTGCTGTCGGTTTTCAGTTGTATTGGAATGCGGATGCTTCATAAACCATAATGCGTGCGCAGCTTGTGTTGTGTTGTTTCTTTTTTATTCATTTTCTTCCATTGGCGGGGCAATTTGAAATTCTTTGATCGATCTGGATCTGGATATAATACTCTGATAAGATCAACTTGAGCATCACTCAGAACTTAGATATTCAAAGCGATTGTATGCCATTGGTTCAACTTGATGGACTTAACCTTTTTCTGAGAAGAGTGGTTGCTCCGAGAAGGACCCACTCATGGTTCAATGTTTTGAGCATCATGTTTTGACTTTACTACTAAGGGAAAATATTGTGCTTGCTTTTGAAAGAACTCCTTTGGAAATTCAACTCTCATGACTCCCATTAAGTCAAGATTTGTGCTTTCATGGAGATGAAAATACATGTACGCAGATTAATTGGTGTATGCAAGGGAAACTGTTCACCCTGTAGTTGATCTTGCAGACATGCATCATTTCAGGAGTTTTATCATGAGACTGAAACCCCTTCTTAATTGAGAAAAATAAACCTCACCCCGATGTTACTCGGGCGAGATTTGGATAAGAAACAGTAGGGGGTCAGGTCGTAAAACACGCAGCGAGCCTTCAGACCTCTTCTTATTCTACCATCCGCAAAATCCTCACTCGGGTAGGTTACCATAACAACCGCACCTCCCTCATCACGCGAACAGCTGGGGCGACACATAGTATCGGCGCGTGCTGTGTTTTTTGTTCACGGCCATCACGTCTTCTACCCGGGTAACGTTCTGCGCGCTTCTTAATACAAGGTTTATCAGAATGTCATCCTGATGTTGTCAGGATGTCACCACGCTATCACCCTGACCCGTCTAGGGTGAATCTCACCCCGATGTCGTCCTGATGTTATACCGATCGGAGCTTCTTAATTGAAACGGTGTAGAATCTCATCCGGCAACGTCAGGACGTCACCGCGACTATTTCTTTTGATTAAGAAGGGGTTTGAGAGTCTTGATGCGTTCCTCATTCGGTTAGCTTGTGGATCAGGTGTATCATTCGATTGAATGTTTTCTTTAATGACGATGCAGCATGAATGTCACAAGAATTAAAGGAAATGTGCACTTTCAGAAGCTAGTGAAATTACACTTTGTACAGTTTTGTTTACATTTTTAATGAGGAAGTACTTTGTCTGATATGAAGTCTTCACAGCACATTGCAAAATATATTCTCAATATATAAAGGGCAATTCCAAGGTAACAGCGTGACGGTAGGAGGGTGTTTCTCACAATGAAAGTCTAAATAACTCACAAAATAAAAATGTCCAGAACCAAATTTTGATATGCATCTGTTACCACTATCCTACCAATTATTTACAATAGGAAAGAAAATCAAAATTCCCACTAAATTATGAATTATGAATATCAATATCTGCGGTAACAGCGTGACGGCAAAAAGACATGGGTTTCTTACATGGTAAGAAACTAAGCAAACTCTGTGAACTACAGGAACATTTTGCAATTTTGTCACATTGATTCTTTGTACTAGACATTAAGCTAGAACATCCAAATAAAAATGTAGAAAAAATCCAATGATCATAGTAAATATGATATCATAAACGTATCTGTGCACGGTAACAGCGTGACGGTAACAGCGTGACCTCTGAATTGTACATGTTATATATATGGGAGATATTGATGAGATGAATAAGATTATATAATTTTGATGTAGTCATCCAGAATCTATACAGAACTAGATGAATGGGTAATATAACCCAGATGCTCTGAAACGATGGTTCGCATGACACAAATTTGCAGCCTAGCGCCCTCTATTGATCAAAAATGTTTTTGGACAAAACTGAAATTCTTATCTTTTTCAGAATTTAGTTTGAGGAACCATCAAATATCAAACCCAAAATACAAACTTAATTGCAACAATGAAATATTAGACCTTTGACATCTGACCTTTGACCTTATTTCTCAAATTAGCATACAAATGTTAAATTTTATGTCGGCACAGTGCATATCTACAAGTGATTTGTTTCATGTAACATGATTTCAATGTCAGTAAGTTTTGTGTTTGAATTGGTAATTATCCGAGTGACCTTTGACCTGTGCTCCAAACATTTTCATAGAATTTTCTTTTATCTACAGTACTCTTTCTAACATTAATTCTGGCATTTTTTTGTGAGATAAAAAATAAAATACAATAATTTGACCTGTTGACCTTTGACCCCATGACCAAATTCTATAATCAGGTCATCTACTTCACTGAACGCATACCAGTATTAATTATCATGTCATCCTTCAAGGATTCTTGAAATATCTTGAGAATAATATATTTTTTGCATATTAATTAGCTGTGACCTTTGACCTTTGACCTCATGGCCCCAAAATGTATCAGATAATCCATACCTCTGAATACATGTCTTGTACAAAGTTTGAACAGAATCCATCCAACGATTCTTGAGATATTGCACAAAAAAAGTAGGTTGCGTCACGCTGTTACCCAAAAAGTAACAGCGTGACCAAATTGATATTGCTTAGATTAATTAGTGGTAAAAGATAATGCTGCTATTTAGCATCCATAATATAGCCCTATGGGTGAATGAAGAAGAAACAAAAAATAATTTCATTCCCATTCATATTTTTCCAGAAATATTAAAAATACCTGTTTTTAGGGTAACAGCGTGACATATAGATGACTATAAATGAAACAGTCACTGAAGCAGAACAAAGAGCGAAAATGCCGAAATAGATATTTATCTGATAAATTGAAGTAATGTTCTTACCAACACTGAAAGAAAATGTTATGAAAACCTATTTTTGCAGCTCTTTTAAGCTTAATATTTAAAAGTATATTTTGTGAAAATAATTGAAAATTAATTTATGCTAATTAATTCCTATGAAATAATAGTTTACTGCAAAAAATTTTTTGAACAAAATGCATTTCTGAATAGTTTAATCTTTAAGCTTTAATTTGATACCAAATATGTTATGATTCGACGAATTTGAAAAATGGGTGCTTATGTCAATGTTTGCTTGGAATTGCCCTAAAGAGAAAATCCAGGCTGCGAAAAAATGAATGATATTCAGCCTTGAAAGTTGTTATATGTGAGCGGATATAGCAAAACCCTGCACTTATCGGTAATTCATCATCTCTTCACCAATTATTGACCAATTTGTAAGAACAAAGTGTCAAATGAAAGCTTGTGATGAGGCCTTTCTAATGGTATGACAATGTACATTTTTATTTTTACAGACAAGTGCGGGGTTTTGCTATAGCCAGTCACATTATATTTAATCCCTTTTCACAAAAAAGTTAATATACTGTGAAACTGCAGTGCTCACCTGCCTCATTGAGTATGAAATTAGCCATGGACTAAAAATGTTGTTAAATTTATAACATTTTGTTGAAAGTAAACACATGGCATTTTACCTAACATACTTAACAATAACAAATTACATATTTTTTCTATAAAACGCTGTATAAATACACATAAGAAAAGTAACAACAGTTATGTTGGTACAAAATATAGTGTTAGGGTATAGTACAGAGCAAATTGCATAATTCCATAAGGTCAAATTATCCGTACACACCACTACAATTACCTGTTAATACTAGACCACAGTGTATAAAAAAGGATTGTCATAAGAAACAGCAGATATTTGAGAATTTAAAATTTCAATTAAAGGAAGTCTTGCCTCAAAAGGAAAACAAATTTTTTTCTTCATAGTATTATGATTATGATGCATCTTAGGTATGATGCTATTTCGTAATAATTATTATTTAAAAACTAGATTTTCCATGACTATTTTCATTTTACCATCATTCTTATTCATATATTTATAAACAATAACAAACATGGGCTGTATGAACGCAACATTCTGTAATCTGAAAACATCAAAAGGTTTAAAATGTTGTTTTGAACAGACTGTGTACTTTTTAGGGTGACAGGGATTCTAATCAATTTCCAATCACTGACTACGTTTAGGCAGAATTTCTTGTTAATGTTGTGCCCCAGCTCAGATGTATTCACAAACCCTTTGCCTCTAAAGCAAATTTGTAATACTATGTACCATAATATCAGGGTACAAAATACATGGGGGCTGAGGGCGATTTTGCCCCCTAATTTTCAAAATAGCCCCCTGAATCAGTAGGTAGCCCCTAAAATTACCATAGAGTATTATGTGAAATATTTAATGATATCCATCAGATTGAAAAAGTAGCCCTGTAAAATTAAAAATTAATTTTTTCGCTGCATAATATTAATACAAAGCACACTGGTTTTTAGCAGCCAGAGGGTTTAACATGCAATTTCCCTCTGCCGGCAAGATCAGAAAGGGAGTGGTTTATTAAATACTATGACTGATCATCTTATCTTGTCAATTTGTTACGAGTAATCTTGACAAAATCGGCAGGCTGTTTATAAATGTTTAGGGGCAAGTGGAAATTGCAAAAAAAGTCATTATGCCGTTCCCCTCTCTCCAATCATAGTTGAGAATGTCAGATAATATATTTACAGAAATTTTCTATGGTATAGATGGTGAAAGAGATTTAACACAGAGTTTTATACACAGTTTTGTTTTCACCATTTAAAAAAATGCTTCTATGCCTTTGACCCGATGTCCATTCTATACAATTTTCTGCAAATTCTGTGATATGAAACAAACTACTTGAAAAACTATGATGAAATATTAGACTTTGTCCAAGGGGTATACACACTTAATTTGTAATTTGGGCATGACTACAATTTAAAATTTGTAATGAGTTTTAATATTAGCTTTAGAAAAATATACACGGTATCAGGCACACAGCCAGTTGCCCATTAAAACAACAACTAGGAAGTATTATTTTTAGAGAAATCGAGGGGCTTCAATTTGAAGATTTGAAGTCCCTTGGTGACATGAGGCGATCCTGTCATGTTTGGTAGCAAAAGCAAGAGTCATTTACTTGATTACTGATTAAACCATCTTTGATATAAGGAGTGAGAGGAGCGTACTAGCACGTTGGAATCAACATGTAGTTTTTAAAAATTGATTGGATTTTGTAATTGAATCATGCTTGCTTGTGCACAGTTTCACTTTTCAAATTGGAATATTTATCACCTATAAAAACTGCATCTTGACTTTCTGTTGTAGACTAGACTTTCAGCCCCATGTTTTATTGCAGTTTTCTGCATAGAATTGGCAGTATCAGAATGTAATTATCAAATTAAAGATTAACCTGGTAAACTCGATTAAAAATGTATGTTTTCCTAGAAGGTTACAGGGTCATATTTCCAGGAGGAATTGTGGAGCTCTAGCTCTATGGTGTGCATTAAAGGTACTAGTTTGGTAACTCAAATGTTGTCATCTGCTAAGGCTTTAGCTTGGCACAAATTATATAGTTTAATCAGGGATATGGGAGTGACCTCATAATTCCATGGTTTAATTGTCCATATGATATACATGTACAGTATCTGCTTTGATCATCTATAGTCTTTGGAGATTTCTTGGCAACAAAATATTTTGGCCAAGTTAATGAGCGTATAAATGGATAAAAAGAACACAAGCTTCGAGTAAATTCTATGTAGTGCTTGATTACAGAATATCTATTTTCATAAACTATACCTTGATAATTTTAGCAAAAATCTAATTATGAGGATATGGCTATTGATATTTCATCTTTAAACTGAATTCCCAGACAATTTTATCAAGTAGGTCTACCTTTAACATTGAGTACTTTACTTGCATTGGATGCATAGTGATGTGTGTTTATTATGCAGCCACAGGTAATTTCTGTCTCAGTCAAGAGGCTGCACCAAAGACTAGATCCAACACGCAACAGTACCGAAAGTGATGTTTTTTATTTTATGGAAAGGCATACAAGGAGAAGCTAGGAGCTTATGTGTTGTTTCAGCAGTGCATATTATTTACGCTGGTTGCATAGTGAAGAATCACCATTGTGTGTCTTGTATTCTTGTGAAGCCACAGCACAGGTCAAATCTGTATTTTACGATATATAAAGTCAAGAGCCTGCATCAAAGACTAGAGCCGACAGTAGTGAGAGTGATGCTTTTCATGGAAAGGTATACAAGCCCAGGAGAAGTCGGGAGCTTACGTGCTGTTTGAGCAAGGAGTTATGAGCTAACTCATACATCCTTGGTTTGAGCAGAGAGTGTGTGTTGACACAGACAGCTTACCGACTGGTTGCAGGGTTTGGGAATCAACATGTGTGCCGGTATGTTGTGTCTGAACTCTGAAACCATCTCACTGGGGCTGTAGCCACAGGTCAATTCTAATATTAAGTCAAGAGCCTGCATCAAAGACTAGAGCCAGAAGAACATTTTAGAAAGCGATATTTTAATAGGAAGGTATAAAAGCCCAGGAGAAGTCGGGAGCTTATGTGTTGTTTGATCAGTAAGTGCCTGTTGACACAGGCAGCTTACCGACTGGTTGCAGGGTTTGGGAATCAACATGTGTGTCCTCTTCTGTTGGTATGCTGTGTAGGAAACTGCCTTTATATAATAGGGCTGAAGCTACAGGTCAAACATATATGTTGAAGCTAATCCATCTCATGGATCCATAGTCCAGTCCAGTTCAGGCCAGGACTAGTCCAGAAGGTTGAGAAATCAATTCTTTAATCTGAAACCATATTGGGACTGTAGCCATATAGGTCCAATCATAGACCTAGGTCTATGGTCGAATTTAGCCCTGCTCTCTCACAAACTAGGGTCAGCACCAGGACTTAGCCCAGAGGGCCTAGAAATCAATTCTTGGATCTGGAGTGTAGTGCCTCGACTCTATTGCTATTGTTCAAAAAATTGATCTGTTCCATTCTCCACATCAGTGTGCTCAATTCATGCAGAAATGTCTCTTTGAAAACAAAACCGGCGCTGCAGTCCGAATGTTTGAATGAATGAAAGCAAGGGTATGCATACCACACAACTGAGGAGGCCAAAGGAAAATAGGCCACAACTACATTTGAAGGGATATAGTGGATTTTGATGAAAACAAGTGTCAAGGAATCTGGAATGGTATTTGGCATTGGACGTATTGTTTGTATTTATCCAAAGTGCGTTGAGAAATGTGTTATCTGAATTTAGAATGGACATCATATGTTTGGACAAAATAGATCTTAGGCGGACATGTATGTAACAATGAGGAATTTATCATTTGTTGTTTGGAGTTCATTTCTTGTTTCGGTAGTAAATGTTCACAGTGCATGGAGATATAGGTCTTCTGAATGTGGGATGGGCATATTGGAAAATGTGCAACTACAGATGGATATATTTAGGTATCAGGACTAACATATGTTCCTTGGAGTTCAAAAATGGTTTTGTTGTTTTATTTTCCCAGCATTTATTGAAGAGGGAACAGTGTTTGTTTGTGGCATCTTCTTGAAGCTTTATCTTGAAAAGAAAATGTATGTATCATACATACTTCAGCTTGAATATGGAGATTGCATATATATGTTTGAAACCGGAAATGTGATTTGATTCTACCACCACTGGAAATGGAATGATATTTTTATTGATATTTTAGGTACAAGTCTCATATCAAATTGATTTTAGAAAGGTTGGTCATTTTTGTGTCTAGGTTTAGCTTAGGGCTCGAGGCATGTATTTGAAAACTTTATTTTTACAACCAAGATGGCTATCAACATACACCCACATAAGTCAGGTGGCTTGCAAGGGTGTATGGATAAAACTTATCAGAGACATGTATGATGACCTTAAGAAATAGGCTACCAAATCATATGTCAAAGTAGAAGATATTTCTAATGAGGTGTACCAGGGTAGGTCAAAGTAATACAGTTTTCTATGTTAAAATTAACTCAGATTGGAATATTTTATGCTAAATATTAGCCAATATTTATTTTCATTAATTTGGCTTGGAATAATATTGCCTGCAATTATTTGTTTTTCTGTGGTGAAAAGTGTCAAGGCTGATATAATGAAATTAATTAAGTATAAACCTCATACCCAAACAAACTAATGAAAGGAATACAAAAAACTACAACTATTTACCTGGATATTTTCAAAATGAAAAGTCACATCTTTGATTTTTTCTATCACTCTGGTTGTATATAGGAGCGTCTCAAGGTTTCTAGAACTTTTTATTTGACTTCATGATGGCAACCTGGTATCACATTTCTCAGCGAACAGACTACTGACAGTACTGACACCACAGGGTCAACACTTCACAGCGTGTAGGCCTCTGAAAGAAAGATAGGTTTACCTCCTATTATACTGTACCAGTCTGTCTTACTCAGATCAAATGCTCAAAATTTGCATCCACACTGCAATCAAAAGTTGGAAGGCCCTTGGAATCTAAAAGTCTACTGATCTAATTCGAACATATGAAAATTAAATGTTGGAAGCTTGATGGGAGGAGGATAATTTGGCCCAGCATTTAGGGCTTCAGTAGGAAAGATAGGTTTACCTCCTATTATACCAGTCTGTCTTACTCAGATCAAATGCTCACAATTTGCATCCACACCGCACTCGAAAGTTGGAAGGCCCTTGGAATCTAAAAGTCTATCAATCTAGTTGGAATGTTGAAAATTAAATGTTATGTTTAAGCTTCACTGGAGGAGGATAATTTTGCCAAAGCATGTTATGTTTGCCATTGTAAGAAAGATTACTTACTTTTTTTCTCTTTTTTTTTTTTTGGGGGGGGGGGGGGGGGGGGGGGAGGTTGTTCTTTTCACAGCCATCATGCAATTCTTTCATTGCTCCCCCAACTCTGGGGTCATGTGAGGACACAGTTCAAGTCATTGCCAACCTGACTGCATCAGGCCAGCACAAGGCTGAACCCAAAGAAACTTGAGATGCCTTTGAGATGCCTTTTTAGAAACCGGGATTCCGTTCATAAACAAATCAGTGGATAATGTTACTCATTTAGAGCTTTTGGAAAATGCCTACTGTATATATTTTGTATACAGTAGGTTGATGTAAATTCTCATGTTTTTTGATAAATAGTCTGAAGAGGAAATTTATTGTAAAGCAAATTATTTACTGTGTAGAATACGAAAATGATTCATGAAACTTGGAACACTCAAGTACTGGCAAAAATATTTATGTTTTGTCACGCATATATTCTCATATTCTATGACCTAGGCTGTTGGAACTTGGGATCATAGAAAATTAAAATTTTCAAATGAATAAAGACACTAAATGTACTTTGGTTGCTTTGCTCTAACTATATTTTAGTCTTTTATTGCCAGACCCACATTAACTGAATGAATTTTGACAGAACGCATTACAATGGTGACATAAGTTGGACTGTAGATAAAATAAAATGTAATACAGCCTGCTTCCAAAACTACTCACTACCAGGAATAAAGTGTGTGTTGTGTATACTGCATGTATCTTCAGTTCTTCACGAAATTGAAAGTGAACTGTGTATTGTAACTCAAAACCCATAAATGTCATATCCAGTCAAATTTATCATTGTGAAAACTTTCATCTTCAGGGAAAACCAGGCATCTGGGGATAACATCCAAGGCAAATTAAATGTGATACTTATCTTCAGACAAGTTTTGATTTCCCTGTTTGGCTTTCAAAAATTGTTTTAAAAACACAAATGGGAAATCCACTTTAACTCCTTGTTTGTTAGTAAATAACCACTCTTGGTTTCCATTTAGAAATGCATCCATCATCAAATAAAATTCATTTTGCGACATTAAAGAAGATATTACAGCTGTGAGCTTTATAGATTCACCCTTGGAATTGAGAAGATTGTTTAATAATAGGGTACTTGTCTTTGTATCGATAGACAATGGTTTGTAAACCTATATGCTATAGTTAGAAATGATGGATTTGTAATTCAGTTACGAAGAAAAGGATTATCTTCAATTGTTTAGATTGAATTGTGAGCAGAAGACATACAGAACTTGTGTGTGTATGCACCATTCGGTTACCATACTAAAAACCCATTTCTACATAATGCTCCAGTTGGTTTTTTGCACACAGCTTGCTTATCAAGCCTCAAGGACTCATCTATTATTCATCATGAAATAATATCTGTATGATATTTTGCTTTGGGTAATATCTGGATTAATTAGAGACTGCAAAGTGGCAAACAGAAGATGGTTTAGATAAATGTGCTATTCTAAGAATGACGGAGTCTCCTTATCTTGTCATTAGCATTAATCAACCATCCGTTTCCATGGCAACCAAGGAGGGTGTCGGTAATCAACGCAGTCAATGTTTGCGTAGCTAGCTACAACGAGCTAGTTTGACGAGGGCAGCTATTTTTCTCTCAAGAGTTAGACAATCACAACACAATAAATAGTTGTGTGCTCTTAGTGTACTACTCGTAGGTATGTTATGTAGGTTTGCTTTTATGTGCTCTAGGCATTGTTCCTGAATGCATGCCATGTGGTCAGCTAACAAGTTGATTTAGATGTTGTATTATATTTCTTCTTGATATATATATGGTCATTGTTCCAATGGTTTGTCTTTGTGGTGGATATCCTTTTGCAGCGATTTATCCAGTTGTCAAACATGAATTCTTTAATTGGAGGGAATGTGTTGTTTGTTTTGATACTAGTTTAGCATATTTCAGCACTTGTCTTTTATGATGTGTATGTCGATATCATGTGATACAGCTCCATTGCCAGTTTGGGTTCAAAGTGTTATTTGTTGGTTGTATTTTCTAGCTATCTTCTTTTTCAAAATTCTTCTCAAGCTCGTTGGAAACGGATTTAGAATTATCTGAAATGTTTGAATCAATCATTGTCTAAATGTCGGAAAACTTCTATAACACTAGAAGTTTTCATGACATTTTCTATGAACTTGGGAAGATCAGTGCGATCAACCGTTCTTGTTTCTTATTATGATTAGGAAGTGGATTGACATAAATTTGAAGTGGATGGACATGTGGTTTTCTTCTCTGCTACAAATATAACTACAAGGAAATTCCTGATGCGCACCAAAGGATTCATATCAGTTTCTTGAATTCTACGGAGGTTATTAACCTTGGATTTGCCCTGTTTCCTTGTGCAATGTGAACCTATCTGAATCACCCATTCAAGATTCACCATTTCACGGATCACCATATCTACTCTCCTATTGGCGCTGTGTGTCTGATATTACTATTACATATCGGTGCTCTAACTACACAAAGGCAGTTTTACGTTCTCCAAAGTTACCCCTCATTTCGTGAGGGTGATGGGATCAAGTCAATAGACTTTTCACAGAAAACTGATTCTCCTCAGGGGTGGAATAAAAGCCCAGCCTAGCATCCAAGATGTCCTTTTTCTACGTGGTGAGTTCGTCGGGTGAAGAGAGAGAAGGGGAGAGGCAGGTTCAACTGAGGCATGTAATAGAGGAGGGAGAGGGAGAACCAGAGGGGTTTAATACGAAGGAGCAGCTGGGCTATCAAGAGGTACTAGCCGTTGAGGATGGGGTGCAGGGGAGAAACCCCAGGGGTGAAGGGAATGCACCCTTTAATACCAGTGGAAGAGAGCCAGCTGTCTCGGCTGTCTCGCAGGATACCAGTGCGAGAATGTATGGCAAAACAGACATTGCACCGTCCGTGGTCGTAAACGGGAGGGAGGGGAGATATAGATCGGAGATAAAACTCGACACTGGTCATTTAGTCTCACAACAACAACATGAGCAGCAGCAGCAGCCATACTCTTATGAAGTAGTTCTTACGGATCACACATCCTCGCACACACCGAGGTCTGCACAGCCCACCAGACTGCACTGGAACAATGATTACAGGGACCATTCCCCTAACAGTACTTTCAGGAGGAAGCAGGAGTTTGATGATGAAAAGACTCCTGTAAAGCAGCCTGACCGGGAAGCCACACTTACAGAGTCTGAAAGGAGTCCACGAGTGACAAGTCCGTTGCAGTCTCCTTGGGCTGATTTGCTTGGTGATCCTGCTGAACCGCACAACATTGCAGCAGTACAGGTCCCTGATGGTTCGCATACTGATCAAAGGGTGAAACGAGAAAGCATGTCTAAACATTGGAATCAGCCTACTAAAAACACTTCCAGTATGCAGAAGCAAGAAAGCAAGAGTAGCTCACGTAGGGCGAGCATAGGACTGTTGCTGAATCAGTGGGAAGCCCGCACAACCAACGACCAAACCCAGAGGACACCAGCTAGGAAAGCGCCAAGTGCAGTTAGCACTACAAATTCCCACAAAGTTCAGCAGAACTTCACAGGCCCAGAGAATCAGAAATCACCTCCTAAAACTAAACCAAAGCCCAAACGCAATGTTGGTCAGAAACACTCTCCAGAAGTCTTCCCACCATGTGGTCAACCCACGATCTCCGAGGATATCCCTCCAAGCCCTTCCTCTGCTTCCAACCTTTCCCAGCAGCTGGTTTTGTCCATACCAGGACAACCTGAATCCGATGCAGCGATTGCTGGCAGTGAGCAGCGGACAGGATCTCAGTGGGCTCCACATGGGAAGGGCGAGGATTCCGGATTGAGCAGTGCGGGGAGCACCATCAGCCTTGACAACTTCCATTTCCGTGACGCCTCAGCTGCACCGGCACCTAACACCAACACCTTCACCTTGAGTGCCAATGAACAGAGGATTAGCTACGCTAGTAAGAAGATTGTATCACAAGAAAACGAAGAGCAAAGCAAGACACAGTCAGGACTACGCTTGTCTGTGACGCACTCTATCACCAGAGAATCATTGGTGTTTGTTGAACCGGATAAAGTTAGTAGTTCAGTGGAAGATCCAACAGTCCTGAAAATAATTGCTCCGCAGAATGCAAATCCTTCTTTTAGCAGTTCTATTAGTTGTATGATAGACATCCCGTCACAGGAGCAGACTCCTTCATGTGAAATCATTGAGGAAAATATTGCGTCTCAGCATGCGATGCCAAGTGAAACAGTACTAAAATTCCCAGAAGAAATTGCTCAGAATAATATTCCAGAGAACACATCTGAAACAGTACTAAAACTCCCTGAGGAAGTTGTTCAGATTAACAATGAAGGAAATATATCAAATGGAATAACAAATCATGCTGCTGGTGATGCATCAAGCGTGAACGATACGCAGAAAACTGAGGTAAGTTTAAATTTTCAAGCATCTTCTACATGAATGACTAGGTTTCTAATTTCTCACCAATGTACTTGAATCTTAGATGGGAGCTGATTAATTGTTGAGATGTTACAGTGTTTGTAATGTTTGAACATTATGTTGCAGGGAAAAAATTAATATTTGTATATGGGGGCACCTTTTCGGGGGCTACTTTTCCAACTTTCGGGGGCTACTTTTATCATCTCGGGTGCTACAAATTTCAGGGGCTACTATTAAGCTCTAATGCTGTAAGTGATCATCTGATTGGCATTCAATCACGATCCAATAAAAAAATCCCCCCAAAACCCCCCCCCCCCCCCCCCCCAAACAAAAAAACAAACAAATTTTTTTCTTTTTTTTGGTGGGCTCTTATTTTGTTTTCCGGAGCTCTTTTGGGCATTTCAGGGGCGAATTCGCCCGCCGCCCCCGTGTATTTTTGTCCCTGTTGTGTTGGTATTTAGTTGAGCTAATGTCAAGAGAATGCAAACTTTGCACAAAGTGTTGATGTTTCAAAGTACTCTTGCACCACATTCTTCTATCATAGAAACCTCTTTTCACAATGAGTCTATAAGGCAATAATTACAATTCTGTAGCAAATTAAATAATGTGGGCTACATGATATTCAAATGCAGCATCTGCCATATACATTACATGTATTTTGTAGTTGAGCTATGCAGCAGTAGCTAAAATCACTTGTTTTGCCTACACTGTATCTGATTGTATTATGTGCTATTGATGTCAACCCAAACTATTATTTATTACTTTTCCTCCTTAGTTTCACTTCTCTAAATTATGATTTATCTGGCACAAATGTGAACAGACCTCTCTCAAGACCTGTTTGGGACACTGTCACAATTAGTTGCATTCTGCAATATATATTTTAAAAATCCTCTTTGAGTTTCAGATCTAGTCTTGAGTTCCAGCCACTGACATATATCTGTAAGCTAAATCTTTTGCTCAAGGGGATGATCTACCCCGAGTAATAGAATTATCTACAAATGTATACTTGTCTTTGTTTCCGGCCTGATATATGTATATTTTAAATGCTTTCAAATTATCTAGGGCTTTTTGTGAAATGTGTTAACTGCAATCTCTTTGTTTACTACTATTTCAAATACTTTTATGCATTCCAATGCAGGTTAATATAGATTCATTATCCAACTCGGTACACCCAACTCCCAAGTTAGCTCAGGTTTAATATGTTTATTGTCCCAAGTGTAGATAAAAGGAAACTCGTGTGTTTAGACAAAGCGATAATTATGCTTGTATTTCTACATCGCGTTAGATTAGGATCGGTTACGTGTTTGTATATCCAAGCTCTTGGCGTCCAACTGTCATAAAGAGAGCAGCCTACTTATTATATCTCATCAGGAATGTTTTGAAAATGACCCTGTAGTAATTCCCTTTGAATGCTGAATTGAGTGTACTTTGTTCTTCTGAAGATTGACATCACACCCTTTTGTTATTTAACATAAAAATGGTTCCAGACAACTTGTCTTTGATTTCGGCTTTTGACAGTGCATTGAAGCTGGCTGATTGCTTTCTTAGCAATTGCTAGGTCAGATATTTGGGGCTTGTCTGACATGGTTTAGAACAATTACCCATGGCAATGAGTGATGTCACACTTTGATACTCTGTAATGATTTATCTGTAACATGTTGTGTATAATTACACACATACTAATTCCTAGCTCCCCAATATAATAACAATTTATCTTCTGTGTAAATACCTTCACAAAGTTTAATACCCCCTCAGACATCTGCATGCCTACATGTGCATTTTCTCACTTTACTTTGCTAGTTGTGTGCATTGAAATCAAACCCATCATACTCATCAATGCAGATAAACAATTACACTGCCTCATTGTACTGAACTGAGCATACTTAGCTCCAAAATCAACACAGCAAGAGCTTTACAATTTACAGTATGTCAAAAAAGACAACAAATCTCTCTTTTTGTTCTGCTCAAGTGGTTTCTTCCTGTATTGAGAGTAGAATTGGATCACTTACAATTCTTTTTTTTTACATCAATGATCATCTAGTATTTGTCCTACTCTCTCACGTTTACGTAAGCTAAGAGAACCCCCTAAAGTGTTTTTTTTTTAATTCTTGTACTCCCCCCCCCCCCCCCCCCCCCCTCTTTGCCTTGTTATTAAACCTCCTTGGTTATACATGTATAATTGCTTATAATTGTGCAAAATATGTGTGTGTAATTTATGTGTTCTTTTTATATGTAAGTTTGTATTTCTGTTAGTGTGTGTGTGTGCGCATGTATGTGTTTTGTGTATGTGTATGTGTGTGCGTGTGTGAATGTGTATGTGTATGTAATTGTGTATGTATGTGTTTTTTGTGCACGTGTGTCTGTCTGCTCAGTATTTTTGATTGGTGACAAAAAAAAATTGTTTGTTTTACGGAATCGTAGATCTATCGATATCATTCATTCATCCCCACTGAACAAAAGCAATTTCTATAAATTGACGCCATTGCTTTGAATGTATATAGAGTAAGAGAGAAAAATGGACAGACGAGCCCTATTACAACGCAGTGGGCTGGACACGTGTCCTGCATAATGCAAGACAGATTTCAATAAGTGGGGTAACAACGAAAGGGAGGGGGGGGGGGGGGGGTGGGGTGCCTTGTTTATAAACACAGTAAGTACTTCTCTCTGTCTGGGTAGACTCTAGAAAGGGGTTATTATTAATTCATGCCGGATGGCGTTAGCAGGGAGGCTAGAGTGGGGTAGTAGTACCTCAATGGTGTTAGTGTAGCGATTTATACTCTGCATGCATAGTCACTTGGCTTACTCACTTTTTATTCCTTGGGCAGCTTATAGAGTACAGAAGCCATGACGTCATAAAAATCTTTTTTGGGAATTTTCAAATTTGAACTTCATTTTCCAAAAGAGCATAAAAAATAATGTCCAAATACAAAAAATCGATTAAATATGTTTAGTATTGGCTGAGATATGTCCATCTGAATTAATTTGTTGTCAATAGGCAATCAGTGTTATAGTGGTCTGGTTCATAACTTTATGAACCAGAGCACTATAACACTGATTGCCCATTGAAGACCAGAATTTATTATATATTTTCTTTTGAACTACCCTAAAATTTAGTAAAATGATTTTACTAGCCCAACCAGGCTAGAAGCTCTGTTGCTAGTCCACAACCCTGTATTGTTGAAGTATCTTGTTGTCCATCCATACTAAAATATTGATGCGTACAGAGCATGTGATATAATGAAGAGCCTGGTAGTTATTGATTGTGGTCCACTTGTTGGCCCTCCCCCTGGGTGACGCCTCACAATGGATGGATCAATGAAGTGACAACATAATTCAGTCAAACCTGTCTTTAAGTTGATAAGATTACTCAAGGGATGCATTACACATAGTCTTTATAGACACATTTATCTACATAACAGACATACACATTTTTCGCGTTTCTGCGGATTTCCGCTTTTTCTCCAATTTAATAATAACAATTTTTTTTTTTTTTTTTTTTTTTACCCAGAGCCTGTTTTAGTATGTGTTATGCTAAATGGAATCCTCTTACTCCAGATTCTTATTGAATATATAGGGTTAAAAATCTCACCACAGAATGCACCAGATTGCATGATTCTGAACCCAAAAATTGAAAAATCTCCCAACCGTGGCCCTACCGTGGGAGGGGGGACAACCCCCTCCCACACCCTCCCCCTCGCAGTAGTTCTCAAAAAAAAATTCAGTGTTTTTTTATGAACAGTACTTTTCATGTCTGATGTAATATACATTGTTGGGACAGGGTAACTATTATTGCTGGTATTTACATAGTATAAGCTAAGTTTAGTGGTTAACGAAAAAAAAACCCAAACAAATGAGCAGAAAAAATTTGTGAAACCTGTGTCTGTAGCAGAGATGGAAATTTGAGGAAAAATGTACATTTGCGTTTGTACATTTGTGAAAACAGTGTCTGTAGCTTAGATTGAGATTTGAGAAGAGAGTAAATTTGTGCGAAAACTAGTGTCCAATTTGAAGAGAAGGAACGAAAACTAGTGTCCAATTTGAAGAGAAGGAAGGGCTTCAATGCAGGATTCTTCAAGGATGGAATTAAATCGGTTGAACTTTTCCTCGCCTCCATTCACCTGTCCATTGCAGGGAAAAAAATTAATATTTTTTATTTCGGGGGCTCCTTTTCGGGGGCTACTTTTATCATCTTGGGGGCTACAAATTTCAGGGGCTCTTTTTCGAATTTCAGGGGCTACTATTAAGCTCTAATGCTATAAGTGATCATCTGATCGGCATTCGATCACGATTTTGTTTCTTTTTCGGGGGCTCCTTTGGGCATTTTGGGGGCGAATTCGCCCGCCGCCCCCTTGTATTTTTCCCCCTGGTCCATTGTTGGGACTGGCAACGATTATTACTGGTTTAGTGATAAGAGATATCGGGAAGATTGTGGTGTGTGATAGATTGTATGTGTTGTTGTTGTTGTTGATGAAGCATACACATAAGGCAGTCACCAGCACCCAATACAAAGTTCACTAATAGAAATAAGACAGTTGCAACGACTGAATAAAAGAATGTCCACACAAGTGATGTAGAATTTGGATGACGTCATTATTGAAGTAAAAACAAATGTCCGAAAGATCTATTGCACGATGATTAATTAAAGTCCATGGTTCAGTTGGCCTGAATGAAATGCGCGAAGAGATGAGAGATGATCGATGAAAACGATGAAACGCGAGCGTGCGTGAAGAAGACGATGTCGAGAACAGAGTTCGAAGATGATGAACGCGAAGGCGCGTGGAAAAAAGGTCGATATTCAATATTCAGTTCCATCGTTGAACAAGCACGCACGATGTGGCTGCTATGATCTCCGGCGTGTTGCCGTGGAGAGAAGCTATATAGCCTAAACGCTGTGCTATAAACGTGTCCGTTAGATAAAACACAAATTATGAAGAGCGGAGAAGTAATGAAGGTCCGAAGGGCTCGGTAGCTGAGAAGGATGATGATGTCGAAGAAGACGAAAAGGAATGGTTGATGATTTAACGCCCCATGTCGGTCGGCGGACTCTCCCTTGGTGAGAAGAAGAAAAAGGCATGAATTGTAACCCCGTAAATACAATTCATGGTGGCCATCATGAGTCTAATGGTGACTCATATGGGTGAAGAAGAAATTAGCTAAAATAGGTGTTGCTCGGATGAAAGCTAGTGTAGAGAGTGAGAAAGCATGGCTTGCATGTGCTAAAGTGCATGCAGTAAAAAGCCACAAAGTCCAGTAGACAAAGAGATGTTTATCTCAGTGAAGTAAAACAAGACCAAGCTAGGCAGGAAATGACTTCATCTTAAATGTAAACAAGATGAGGTAAAGTTTCACTGGTACTGGTAGAAGATGAGATAACCCCTCCTTGGTGGAGTTGGTATATGAACAGCTGTGTACAGCGATCAGTGTTAGTCTAATATTCAGACTGTGATAGGTGAATAGAGTCACTACACTGGTTATTTACACAGTATAATTAGCTAAATTCAGTTCAGTGGTGAATGAAAACTAAAAAAAAACAACACAGAAATGATTGAGGAGGAACAAATTGTGAAAGTACCCTAGATATAAGTGCATACATTTGTTAAATCAATGTCTGTAGGTATTATTAAGATTTGTAGGAAAAAAAGATGCACTGTAATGGTGTCTGTAATCAGACTTTGAGATTTGAGGAAAGAGCAAATTTGTGCAGGAAAGGAGTGTACAATTTGCAGAGAAGGG